>CM037094.1:109210244-109792118 GCA_020916435.1 Oxytropis ochrocephala | reverse complement strand
TAGGTTAACTCCTTTTTTTGTTGTTTTTTTTCTTTGCTTGACTAGGTTAACTCCTTTTTTTTTTGTTATCTAAAAAAACTCCTTATTTGGTCAAAAAAAAAACTCCTTATTTTTTTAGTTTAGATTAATAAGATCATGGATAATTTTTTTTTTGACAGAAAATACTAGTTATTTGCATCTTTTTCTTGCTTGAAACTCACTATTATGCTACAAGAGGGTATTAAATTAGTGGGTTGGGACCCCTAAATGTAAGAACAAGGACATGTGGTGGTTAAATGTCATCTAATATCTAAGTTTTAATCAAATCACCACATCGCCTTCACAAGTAACCAAGTTTTTGCGATAAATGACCAACCTATTATTTTTCACATTTTTCTTATGAAACTCACTATGAAACTACAAGATGGTACTAAATTAGTGGATTGGGATCCCTAAATAATAGAACAAGGACATGGAGTGGTTAAATGTCATCTAATATCTAATTTTTAATCAGATCACCACCTCGCCTTCACAATTAACCAAGTTCTTGTGATAAATGACCAACCTATTATTTTCATCTTTTTCTCGTGAAACTCACTATGAAACTACAAGAGGATACTAAATTAGTGGGTTGGTACCTAAATGTAAGAACAATGACATAAGGGTGATTAAATGTCATATAATATCTAAGTTTTAATCGAGATCACCACCTCGCCTTCACAATTAACCAAGTTTTTGTGATAAATTACCAACTTATTATTTTCATCTTTTTCTTGTGAAACTCACTATGAAACTACAAGAGGGCACTAAATTAGTGGGTTCGACCCCTAGATGTAAGAACAAGGACACGAGGTGGTTTAAAGTCATCTATTATCTTAGTTTTAATCGGTTCACCACCTCGCCTTCTCAATTAACCAAGTTTTTGTGATAAATTACAACATGTTATTTTCATCTTTTCCTTGTGACACTCACTATGAAACTACAAGCGAGTACTAAATTAGTTGGTTGGGACCCTTAAATGTAAGCACAATGACATAAGGTGGTTAAATGTCATAATTTCTCAATTTTAATCGATTCACCATCTCGCGCAACAATTAATCAAGTTTTTGTGATAAATGACCAACATTTTATTTTCATCTTTTCCTTGTGGCGCTTACTATGAAACTACAAGAGATTAGTGGGTTGTGACCCTTAAATGTAAGAACAAGGACATGGAGTGTTTAAATGTCATCTAATTTTTGGTTTTAATCAATTCACCACCTCCTCTTCACAATTAACCAAGTTTTTGTGATAAATGACCAACTTTTTATTTTCATCTTTTCCTTGTAAAACTCACTATGAAACTACAAGAGGAGTGCTAAATTAGTGGGTTGACACCCTTAAATGTAAGAACAAGGACATGGTTAAATGTCATCTCATTTTTCTGTTTTAATCAATTCACCACCTCCCCTTCACAATTAACCAAGTTTTTGTGATAAATGGCCAACCTATTCACTACAAGAATTACGTGAATTACTGGCGGAACATTTCTGGGCGGATTGATCCGCCGATGTAGGTTTTCTGGTGGATTTTGGCGTTTTCTGGCGGATTTAGTCTGCCAGTACGTTTCTGGCGGATCCTATAACATTTCTGGCGGATCCAATCAACCAGCATGTTTACTGGCGGAATTCTCGGCGATTTTACGCAAGTAGATCTTGGCGGAATTATGCGGCGGAAATTTACGCCAATAAACTGCGTTCTTGGCGGAATATTACGCGATAAATTACCTTGAAAAAGCGCTATTGATTGGTGATTTTCGCCGATGCGCGTTAATTTCGTCGATAATATCTTGTTGTACCGCGGTATGCGCTAAATTTGCGTTGGTCGCGATAAATTCGATTCGCGATGAAATATTATATTACGTAAAGTAGGCGATGACGGCGGTATCTTATCTGCGGGCGATTCCTCGATCGCTTGATAATGTACCGGTCCCGAGAATACAAGTGTTGTAATCCATGTTTGCATTTCTATCTGTTGGGTGATTTCTTCCTTCTTCTTTAACTCCCCATTCTTCTTCTTAAATTCCATACCATTTCTTCTTCTTCTTCACGCTAGTAGACACTTTTGTTTTTCTTTCCTCTTCTTCATAATTTTTGTTTTTCTTCCCTACACCACACAGTCTCAAAACTTTGTACACTACACAAAATCGTCCCCTAAGTCCAATTCTAGCATCGATTTCACCAATTACAACCTCTATCTCGCATGGATTTCGCTCTCCATTTTAGTTCCTCTATTTCAAAATCAAAAAATCCATGAATATCAATGAAGTTCTGAGAAAGGGGAAAATCTAGAAAAGTAGTAGTAGTAGAAGAAGAAGAAGAAGAACAAGAACAAAGGAAAAATGAAATGATTTGAGAAGAAATGAAGAGAAGTAGATCTGAAATTAACTTCCGCCATCACGTTCGAACCGCACCACCGTAACCACCGCCACATAGAGGTGGTTCCCCTCCTCTCTCTGGTTCACACTACTCTCTATGGTTCATGCTTATCTCTTTCTCTCCCTCCCTCCGTTTCACGCTGCTCTGGTCTACGCTTGATTTTGGTCAGGAAGGATGATGATGCTAATGAATGGTTTTAATTTTTTATTTTATTTTGAACTTAAACTGAAATAATTAAAATAACTAAATAATTTTTTTTAAAAAATAAAATAAACTAATTTAAAATCATTTTTTTAAAAAAAAAACGCATTAAAAATATTTTTTTTAAAAAAAATTTAAATACATTACTGGCGGATTTTGGTTGCTTCTTTGGCGGAATTTACGCGATAATTATCGGGCGATTTTGGTTGCTTCTTGGCGGAATTTACGCGATGAATAAGCTGGCGGAATTTCCGTCAGTAATTCTTGGCGTAAATTATGCCGATAAATCGCCGATAATATCTTGGTGAAAATCACCGAAGAAGAATTACTGCGGCGTTTTTACGGGTGATTCTTTGGCGGACTAAATCCGTCAGTAAAGTGCAATTTCTGGCTGATTTATACCATTACTGGGGGATTGAGTTAGCCAGTAATACAATGAATTCTTGTAGTGATTGTTTGGTGATAAATGAACAAATTTTTGAAACTAAATATTAATGAATTGAAGAAAAAGATACTAAAACATAACTAATAAAGTATTATACACCATCTATACAAGGTGTATAAAAAAACAACATTGATGCATTTACATCATCTACATCATCCTTA
Organism: Oxytropis ochrocephala; assembly: GCA_020916435.1. NCBI lineage: Eukaryota > Viridiplantae > Streptophyta > Magnoliopsida > Fabales > Fabaceae > Oxytropis > Oxytropis ochrocephala. The sequence continues at coordinate 109,788,915 of CM037094.1, read as the reverse complement.
AGGCATTTACATATTTACATCAGTTACAACCAAAGGAGCAAGGATATAGAATATGCATCTGCTGTAGCTTGAACTTGAGCTACATATTGTAAATTCCAAAGGACATCTTCAAAAGAGGATCGAGTTGAGAATTCTTGAGATATGCATTTGGTTGTGATAGATATTGCAATTAATAAAAACTCTTGGCAATTTGGATCAACAAATCTTTTATGCCATCTTGTGTTGTGTGATAAATGATGCTGCGATTAACAACACACGATCTTAAAATTGGCAATCTATCAAGCTAGTAGGTCACTATCCCTATTAATTGGCTTATCAAATAATAGTGGAATATAGCACAAATTTTAAATTAAACATTAATTTTCTTAACACAATAATGAAGTTACCTAAATTGTGGCCAAACTTTTGTGTTGGTGGAACACCTTGCCTGCCATCAAACTCACACTCACACCCATAGATTAGTCACCATGTTGTCACTCACCTACATTCATTCCTTTATTAAGGGTTAGGTTTCTTATGTGTTGAAGATTGAAGTGTTAGAACGAAGAAGAGAAATGAGAGAAAAGGAAATCGAAGAAGAGTGTTGTCTGTATTTCTTGAAGAACACTGGTGAGACATGAGAGGCATTGAGAATCAATCTTGACAAAGGGAGTGAGAGAGCTAACAAAGATACTCGACGAATAAATTACTTGACTCCTTCTCCTTGAGCAAAACTCCCAACCCAAACGAGATGCTCTTGTACCTAGTAGGGTCAATCCCGAAATCAATAATCAATTCAAACATTACAAATACAAACCTAACCAACAAGCAAGTAAACAATCCCAATACCAACTTCAACTCCAACTCCAACTCCAACACCACAAAATTAGTCCGCAGTGCAAACAATTAGCATTACAACACACATCACATATTCAACATTCAAAAGAACAAACTTGAAGTCAGTTAATGAGTCAATTTACCAAATATGAATGATTTCCAACCAAATCAGGCTCACAACCACAACAAAGTGAAACACCTTTAGAACTAACAAATCCAAAGCGCTTGATCAAAGCGCAAATCAATATAGTAAAAAACAACATCTTAAAGCTTAGGACTAAAAACAATTTTTTACTAAAATCATCAACAAGCTTCAACTTTACACAACCACAACATCAAGCTATTAGATCTATTTAACCTAAACAATAACATCATAGCCATAATCATAAGCCACAACATAACACAACATTCAGAGAGACGTGGTATTATTTTAGATAGCCTAACTGATACAGACATGGTATTATTTTAGAACTCAATTGTCTTGACAAAGAAGAATAGGCGGTCGTTTAAAATTCTATTTGGACATTTAGGGTTTCTACAATCAGTAAATTTGGGGAGAAATTAAGGAAAACAATAGAAATTACCTGAGTAGAAGGTTGCGGCGGAGAAGAGATCACGAAGCGAGAGCAGATTTACAGCGGTAACACAGCGGAGAAAGCAGCAGAGGCGAAAGTGAAGAGCAGAGAGAAGAGAATACGCGTGGGGAAAGGTAGAAACAGGGTATATCCTTGTGCCCATTGGAGACGGTTTAACGGCGGAGGAGGGCGGCGTAGGCGGCGGAGGAAACACAAGATCGCGGGAGGAGAGACTAAGTGGGAGAGAGAGTTCCGAATGTGTGTTTTTACTTTCACTGAAGCGTGTTTTGTTTCCTTTAAAAATTCTAACAACCGATTGTAATTTTCAATTAAAAGGAGCTGGGTCCCACCATATTCACATTACAAACTGTGGGCCCCACCGTACGTATAAGTATGTGTATTTAGTATATTTGTCTATACATTTGTCTCATTTTTGTGCATCAGCAAACTACAATATGAAATAGATGGGATTGAGTACCGGAATTCCACCATCTTATGACTCTTACCTGTCAAATCAAAAGCAAATATGAAGCTAAACATCTAGACACGATGACTCAAAAGTTTTGATTCAAAAATCTGTACTCAACGTTAATTTGTGACATGCGGCACCACCGCAAACCCTCAATAAGAGCAACCCGGTAAGGTAAATCCCTCTTTCAATGTACTGTTGAAGCATCTCTAATTCAAAGTGCAAAACCATCTTCTCGATTGTCGAGGGACGTTGCAACGTAAAGAGAGGAACAAATGATAGATGACGTTCGAGAACGATGTCGCCAAGAGAAGAGGATGAGGAAGGCGAAAAGTTTTTGAGAATGCGAATAGTGGAAGAAGAGAGCGCAGTGCAAACTCATTTAGTCACGTTAGTCACTTAAACATATCTTTTAATCTCAACCCTTCATTTTCATCCAATGGTTAATAATGAACCCTTTCACTCTCACATAAGAGACCCCTTTCTCACTAGATATACCTCCTAATGATCATTTTGAAGCACTGAAGTCAAAATGATTTGAGTCAAACATAGTTTAACAAATTCTTTTACAAGTCAAACATAGTTTAACAAATTCTTTTACAACAAAATCACTAGTTCAGAAACATTTAACCATTTGAATGTTAGAAGGGTTGGTTATTTATTATATATCAGAAATGATTTAACTTTGCAGCATTCAAATATTCCAGGAGAGACCATGGAAAGCTTCACTCAGCAACCGAAAAATAGCACCCCAAATTACAAAATGCAATAATTCTTCAATCAAAAATTTCAGAGCCAAGGTTCCTTATGGAAGATCATCCTCTTTCAATAGTCCCACATCTTTAACTAACCTCTAACATTAGTATTTTCCTCTCCAAAAAAAATGCTAACAGCATGTCACCACATGATTATTTTATTTGGGGGTTATAAGCATGCCACCAAGTTGCCTTTCCCATCATCTCCATTCCCATGCTCAAACCCAGTAATCATGGAGTTCCAGGTTACTGTGTATCAGTACTTATTCAACTAACCCAAGAAGTATGAAGTGGAATAAAAAAAATAATGCATAATGAAAAGAGAAACAGATACAAACATAGATGAGTGAATGTCCAGTTTTTCCCGAGAACTCTTCAGTTTTGCATCTTTGGCTCTGCATCATATGTTTGAATGACTTTTGCAAGTTGGACGGTAGTGTTTTATCTAGAAAGAGAGATCTCAAGCCATTTGCACCATGAGATTGGCCCATCAAAGAGCTCTTCTAAACTGAGTTAGCCTAAAAGGAAATGCTTGTGACGGGTTTTCCTCCAACCATTTCTTCTCTGCTATTAGTAATTCCACCAATTGAAGGATATCATTTTCAGTGAGACACCTAAGAAAAATGGGGCCATGATTCTGTAATTTAAGAGCCAGTTCCTCCCTGACACAAAACATGTAGCAAAATATTACTAAATTATTCTTTCAACAAGTAGCTACATAATGATCAAGGTCAATTAATGTGCAGCATTTGTTTTCTTCTGTAGTTGAGGTTTCAGGTTAGAGCAAGGAATGAACAAGAGCAGGACAGAAATGGGATATTATATATATAGCGCGAAAAGACGCTTCTGAAAAAAGTACAAACTAGCAAACCTGCTTCTTGATTTGGAAAGAAGACGCGATCCTTGAGGTGTGAAAAGAAAAGATTCCACAACATCCCACCAAATGGAACCAATAGAAAATAACTCAAGCATTCCTGAATGACTAACTTCCTGTTGCAGTTCTGATGACTTGGGCTCTTCAAAATGACTAACATTCTGGTCTAATTCAACTAACTTTGAATCCTCAAATAACTCAGGTTTTCTCGAATGTACAACATCCCGATTGGCAGTCAAATCATCGGACTTAGTACTACTTTTGAAAATGTCCACAACCTACTAATCCAATTAAAGAAAGTTGAACTTTTGCCGTATGTTTCAGCACTTCTATCCATGTCATTGTCAAGTTTGAAATCAATAAGATATTTCCCCTTGACAATCGAAGACCACTCCAACGTTGTAGTTGATGCAGAGCAGAGATCATCATCAGCCCTTCCTGGACATGCATACAAGATTTTGTAGTTATTCAAACTTAAGTGGCACACGGTGCGGACGAAGTCAGGGTCCCTATGACCCGATACCAGAAAGAGGTGTGCAGGTGGAGGAGTTCTAGAAATCCAATCTTTAAGATATCTATGAGAACCGTTCTTTTCACCTGCAACAATGTAGTTATATAAGTCATTATTATTTCAAAAGATAAAAAAAAAATTGATGAAACATTTCAGGAAGTCCTCATCTGGACAAGATTCTAAGACTGATTTGTTAGCTGCAACTCCATCTCAAGAAAAGTTATCTAACAGACAAGCAAAAGAATTTTACAAGCTATATTGGGCCCATTTGGATAAACAACTTAATTGACTTGAACATTATGACATAAAGCGCTATATCGTATAAGTGTTTATACATAAGCGGTTTATATAATAAACAATAAAATAATGTTAAAACTATTTTTCTATAAGCGTAAGTTGTTTCCATAAGCTCAAGCTATCTCGGCATGGAAATTACTAATTAGCTAAAAACAACATATGAACAAGTTTCCATAAGCTCTCCCAAACAGTTTCATAAATTTATCCCAAGTAGGTAGCTCGGTTAGCGGTAGGGATCTTTGAAGAGTGCACTAAATGAGTGTAAAAGGAGGTCAGAGTTGAGTTTGGAAACTAACATGTTAGTTTCCCCACCCCACAAACCATTGCCTATCTAAAAAAAAGTTATATAAGTGTTTAAAGCAGTAGATAAACCCAAACGGCCCATTAGCTAACTTACAATTGCCAATTTTCTCATTCATCATACAACAAGCTTAAAATCTAGGAATAAAAAAACGTTGTGTTGTGATAATTAAAGACCAAAGTTCACCATTTAAAAGTTGATTCTTGTTAATTTCTAATTTCTAATAAATAAAAAAAGAGTACCTGGAATGTGGTGAAGATCAACACCGTTCAAGAAAAGTAGTTGTTGGTTGATATCAGAAAGGTGATAAACATTGCCATAAGCTTTAATTTGAATAGGACCCATAAAGCCATGAGTTCTAACGGCTCCCATAATTGAAGGCGGAACCTTCAAATAGCTAACTTCAGAAGGCACAGGACAGGTGTTGAAATCCCACAATACCGAAACCCTAACCTTATATTCATCTTCCCCAACACGCTTACTGGGAAGTGAATGAAAAATAGAAGCAGCTGAGGAATACTCACGAACTTGAAACCGAATAAGAAGCGTGCGAATTTGAACTTGCGATGATGATGATGATGAAGAGGAACAACGAGAAGGGAGAAACAAGAGGTTTTTCCGAAACATTATTGGCAGTTACATTACAAAGGAAAAAAACAAAGAAAGGGTTTTCATGCAACAGAAATACTGAGCGCAGACGAAAGGGTATTAGGTCGATCAACTAATAAAGGGTATCGGTTCGGTTCGCGGTTTTGATTTCCGAAACCAAACTAAAGCTATGATAATACAAAGAACATTGAATCTACAACTTTCCTTACTAACTTACTAGCCCAAATGCAACTACAACCCAACTCTCACTCACTTACTAACCCAAATCCAATTAATTCTTTGACTCATGATGAACCCTCATCACATGATGATCTTCATCGGTTTTTAAAGAGTTTTTACACAATATTGATGATGGATGTGCTTAATTGGTGTGTTTTTGTGAACAAATCGTGTTTGTTGTGAATTGCTTGTTACTGTGAGTGTTTATCTTTGGGTTTGTGTGATTTTGTGTTGCCCGGGGGCGAGGTGGATCGAAAAGAAAAGCAAAGCAACTGCGGTCGAGTGGATTCAACGGCCACAAGGTTTTGGAAGATCCCCTTTGGAGGCGCACACACTTGGCGCGCGAGAAGAGAGAGCGCGCAAGAAAGCGCGCGGATAGGTCGCTCTAACTCTCAAAAGTTTTCGTCATCAGCGTGAGAGGTGTGCGACGAGGTTACTGTGAGGGCGCGCGCGCAAGATGGCGCGCGATCTTGATCAAGCCTTAGCCATCTTGCGCGTAAGTTTTGCGCGCGCAAGATGGCGCGCGCAAGTCACGTTCTTCAAATACGTAAGGTGCGTGTTCACGGGGTTTTTTTTGATGAATGGGGAGCCACAGCACACGAGAGAAGCGAGTTGCATTTGCCGCCATTGAAGGATCAAGCCTTGGGAACAAGATTTGAGCCTCTAATGTCATCATCTTCATCAATATTATCTTGTAATTCTCTTTTCTTCTTATCTTTCATCATGTGTAACTAAACCCTCCTGTTAGGGATGAACTGAATTTGATAGAGCACTAGGTATTTGGTATTAGCTGTGTTTTATTGTTTCTCTCTCATATTCGTGAATTGGAATTTAGTTTGAACTGATTTACAATTGGGAAATTGTGAAATTATTTTATTCGGTATTTTAATGGGAATTATTATATTTGAATCGTAGACTTTCAATTCTTGCAATTCGTAGCTTAGGAATATTCTCAGGGTTGTTATGCGTGCGAACTCTAGCGTTTAAGGCTTATAGGTTATTAGGATTACCTAAGGAATTAGGAGTTTTATTAATCTATAAAGGACTAGTTACCTAAGGAATTAGGACTTGGTTATTATAACGAATTCGGTAGCAAAATATAGAGAGGTATCCTTGATGTTAGACCGGTTACATAGTGCGAAAACCAAGCGACATTCATCCCTAGCTTTCATTCTTATTGTAATTCATTAACGTTTTTAGTTTAACTTTATTTACAAAAATTCCAAAAATATTTTATCGCTTTATTTGAGCTTCATGTACTCAACCCCTTCAAACATACCCCCTTTCAATTTGGTTCCAATTAGTAATTGTTAACGTAATTAGTAGATTAACTCGATCCTCGAGGGCGATATCCGGTATTTACCGGGTTTACTACTTATACGATTTGGTACACTTGCCAAATTATTAACAAGTTTTTTGCGCGCCGTTCTGGGGATCGAAGTTACATTCACTAATTTCAAGGTATTTGCTAATTCGAACCCGTACATACTTAGTTGTTTTTATTTAATTTATTGTTTTGTTTTCTTTACATATTTCTTTTTATCTTTTTACTACTTTACTCCCTTGATTGTGTAAGAGCGGTGGATACTTTGTAAGTCATGGAGTACACACTTCACCAACCGTTGTTGTGGAGGACCGCATCTAAATGGTAATTGTGAGACATTGTCCTATTGTGATCTTTGTGGGGAGGATGAGGTGGATTGCTCTTGTGAACCAATGATACTCATTCTTTGGGTACTATCCGTGGTTGGCTCAACCTAAAATTCTTGAGGAGCGGATGTGGTAGTCATTGATGAATCCTATCCTTGGTTGGCTCAACCTAAAGTTCTGAGGAGGAAGATTTGGTAGTCATTGACACATGGTATCCCCTGGTTGGTAGAAGATTGGTTACTAGTAGAACAACCACTTTGAATCAAAGTAATCAACCACACATCGGGCATGATGAATTCAATGAAAGGAGTCATCCGAATGGAAATTGTGAGCCTTACGATTTTACCTCGGTTTCAAAACAAGAAGAGGAAGGCTTAACAATAGAAGAATCATGGGAGAAAAAGGAAGATAAGAAAGGACAAAGAGTTGAAGCGCAAGATCCTCTTGTTTGGAGGAAGCCAAAAATTCTCGATTTTGGGATGGTGTGGAAATCCAACAAGAAATCTCCCAACAAATCATTTTCTCCACTCATCGAGTGAGAAGCAAGGAAGATGGGGCGAAGAGGTTGATAAATATTTAGACTCCTTCTATGCCTTGTTCAACACCATTCACCTTGAGAGGGCATGGAAGCATACACAATTGTACCTCAAGTTCATGAAGTTTCTGCCTAATAAGCGGAAGAAGAAGAATGATGTGTTCTTTGTGTCATACATTCCACCTTGAGAGAGTGGAGTTGCATCGTCAAGCTTAGGACGATAAACAAGCGCTTCATGGGGAGGCAACCCGTGTGAGGTAGTGTTCTATCTCTTCTAATTTACTTTCTTGTCTTGTCTTTATTTTTGTTATTGCTTTGGGTTTTGTAAATAGGTCTTCCTCTAAGTTAATCGGTGAGGACAACTGCTTTGTGTTTAAGTGGGGAGGACCTATTGTCGATGTCGATTGTCGGTGTCGGTGTCTTCAAAGTTCAATAAAGCAATCATGTAATGATTTTATGTAAAAAAAAAAAAAAAAAAAAAAATGGAGCGGTTGAGCAAAACTTAGTGATGAATTGGTGAGGAATTGTGAGATTAGTTCCGGTGGTAGTTGACTTAGTACGACTTGTTTCTACACCTCAGCATTATCTCGGTCGAACCTAGTGAACTGGGATGTCTTAGCTTAGCTAATTGTTGGTGGACCATGCGTCTCGCCAAATTTGTACTAAAGATCTAGGGTAGTTGTAGAAGCTAAGTTGGGGGTACTTCGGCGGTACTAAAGTGGCGGGGAAGATTGTAGGATGGTCGGTGCATGTGTTTGTGTAAAGTGTGGTGTGAGTGAAGATCGCAGCGTAGCGTCTGCAACGCGTTGTAGTGTATGCGTGTGTGTGTGGTGTTAGTGTGCGTGAGTGCAACACTGCTGCGTCTACCCATGTATTTGTAGTGTATGCGTGTGCGTTAAAGTGTTAAAGTGTGTGAATAAGTGGAAAAATCCACAAGTGTGTTCTAAAGGTTAAAGCTCCCGATGCAATGATAAGTGAATCTAAATGTTAAAGTTCTAAATGGAGTGCAGTACAAAGTTTGGCGTAAATGGTGCGTGTGTGTGTTGAAATAGAGTATGCACCGATTTGATCCGAAATGCCTATCTAAGACCCTTTGTCGATTCTGAAGTCCTCGGTCTTATGTGGAAGTGTGAGCCTACCCTTTATCTTGAACCAATCTTTGGCGAGGCTCGGAAGAAAGCCCCTACAGTCTAGTTAATGTCATTTTGAAAATAGCTAAGTTCATTGAGTTAAATGTCACACACTCACTTTTGAGCATAGTTGTACCCGGTGACATTATCACGGGGAGTTGCTTTTGAGAGCCAATCTGAAAGTTGTCGTTCAACCCGTTCTATGTGTTTGGTGAAAGTTGAATTCTTATATGATTGCTTGTTGACTTTGAGTTGTTTTAGGTTGTGAGTCGAGTCGAGCTTTGCTTGAGGACAAGCAAAAGTTCAAGTTGGGGTTGTGATGAACCTCATCACATGATGATCTTCATCGGTTTTTAAAGAGTTTTTACACAATATTGATGATGGATGTGCTTAATTGGTGTGTTTTTGTGAACAAATCGTGTTTGTTGTGAATTGCTTGTTACGCAGTGTTTATCTTTGAGTTTGTGTGATTTTGTGTTGCCCAGGGCGAGGTGGATCGAAAAGACAAAGCCTTTGCGGTCGAGTGGATTCAACGGCACAAGGTTTTGGAAGATCCCCACCGAGGCGCACACCTGGGCGCGAGAAGAGCGCGCAAGAAGCGCGCGCGGATAGGTCGCTCTAACTCTCAAAAGTTTCGTCATCGCGAGAGGTGTGCGCACGAGGTTCTGTGAGGGGCCAGCCGCGCGCAAGATGGCGCGTGATCTTGATCAAGCCTTGGCCATCTTGCGCGTAAGTTTGCTTGCGCGCAAGATGGCGCGCAAGTCACGTTCTTCAAATACGTAAAGGCTGCGTGTTCACGGGGTTTTTTTGATGAATGGGAGCCACAGCACACGAGAGAAGCGAGTTGCGGTTGCTTTGGCCATTGAAGGATCAAGCCTTGGGAACAAGATTTGAGCCTACAATGTCATCATCTTCATCAATATTATCTTGTAATTCTCTTTTCTTCTTATCTTTCATCATGTGTAACTAAACCCTCCTGTTAGGGATGAACCGAATTTGATAGAGCACTAGGTATTTGGTATTAATTGTGTTTTATTGTTTTCTCTCATATTGCGTGAATTGGAATTTAGTTTGAAACCGATTTACAATTGGGAAATTGTGAAATTATTTTATTCGGTATTTTAATGGGAATTATTATATTTGAATCGTAGACTTTCAATTCTTGCAATTCGTAGCTTAGGAATATTCTCCGGGTTGTTGTACGTGCGAACTCTAGCGTTTAAGGCTTATAGGTTATTAGGATTACCTAAGGAATTAGGAGTTTTATTAATCTATAAAGGACTAGTTACCTAAGGAATTAGGACTTGGTTATTATAACGAATTCGGTAGCAAAATATAGAGAGAGGTATCCTTGATGTTAGACCAGTTACATAGTGCGAAAACCAAACGACATTCATCCCTAGCTTTCATTCTTATTGTAATTCATTAACGTTTTTAGTTTAACTTTATTTACAAAAATTCCAAAAATATTTTATCGCTTTATTTCGAGCTTCACAGCTCAACCCCTTCAAACATACCCCTTTCAATTTGGTTCCAATTAGTAATTGTTAACGTAATTAGTAGATTAACTCGATCCTTGAGGACGATATCCCGGTATTTACCGGTTTTACTACTTGTACGATTTGGTACACTTGCCAAATTATTAACAACTCACTTACAAACAATCCATTATGTTATGCTATATTTAAAAATTACAACAAAATAATTAACTCAAATTCTTTTAAACATTGTCTTAGCTATTTGAAAAAAAATTAAAAGAGAGTGATTTATATACTAGATATATTTGAGTAGATTTTTTCTTAAAGATTTGTGTTAGCCTTTTTTAAGTTAGTTAATTTTAACTCCGTTTTAAATTATTTTTGTCATGAAAAAACCGAACTAACCGAACCAATCCAAACCGCATTGGTTTGGTTTGGTTTGGTTCGGTTTTATTTTAGGAAGCCAACCAAACCAAACCGCATGTAATTTTATCTTGCTGTTCAGTTTACTTTTTGTCTCAAAACCGAACCAAACCGCACCGCGAACACCCCTAGTATTAGGTCGATCAACTAATAAGGGGGGTATTAGGGTTTTTTTTTCCACACCCTCCTTCTCTCCCAGACCCTATAAACCCATAAAACATAGAAATACCCCTGAAATTTTAAAAAAAATAATAATTAAGATTCCCGGATTTACCTCAATTTATGGTAAATCAGATTCAAAAAATGGGGTTTTGATTTTACGTTTGGGATTTCCGAATTTACCTCAAACGCAGGTAAATCCGGTTCATAATTATGAACCGGATTTACCTGCGTTTGAGGTAAATCCAGAAGTTTTTTTAATTTTATTTTTTAAAAAAAATTGTGTATTAAAAGACGATAAAACACTTTACGATTTAAATAACAAAACGAAAGTGTTACGATATACGAGTAAAAAGACGTCCTATATGATCTAAAATACGTCAAAATATATTAAAAAAAACCCGAATATGAAATACGAGTACAAATACAAATAAGTCAAATACAACTACGAGTCCAAAATGTCTAAAAATGACTGAAAATGACGACGTGAAGTAACAGGTGAACGGTCGACATCTAGCGCATATCGGGCAAATGCAGCTGCTCTCTGAACCCTCTCCTCTAAAGTCTCTGGGACAACAGGCTCCTCATCTGCAACTGGCTCTGGTTGTGGCTCTGGCACCGGAGTAAGGCGACGCACAGTTACCCGATCGTGTACCAAGGTAGTGTCGGGACCGCGCTCTCCGTGGTAGGTGCCGCTCTACCACCCCGCAAAAAGTACGCGCCCGAATCGATACATCACCAACCCCGTATGATCTCGTCGCGGATGGAGCTTTACCGAAATGGGTGGAGAAAGGATCGTGCGGGCGTGTTCGAAGCGCCAACGCACCTGCATCGGCATGTAGGGACCGACTCACCGCCCAACTCAACGGCCTGCGTAAATGGATATGTTTGATAAAGGAACTGCCTGTGGTCTGCATAAGGGGTGAGAATGACATCCTCCAGCTGCAAGTTATCGATCCGCTTTCTAAAGGCCACCAACTTTATTTTATCCAGCTTCTTGTTCCCCCAGCTGGTGGCACGTGGCTGATACGTCCTAGCAAACACTTTCCGACCAACAATGGTGGGAAAATGCTCCTATATCCAGCACTGAAAATAAATAATTAAATTAATAAAGGAACCAATTATTAACATAAGAGTAATTTAATTAAAAGCTTAAATTTAAAAAATAAATACTTGATTACCTGGAGCAGTGTCGCGTATTCGCAAAACTGCTTGGTCGTATGAAAGACCGCTTCCGTCAACTCAGTGTAGAGGACACTGAGAGCAGCTATACCTCAAGACCACTGGCCACACTGCTGAAGATCCTGAATCAGACGCATCCACTTCACTGGCAATAATGTGTGACTCTTGTCGGCCAAAATGGTGGTGCCTAACAAGTAGAGCATGTAGCACCGTGCAGCCTCCTCATAAGCACCATGTGCCACGTTCTCCCTGAAAGCGTCCTCTATAAAGGCGGTCCTCAAATACTGCCCCTGTTATCATGAAGCTCATCGGTGACAACTGCCTGATGCATGCCCAAATACTGGACAGCCAAGTGAAAAGCCTCAACAGAATCAACATGGGGCTTGTGGTCCAATATGGTGCCCTCCAGCGGCAAGTGGAGCAACGCAGACACGTCGTCCAGGGTGACAATCATCTCCCCAAAGGGCATGTGGAATGAGCTAGTATCAGGATGCCACCTCTCCACAAAAGCAGATATCAACTCATGGTTTATTGCGCCGAGAGGTGTGATGTCCAGCTCAAATAGCTTAGCCTGGCGCAACCAGTGGGCTACATCTTGGTGGTACTCGGCAAGTCTAAGCCCAATATACTTCTGGCCGTGAGATACAATCTTTAGTTTCCGGCTCTGAAAAAATTAAAATTAAACCATACATTATTAAAAATAATTAATTAATTGTTGTTTAGTAAAATTAAAAGAAAGAATTAAAATAGTACCTGGCCTCTATCTATCAAGGACGTGCAGTGCGTATCCCAGTGTAACAATAATGGTGGGTGAACCACAGTTGGGGTAGCCTGAACCTCTGCCTGAACCTCCTCCTCCTCCTCCTGAACCTCCTCCTCCTGAACCTCCTCCTCCTGAACCTCATCCTCCTGATGCTGACCCTCATCCTCCTGATATTGACCCTCATCCTCCTGCCGCTGATACTCTCGTTCCCAAGCCTCCCAACCGTCGACAAGAGGGTCCTGATACAGCTCTGGGTGCTATTATTAAAAATAATTAATTAATTGTTGTTTAGTAAAATTAAAAGAAAGAATTAAAATAGTACCTGGCCTCTATCTATCAAGGACGTGCAGTGCGTATCCCAGTGTAACAATAATGGTGGGTGAACCACAGTTGGGGTAGCCCGAACCTCTGCCTGAACCTCCTCCTCCTCCTGAACCTCCTCCTCCTGAACCTCATCCTCCTGATGCTGACCCTCATCCTCCTGATATTGACCCTCATCCTCCTGCCGCTGATACTCTCGTTCCCAAGCCTCCCAACCGTCGACAAGAGGGTCCTGATACAGCTCTGGGTGCTATTCGTAGTGCCGCGTATAGTACTCATAATCTGAGTGGTCACGGTACGACTGCTCATACCGGGGTTGAGGCTGCTACCTCTCAAAATCTGGTTGTGGCTGATCTGCAGCCAGCCATCTCTATGAAGTCAGTGCGGGCTCTCTGGCGCTATATCACGCTTAGAAGCATGTCCAGCAGCTCTAAGCCTCTGTAGAGTGTCCGGAGAAAGAGGAGCACTCCTACCGGACATACTGCTACTGATGGACTCCCCAGCATGTTGTGGTCGTCGTCGGATGCGGGGTGCTGCTTCCGAAGACTCTGCTCGCGCTACATTGTCTGGTCGTCTACTCGCCACTGTAAAAAAAAGGAAAATGTAAATAAAAAAAATTAATAATTGAAAAAAAAAAGATTTCCGAATTTATCATGTAAATCCGGAAAGAATTTCGGAATTGTGAGGTAATTCCGGTTCACAATTGTGAACTGAATTTACCTCACGTGTGAGGTAATTCCGAAATTCTTTCCGGATTTACTGATAAATTCGGAAATCTCTCCCTTAAACACTCACTTTTTTCCGGAAATATTAATTGTGATTTGTGAAATGTGATTTTTGTAAGTTTTCAGGAGTATTTTTGTCCATTACGGTAATTATGGGGGTCTGGTGGAAAAAAAGTTTGAGTATTATTGGCACTTACAATAAATCAATAATGTATATATATCCTTTAAAAAATAATCAACATTTTTTTTGTTAAAAATACTTTTTCTTTGTGTAAAAAAAACATATATTTTTTTGGTTAAAAATAAGTGTCATATAGGGGTGTTCGCGGTGCGGTTTGGTTCGGTTTTGAGGCAAAAAGTGAACCGAACCGCAAGGTAAAATTACATGCGGTTTGGTTTGGTTCGGTTGGCTTCCTAAAATAAAACCGAACCAAATCAAACCAAACCAATGCGGTTTGGATTGGTTCGGTTTTTTCAAGACAAAAATAATTTAAAGCGGAGTTAAAATGAACTAACATAAAAAGACTAACATAAATCTTTAAGAAAAAATCTACTCAAATATATATATAGTATATAAATCACTCTCTTTTAATTCTTTAAGACAATGTTTAAAAGAATTTAAATTCAATATTTTGTTGTAATTTTTAAATATAGCATAACATTAATATGGATTGTTTGTAAGTGAGTCAAAAAATTAATTGGATTTGGGCTAGTAAGTGAGTGAGAGAGTTGGGTAGAAGTTGCATTTGGGTTAGTAAGGAATGTTGTAATTCAACAAGCCTTAGTGTTACTTTCTTTGTTTGGTTTGGTTCGGTTTGAAATCAAAACCGCGAACGAACCGAATCAAAGCCAGTGATGCAATGAAAAAAGAACCGATCCTAAACCGATCAAAAGCGGTTTTTTACGTTTCGGTTTGGTTTGGTTCGGTTTGCGGTTTCCCTATTGGTTTGGTTCGGTTTTGAACACCTTTTTTTTTAGTGTCATATATACCATAATTGAATTTAATAAGGCATTTGAATTAATATTTATTGCATTTCAAAGTTTTCAACCAAACGATATTTTTTAAGAGTTTGAAATATAACATCCAAATAATCCAATACAAAAAATTGATTCTTTCTATTTGGCAAGTGATAAATGTATTTTTGAGAGTGAAGGTAAAAAAATTAATTATTTCTATTTGAAGCTTCTTAAACAAATCTGTGACTTATGATGAGTCAAAACTATGAGAAAATGCAATGTCTGTGAATCTTAGAACACTCTTTGTAATCATTCTCAAATTTGCATCGTTTTTATCGAAACATTTTACTATAATTCAATTCAATCAATATTAAAAAGTAATCAAACTCATTCATTTATCGTGTTTAATAGACGAATATTGAAGTGGGTTTAATTCTGATTTATACGTCGAACTTGGAAAGAGATTATACAAAAGTAACTATATACAAAAGTAACTATATACAAAAAATATTAAATCAGAATTATCGAATGAATATTAGTCTTGAATTATATTTGTCAAAAAGCATAAAGTTGTTATACACATCCCCAGTGATTGTATCCATGACATGTAACAGAGGTACGGGTGATTAATATTTAAAACACGGGATAACGGTACTGATATATGAAAAACACGGGATAAATATCGCGATATATAAAAAATACGGGATAAGCGTGATTTGATATATTTGATAATCTATCTTTTACTATCTACTATAATGTATTAATCAACTAAAATAATCAATTAAAACTATGATATAATTGCAATGATATATAAAAAAATATAAATAACTATACTAATATGTAAAAAAACACACGAAATAACTGCAATGATATGTATAAAAACACGGGATAACTGCACTGATATATAAAAAACACTGCACTGATATATAAAAAACACTTCACTGAAATATTTGACAATCTACCATCTATCAGTTACTATCTACTATTATCTATTAATCAACTAAAAATAATCAATTGAAACTATGAGATAACTTCACTGATATATTAAAAAACGCGTGATAACTTTATTGAAATATAAAAAAACACGGGATAATTGCAATGATGTATGTAAAAACACGAGATAGCTGCACTGATATATAAAAAAATACGGGATAACAACACTAACACTAATATATAAAAGAGCACGGGATAAATGCACCGATTGTTTTTAAATTATACTTTTACATTTGGCTTAATTACAGTTTTGGTCCCCCTATTTTCACCAACTCACGATTTTGATCCCCCAAAATTTTTTTTTTCACGAATTTGGTCCCCCTATTTTCACTAGCTCACGATTTTAGTCCCCCAAGAATTTTTCTCACGAATTTAGTCCCCCTATTTTCGCCTTTTCACGATTTTAGTCCCCCTATTTTTCCAATTTTTAAAATCAAAGTCCCCATTTAGATTTTAATATTTATCTAATTTTTTTTATTTGAGACTCCTTTTTTAACTACTTTAATTTAAATTTGTCTTTTTTCACGAGGTGTTGTCTAGACTATTTAAATTATGTCTAAGTTCGTTCATGAAAAGAATATGGTAGCACCCGTGCGTATGCATGGGTATCCTACTAGTCTATCTATTTATACAAACAAATAACTTACAAAATTACTGATTTTAGACATCTTACTTTTTAACACCTCATCACTTTTGTTTTATTTATCATTTTTTAATTCTACTTTCTCTTCATTTCTCACTCACTCTCTTTCAATTTCACATTTCCCAATATTTCTTACTTCTTACACATCTATTATTAGTGGTCACACACCCTTTATTTAAAAATATTTCTTTTCCCAATTTTTTAATCCACTATATAATCTAATATCATTAAATTAATATTAAATAATCTACAATTTACTCCTATTTACTATCTAACCTAATATCTATTTTTCTATTTATACAAACAAACCACACTTAATCTATTTATACAAACAACCCACATTTAAATTACTCAAACAAACCTCCTTATTTACTTGACAATTCATCTTACTAAGGACAACATTGTAATTTACTATATATCATACTTTTATCAAATTTCTTCTCTCAATTCATTTTCTTCTCACTCCCACTTTTTTCCTACTTTCTCTTACTACTTTTTTTCCAAATTCAAATCAAACTCACCAACTTTTTTACCCACTATCTACTAATCTAATATCTATTTATACAAACAAATCATACTTAAATTACTCAAACAAGTTTTCCTATTTATTTGACAACTCATCTAACTAAGGGCAACATTGTAATTTACTATCACAAACTTTTTACAAATTTGTTCCCAATGCACTTTCTTCTCACTCCAATTTTAACTTTCCCCTCTTTTTATTTTTTTAAAAAAAATCGAAATTCAAATCAAATCAAATCTACTATTAAACTAAAATAATCAATCTAAATTACGAGATAACTTCACTAATATATAAAAACACAGGATAACTTCATTGATATATAAAAAAGGAAAACTTAATGACTATTTCAACTCTCGATTAATATTTAAAACACGAGATAACTATCTTGATATATAAAAACACAGGATGATATATTTGATATATTTGATAATCTATCTTTTACTATCTACTATAATGTGCTAATCAACTAAAATAATCAATTGAAACTATGAGATAACTGCACTGCTATATAAAAAACATGGGATAACTATACTAATATGTAAAAAAACACACGAGATAGCTGCAATGATATGTATAAAAGCACGGGATAACTGCACTGATATATAAAAAACACTCCACTGAAATATTTGATAATCTACCATCTATCCGTTACTGTCTATTATAATCTATAAATCAACTAAAAATAATCAATTGAAACTATGAGATAACTTCAATGATATATTAAAAAACACGTGACAAGTTTATTGAAATATAAAAAAAACACGAGATAATTGCAATGATGTATGTAAAAACACGAGATAACTGCACTGATATATAAAAAAACACGGGATAACAACACTAGCACTAATATATAAAAGAACACGTAATGAATGCACAGATCTATTTATACAAACAAATAACTTACAAAATTACAATTTTAGACATCTTACTTTTTTGACACCTCATCACTTTTGTTTTATTTATCATTTTTTAATTCTACTTTCTCTTCATTTCTCACTCACTCTCTTTCAATTTCACATTTCCCAATATTTCTTACTTCTTACACATCTATTATTAGTGGTCACACACCCTTTATTTAAAAATATTTCTTTTCCCAATTTTTTAATCCACTATATAATCTAATATCATTAAATTAATATTAAATAATCTACAATTTACTCCTATTTACTATCTAACCTAATATCTATTTTTCTATTTATACAAACAAACCACACTTAATCTATTTATACAAACAAACCACATTCAAATTACTCAAACAAACCTCATTATTTACTTGACAATTCATCTGACTAAGGATAACATTGTAATTTACTATATATCATACTTTTATCAAATTTCTTCTCTCAATTCATTTTTTTCTCACTCCCACTTTTTTTCCTACTTTCTCTTACTACTTTTTTTCCAAATTCAAATCAAACTCACCAACTTTCTTTACCCACTATCTACTAATCTAATATCTAATATCTATTTATACAAACAAATCATACTCTCAAACAAGTTTTCCTATTTATTTGACAACTCATCTAACTAAGGGCAACATTGTAATTTACTATCACAAACTTTTTTCAAATTTTTTCCCAATGCACTTTCTTATCACTCCAATTTTAACTTTCCCCTCTTTTTTTTTTAAATTTTTTTTTTCGAAATTCAAATTAAATCAAATCTACTATTAAACTAAAATAATCAATCTAAATTACGAGATAACTTCACTAATATATAAAAACACAGGATAACTTCATTGATATATAAAAAAACACGATATTAATAAATATAAAAAAGGAAAACTTAATGACTATTTCAACTACTGATTAATATTTAAAACACGAGATAACTATACTGATATATAAAAAACACAAGATAACTGCACTGATATATTTGATAATCTATCTTTTACTATCTACTATAATGTGCTAATCAACTAAAATAATCAATTGAAACTATGAGATAACTGCACTGATATATAAAAAAACATGGGATAACTATACTAATATGTAAAAAAACACACGAGATAGCTGCAATGATATGTATAAAAACACGGGATAACTGCACTGATATATAAAAAACACTCCACTGAAATATTTGATAATCTACCATCTATCCGTTACTGTCTATTATAATCTATTAATCAACTAAAAATAATCAATTGAAACTATGAGATAACTTCCATAATATATTAAAAACACGTGACAAGTTTATTGAAATATAAAAAAAACACGAGATAATTGCAATGATGTATGTAAAAACACGAGATAACTGCACTGATATATAAAAAAACACGGGATAACAACACTAGCACTAATATATAAAAAAACACGTAATAAATGCACAGATTGTTTTTAAATGATACTTTTACATTTTTAGATTTTAATATTTATCTAATTTTTTATTTGAGACTAATTTTTTAACTACTTTAAATTTGTATTTTTTTCACGAGGTGTTGTCCAAACTATTTAAATTATATTTAAGTCCGTTCATGAAAAGAATATGGTAGCACCCGTGCGTATGCACGGGTATCCTACAAGTTCATGTGAAAAGTAACTCATTGTGAGAACTCCAACCCTTGTTATTTTAAAGTTTATGAGGATTGATTCTAAGATACCACTGGAGTTCACATAAAAATATAATCGCACAATTTTCTGGAATCGAAATTACAAATTACACGTGCGATGTATTAATCCCGAGGGTTGACCTAGTGAAGCTTGACAAGATGATTTCTGAGAGAGCTTGGATACAAATTCCCATATTAATCCCTTAAGGCGAATTAAATGTAATTAAGTATAACAACTCGATCGAGGATAAATAAATACACATTACTTTCTTTTACTCATACATACATTGAATCCTTTGTTATTAAATAAATGGATTTACAATTGGATAATACCAAAATAAATAAATAAAAAATAAAGAATTATTCTTTTGCATAAGCAAAATAAATTTCCTTTCTTATTTTTTTTACAAATCTATACCTGAATCCTTGGATAATGAACCATGATGCCTTCTATGGTGAAAGGTAATTAAGTTTTCATCGGTTTACCAATCAAATTAATCGTATAATATAATATAAAATATTATGAGCGATTGAAATTGTATAAACAATTATAAAATTTCAATCATTCATAATATTTTATACTATATCATCAAGTTAGTTTGAGCAGTAAACCCATGAGTTCTCACGCCGTTGCTTTGTTCAAAAGAGGAGCGAAATGAATGATGTTATCTTCATGATACCTGAAATTAATCATGCTCACAAACTCTTCCAAAGAAAGTTTCCCATACACGTGCTCATTTTTCTTGACACGCTTGATGATTTCCTTGAAGAAAGATATTTCACAAGGCAAAATCAAACAACCATTAACCCTATGGCCAAACTCCTCCGCAGCTTCCCTTAGGAGACACTTAAAAATAGTGAGGTTAAGGAACCGTATCGGAATTAAAAAACGTTTGTGTTCAGAACCAACAATGACAAAAATAAAGCCAGGTGGCGGATATCTATTGGTCTTACATTTTTGAGAAGGAACAACAATGTTGTTGTTGTTGTTGCAATCGGAATATGGGTAGTGAAAGGAACGACGGTGGAAGGTCTTGCATTTCCATTGCATGACCAGTTTTTTTAGCACTAATGCCATTGGAGTTGTTGTAATTAGTTTGTTTAACACAAAACAATACCGTGATTCAATAATTAATTGACCAAGGTTAATGGTCATATTTATAACTAAAAAATAAAAGAGGTAAAGATTATTGGTCATTTACAAGATTTTTTTTAATAAAAAAATAATAATTTTGTCAAAATAAAATGAATCTATACTACTATTTATTGTAAAATCGGTCAATTATATATTTTCCTAGTCTATATTAAGGATTATTTTTGTATAACAACCAAGATTATCTAAAAAAAGGGGATTATATCACAAGTACCAGCTTCTTAACTACCATATCAATTGATCCACTGAAAGAAACAACCACATCACAAAATTGGAAAATATAAAATAATTACTTTTAAAAGTGTTTTTGGGATTCTAATTCTAAAATATTTCTAATTAATACCAGTAATAATTTTATTTATATGTAAATGATCATTTGCACTCATAAGTTTATTTTAAGAAAATGAATTTTAAGAAATGAAATCTATGGTAAGATTTCTTATTTGATGGAGACTCCATTTTAAGGAAATTCACAACTGGATAGGATTTTCTTATTGGGAAGGATATTCTACGTAGGATATTCCACATGCCGTAAACTTTATACAACTCCCCTCTCATTTTCCCATTGTAATTTCTTTTTGATTTTTACATGCTTAATCACTATTATACAATCTTGTTTCAGACCGGTCGATGGTCCAATCTCGATCTGAGCCAAAGTGCGATTGATTCGAGCCAACCCACGCCCACCCCTACTTGGAAGACTTTGCTATCTATAGTAAATTGAAATTAGAACGTAAAAAAATAGAATGATGATAAAAATAATTACATTATATATTTTTTCCTTTATTGTATTTGACAACATAAAAAAACATTAGTAGAACTGTTTAAAAACACACGTGTGCAATTAAATTAAAATATTTGGTTAACGTAATAAATACTCCTTTCGATCCACTTTATATAAGAAAAATCATTTTTAGGTTAATTCAATAAATAATGTATCTAAACTATAATATAGACTAGATATATCATTTATTTAATGAACCTAAAAAGTGAGACAAATATAACATGTGTGCAAATAAAGAATTGTGTATGAGACAAATATAATTGTGTGTAAATTAAAGAATTTTTTTAACCTTTTCATTAATTGCGCGTAATAATTGTTAATTTTATAAAATACTTAATTTTACCTTTATAGTACAAATTAAGAGAATAGTAATTAAAGAAAGAGTAAATTACTCCTCTCTCCTAATAGAAGTCTGAATTATATTTTCCTCTCTACTTATGTTAAAATATACACCCTTACCCTCTTATGCAAACATATTAGAAAAAATTACACTTCATTCCCCTTAGAGAAACTTGAATTACATCCCCCATTTTCTTATGTTAAAATCTACACTTTCCTCCCTTAATCGTTTTTTAAAAATTTCTAATAATATTTTTTTTTGGTAGGAAAATCTCTAATAATCTAACAACAAAAACTAACACACTAAGTGCGAAGGAAATAGTATTACGAGTCCATTATAAAATACTCAAAATTTGTATGGATATTTTTCTCTATTTTTGATTCACAATACCTATTATAAAATATAAACCAATGCAAGATAAAATTAAAATATTGAAAAATTTACTAAAGCCAAAAAATATGGCTATTTAAAAATGAATGTTATATTCTGATCTAGACCTGAGGGGTCTCAGATAGACCAGAGTTGAGGTCATCCCTTTGGTGTTGGAGTCGGGAGGCGAGAGTCCATAGTCGGGTGGTGGTACTGCGAAAAGACACTCTGACGACCAAGTCGGGCATAGAAGTCAAAGCAAGGTATACTATGGGAAAATTGTACCTGGCCGCAGGGGGTTGACCCCTATTATAGAGCGAGTGCGTGTTGGCCAACCGTTCGATTAGGCGAAATGATCTCAACCATTGAGAGGCGCTGGGTGCGCCGGGAGCTTGATAGCACAATGCTCGACTTATTGGGTGGTCCACGACTCATAACGCAGTGGGCATATTGGGGTCAATATGGAACATATTCTAAATCATTGTATTAATCATAAAATATTCAAACTTAATTATCAGTGGCATTTGAATTATAAAGAAATGAATTATATTTTCTTAAATGATGACCTTATAAAGGTAGTAGATATCATAAAAATATTTATTCATGTTAAAATGGATTAAAGTATAGTACATATTTAATTATTAAGGAAGATGATTGTAATTTAAGCATCTCTTAAGGGAGGAGACATGAGAGTATAATTGACTCTAGGTTATTATTTCTCAAGGGAGGCGAGTGTATATTTTAGCATAAGAGGGGATGAGAGTGTAACTAAAGTTTATTTTAGGGAGAGAGAATGTAATTTACTCTTAAAAGAAAATAAGGACTTAATAATAAGTTATTTATTCTTCTACTTGACAAAAATGGACACTTTGCTATGACATATCTCTCGGTAGAGAATCAAAGATTACGTAGTTCTTGAATATAAATTGTTTATGTGGATTGTTCATTTTAATTAATGTTTGGTTCAAATATAAGTTTCATCATTGCAAATATATGTTTCATCCAATTTAGTCCATATAAAATATGTCTAGAATATGAATAATGTGCTAGCCCTCTATAAATGATGACCCTTACGATTGAAGACATGTATTGTGTCGATGATCTACATCAAACACTAACACCAATACTTCAATTATTTGCATTTTTTAATGTTTGTTAGCATACAACAAAAACATATGTTAACACAACAACATTATCATGTTCTATGGGAATAAACTTTTTTATATAAGCAAAAGATCATCAGCATGTTCTATGAGAATAATGAGTCTGAGAGAACAAAACACATAACAAAAGAACATGCAACCAGTTGAGTTACGCATTAGGAGCCGTATGACGATCCGTGAGATGGCAGATCCATGGCACGTCTACGGTAGCAGCAGCATCAAAGAGACTCAGACACTCAGCGTCAACAATGGTGAAGTTACTGTGAGGATGAAAGTCTCTAGAGTTGGGTTGGTTCTCCTATATGATGTAGATTGATGAATGTGAAGCAACTAATTTTATGCTGGAAATTGTGCAGGTAGAAGCAGAAGGAGGAATTGCTTGACTCATGGGATTTTTTGTTAATTTTGGAGATATGAAACAAATCAAATTGAACACTAAATCACTAGTTGATATCTTTCTTTTTTTAGTTAATTTTTGTCTTTTATTATGGTGATTATTTCTTAGTCTTTCTATGAGGCTAGGATGCCTATGTGGATTTAGATAAGGTGCAGTCACTTATTTCTATTTTTGTTTATCTAAAAAAGCAAACTTATTTCTATTTCTCTCTATTGACATTTTTTAATTATTTTGAACAAAAATAAATTAAGAGCGAGAAATGTAGAAATAACCAATCTAATTGTGGTGAGATAGTTGTATTGGAAAACCCAAGTTCCACATTGACTAAAAATATGGTCTCAAAAGAGTTTATAAGTGAGAGACATCCCTCACTTATAAATCAATTTTGTGGGGTCAAGTTAAGCTTAAACCACATTCTAAGAAGATAAACGCAATAAGGACATGAAATCGGTGGACACCTATTCTTTTCTCACTCCCCGTTCTTTATTCTCCCACTCCCTTAAGTTAATGGAATTACTAATTTACCTCAATAATTAAATAACCTTCTTCCTCCCTCGTTTTTTGTAAATATTTGAATTTTTGGGACAAAATTTTGTTTAACACACTTGGTACCTTAGTATCTTGGTACTGAACAATTTTAGTGTGTGTTTTTGAACTATTTGATACAGATTCAATACTTTAGTACCAAACATTTTCAATATTTTGTATTGGATGTGCATAAGACAGTTCAAAAAATACATGTTCAATACTTTAGTACCGAAATTGTCCACTATACTGAACGAAACTAAAGTGCAAAACGGGGAATTGGACCACGTTCGAAAGCCAACATACTGTTGGCTTATTTAAAATGTGAAAAACGTTGTAAACTGTAAATAATCTTACATAACATAGTTGAGCTGTCTAACAAGTGGCAAGCCAATGATATTTGCTAATTGCTACCCTACTCAGTCATTGTAACCAAATCAGGATAATAAAGGCATAAAGCAAGTTTTGAAACATTCATTTCCACGTTTCTTCCTATTTATAGCCGGAACTTGTAATGGGAAACACACTATTATTAGAATGGATATGTTCAAAACCAACCTTTGTCGTTTTCTTCAACATGTCATCACTTTATTGTCCCACAAAAGTTAACAATAGCACACTTGTGTAGCAGTAGTGAAAGCCGTGGTCTTCTTTTCTCCCTGTCCCACTTACAATCCAACAACTGTCCCCGTGTTCGTGTCACAAACGTGGTCTAATTACCCCACCTCAAAAAACTATATATATAAACTCCACTCCACACACTCTCAAACTCAGAGACTCACTAGTTACAAAAACAACATCAATATTCCCTCCCACACTCAAAACTCGACAACCTTATTCTCGATCGAAAATGAATATTTTCATGCAATCGTTTTGCAATAGTTCATCTTCTGAAACAAGTTCTTCAAGCCACAGTAGTGACGAAGAAGTTATTATATTAGCCTCAGCGAGGCCAAAGAAGAGAGCTGGAAGGAGAGTATTCAAGGAAACAAGACACCCAGTGTATAGAGGAGTACGAATGAGGAAAAATAACAAATGGGTATGTGAAATACGAGTACCCAATAATAAAAACAACTCAAGGATTTGGCTTGGAACATATCCAACGGCTGAAATGGCTGCACGTGCACACGATGTTGCTGCACTTACGCTACGTGGAAAATCAGCTTGTCTTAATTTTGCTGACTCAGCGTGGCGGTTAACGTTGCCGGAATCAACTGATGCAACGGAGATAAGAAGAGCGGCGACGGCGGCTGCTGAAATGTTTTCTGCTGAGGAGAATAACTGGGAACAGCAAAGTAGTGTTATTAGTACTAATGATTATAATCATAATATTTCAAGTGCCGACGAAGAAGGAGCTTCTCCGGTGGTGTCGGGATTTGAAGACTTGCATGATTTGCTTATGAGTATTGCTAATGAGCCTATAATGTCTCATCCTCCTTCACCCAGAGATTTTAGTCACTGGTGTGACGTGGACATATTTGACACTCCTGTTTCATTGTGGAACTTTTGAATTTCACATGCTATAATGTGTATTTCATTTTGTAATATATATATTAATTATTTCATTCATTGAAATGGTTACAGCTACACCAGTTTGAATTTCATTTGATGAATTTAATTAATGGTTTGTTAGTCTTTTTCACTTGTCTCTTACTTCATATGTGTTCTATAACTCAATTAATTGTTTGAAGGTCAGCTTAAGAATTTGCAGTATTGGTATTGTACTTGAATAGAATTTTATTGATCAAGTCAGATGATTACAATCGTGGCCGGATGATCTTTTATTTCTCCAACGTGTCTAGTTTATGTGTTTTTGTGTACAAAATGTCTATCTCTCCCTCTCTCTGTACTCTAAGCCCCTATATATAGAGAGCCCGAGTAACCTCTAGATGGCTATTGAGGGCAATTTCCTTCTTTCTTATAACTTCTCCTTTTTATTACTGTCAGACACTTAAGCTTATTTTTTACAGAGTTAAACTGAAATTACAAAAAATGATAACGGTGCAACGCTTTTAAAACATATATAAGGGACCTAATCGTTACAAAAAGAAGAAGTTGGGGGACCTGTACGTTACCTGAAAATAAGTTAACCCGAGAGATATCTTGCATGTGATTTCAAATTGGTCTCTATATTTTTAAAATGTTAATCAGTTTCATCTATTAGCAAATGCATCCTAAATTACCCAAAGAGTGTTTGTATGTGTTCTCTTCCAGCTTAACTAATATATGAGTTCAAATCCAGATTTAAAAATACCGCAACGTAGATGATACCTATTTTATAAAAAAGAAGGTTTTTTCTACCATACCTGGTGGGTATGATACATTCTAGGCAAAATACTCAATGACACCTTTTTTCTATTTAAATATTTTAAAATAAAAAAATATATCGAATCAATTTTGTTTATTTTACTTAAAAAGTATCATATCCACCCAATTCTAAATGAGTATGGGTGTAATCACCAAAAAAGAATCATCCTAAATTGATAATGTAGACTGAGTTGTACCATCTTTTTTTTTACAAGAGAGTTGTATACTTTTAGGAATTGAATTGGATAATTTACTCTATAATTTATATAGAACTTTAATTAAACGATAACAAGACTTAAATTATAGTTGAGTAAGTGGAGCGCGGTAATTATAAAAAGCTGAAAAAAGTGAATTACTGAACGCAACCGATTTTGGCGCGTCGCCAATCAGTACGGAAATGGACAGTCGCTTTATATTTGATGGATTAGGTTTGTCTGAAAGCACAGTGCTTATTCAGCGGTGAGTTTTCCGATCTCGTCTCGTTCTCTTCTCTTCTCTTCTGTGTTTCTTTCTAGATCCAATCTTCCCACGCATTACATCGTGAAACAAGTTTCCAATGGCAGGGACATCTTGGCCTTCTGATAAAGAGGTTGGTATACACTATACATATTTTCCGATCTCGCTTTTTTTACTGCTTCGCCACTCTCTATCTTTTTAATCGATCTTGCATCGTTTAGTTTGCAATTGGCATATTTAGTTAGAAATTCATAGTTCCATTGCATGCATTTTTTTTTGCATATTACTTCAATGCGTAGTGATCGGGATCGGAAATTAGTTATCATTTGCGTATTTTTGCTTGTTCTAGAACTTAACAAACTTCGATTTGGTAATGCCTTGTGATGGTAGGAAGGCTAGGGTTTTGAATCGTGCTATTTTAATAAGATTGATTGATTTATCGTGAGCGAGGAGTATCTGGTGAATCTGTCTGATTCACTAATGTTGCAATTGCTGTGAGCTTTTTTCACTCGTAACGCGGCTTCCAATGGCTGTCATTGTTGAAATTTTTAGCCTTTTGATATGTGAGGAATAGAGTATTTATTGCAATGGTGGATGCATTTCCTTTTGATTAACCTTTCCTCGTTCAATACTTTTGATAGTCGGTGATTAATCTGTATGTAATTGATGCAGCTAGATGAAATGAGAGAGAGGGTTTCCAAAATGGCAAATGTGGAAAAAGGGGAAGTTCGAATTGTAGTCTCTCCCTATCGAATTTGTCCTCTGGGGGCACACATTGATCATCAGGTACTTTAATGTATCTCTGTTATGTTATTGCTAATGAAACTTGATGATTGATTTTGGGTAAGTTTTATAGGGAAATTTTTGACTAAGCAATACTTATTAGAGCCCTGAGGATGGGCAAATAAAGTTCACCTGTTCTGTTATTGGACAACATTCTCAGAAACATCAGATGAATTTTGAATTTGTTCACTTGCACTTTGGGGTTTGTAGGGTGGGACTGTTTTAGCTATGACAATTGATAAGGGAATACTTCTGGGATTTACTCCTTCAGGAAGTGATGAGGTAAAATTCGACCACGTTCCAATTTTCAATCTTGAAAAACACGAGAAACCACTTGGATTTATATTTTCAATTAGCAGTACGGTTTAAATTGGTCACACACACATATTTCATGTTGCCTCCCTTTGTTTGATGAATGACCCATGAGGCTTTTATTGTAGGTTGTAGTTCGTTCAGGACAGTTTTCTGGAGATGTAAAGTTCAGGTATAGGGTTAGTGATCATTTGGCTTACTGTTTTATAATGTTTTTTTTTCTTTTCAAAAGCTCTCTTCCATTGCTCATAATTTACTCTTTTTAACACACTGTTATTGAGTGAATTCATGTGAGAATCACCAAGTCAGGGGACCTCACTTCCTGTTTAGCTCGATCCACTCCCTGTTTGGTATGTGAATTTCATGCAATAATAAAGAGTTTGTTAAAAGAAGTGTGTTAGAGAGTGTGTAATGTGTTGCAAATATTCTCAATGTTATCATGATTCATGGGTGAATGTAAGTATGTCAAATGCATTAGTTTAGAGGTGTGCCACCTATGGGAAAATCATTAGCGTTACAACATGGTATGCTGAATAGTAATGTGAAATAAAGAGAAATTTTGCTGACTATCATTATGCATATGGCTGGGTGATGGGTTCTATAAGCAGTAACTGTATCTGATTTCAACTTATATTTTTTTGGAGGGTGGGTGGGTGTGGGGACTTAGCCGGAGATGCAAGTGACTGGGTAGGGTAGGGGGTTTACCGCTTGATGAAGGATGAAGACTCTGACATCATCATTGCACCCAAAACTTTAAGACTAGGCTAGAGTGCCAAACTGCCAATCAAGCTACTAGCTTGTTGGCATTTCAACTACATTCTGATCTCAGACTATTCTCCTTTTAATTTCACATTGTTATCTTGAACTTCCCAAATAACACTATATAATTTGTTTATTTGTTGAGTGATAGAGTGATTGGTATTTGATAGAGTTGATGAGATTCAGCAGCAAACACAAACTACTCAGACGAAAGATGAGAACTCGGTAAAGGATTCTTCTGAGCTGCAGGAACAATGTAAATGGGGCCGTTATGCTAGAGGAGCAGTATATGCATTACAGAGCAGGGGACACAATATTTCAAAGGTCAGAGTTAGTGCAATTCGGTCCACCTTTCTGTTCATCTCTTGACTTTACTAAGCTAGTGTTATACGTAGATAGCCGCTCTCTATGATAATCTAATTCAACTTGTATTTTTCTCTTTGATAATGAGAATGGTGTGGTGTTAGTTAGTTAGAGTTCTAACTAGCGCTGATTGAATAAAATGAGAGAAACTGAACCTATTTCATTGACTTGTAAAATGATTTCTGGGTAGTTTACATGGAAAGTAAACTTTGTTTGGTAAAAGAAAACACATACTTGAGTTGCCGTTTTCTTCTGTGATTGTTGGCCTGTGAATATACGACAATACTAATAAGTTGGTGCAGTGAGCATACAGACAAACTGAACTATAGAAAATAAATAAAGTAGCTTGAACTTGAAATAACCAAAGGATTAGCTTGTAGTAATTAGAAAAGAACTTAAGTTAAGAGGCTGGTTTATTTCCCATGCAATCATGCATAAGCAAGTGCACTAAATAGACATTCAGAAATCGGCACAAGTGCACCAGGCGAACAAAAGGAGAAAATTTGTAAATGCTTAGCATGATCGGGTGGAGTAAAGAAAGTTATACATAATGGATGTATTGTGTATCTAGGTTCCTTTCTGTTCATGCAATAATGTTTGTAGTATTCTGGTAAGCCGCTTTTTCAACACGCCTTCAAATTTCAAGAATTGGCAAGTTACTAATGATGGAATTTGATACATAGTACTGTAAAAGAAACATAATATCATCCTGCCTAGCACTGGTTCTCAAGTGTTGACAGGTGCAGGTGTAATTTTAAATGCCTTTTCTAAAACCTGTGGAAGAAAATAAGAAACTAGTTGTGATGTATTTCTGGTTTTCTTGCAATGAAGATCATTGGCATGCAAGTTATTTCCATTTTGTAATTTACACCCACCCATCCTTGTCACAATGTTTACAGGGTATCGTAGGATACATATGTGGTTCTGAAGGTCTGGACAGTTCGGGCTTAAGCTCTTCTGCTGCTGTAAGTAGTGATTTCTCCCCTCCTATTTTTCTTTAGTTCTTAAAATTATGAAAAGTATGAATCAAATATAAAGGCCCTTAATTAAAATTGAACTGAAGTTCATCAGAACTTGGTTCGAGCTAGTTTAAATGCTCAAGTAAGATTCATTTTTGTTTGCTTGTTTTGGAGGCTAATAAGCTGCTCATTTTGGGGTTTCTTTCAGAAAATCCCATGATAGACCCCCGATTCATACATTTTTGTGATTGCTCATGTTTTCTGATTTATTTTTGGGGATTTCAACTTTTTTTTTGGACAGGTTGGAGTAGCTTATCTCTTGGCTTTCGAACATGCAAATGATTTAGAAATATCTCCTACTGAAAATATTGAATATGATAGGTAAGTTCATTCAAATCTTTGGACACACTCACAATGCATTCTTCTTAAACCATGGACATGTATGAATCTGTGTAATCAAAATCATCAAATGGCAAGCCATAGGCGCCAAGGTGAGGCACTAAAAAGGATCAGGACCACTTGGCGTTTAGAAGCTCCTTTCTGGATAACAGTTAAATATCTAAAAATACCAGTCATGTAACTTGCTAAGTAGTCAGAATGATAACAGGATATACTAGTTGTTGGACTTTGTGGAGGCTAAATTCCAACAGCAAGCAGCTTATGGCTTTGTAAATTTACCATCACAATCTTTTTATTTTCAGTATGAATGTCATGCCAGGGAAGTTAATTCAAATGAAAAATTAAAATTAATGGAAAAATCAACTAGTTTGAACACCTTTTTAGTTGGTGTTAATGTATTTTCAGCCTTTGGCAGCTTTCAGCTCAAGTATGGAAACACTAATACATTTTGCCTTTAACTGCCTTGGTATTTGTTTGTTGGAACCTCCGCTTCTTACACTTTTGTTAGACCTGAGTTATTTCTGTCTTTGATATAAGATCAACCTTCTATGTTACATGTTTCATTATAGGCTGATTGAGAATGAATATTTGGGTCTGAAAAATGGCATAATGGATCAGTCAGCTATATTACTTTCAAGCCATGGCTGTTTGATGTGCATGAATTGCAAGGTATATCTGGCTTAATGTGTTGTTGTTGTTGCAAGTTCTAATGGTACTTTTTTCAAAAAAGAAAATCCAATCCATCAGTTACAGAATCAGATTTGCTGTTTGGGATGTTGATCATGAACGTATCTTTTTGTCTTTTTCTCCTTTATACTTGAGGGATTATGTGTTTGAAAAGCATTTGGTATAAATAAATTATTTCTTGTTTACGTTATTTATGTTGGTTTAATTTTTAATTTAAGAATTAAAACTCTTCCCGCGGTATTTCTTTGGTCATTGTTCTGCAGTTTTTAGCAAAATAAATAAATGAAAGTAAAAAAAAAAATCCACTAGTTAATTTCCTACTCATAGCATCAACCATCTGTTGACTTCTGTAAATTCCATCGTATCTTCATATTTCACAACATATCATATCTTAAAAGTCTGCATTATGGGTTTTCTTTCGACTTTTTTGATTGGATCACTTTCTTTGATGTTCAAATATCTGCTGTATAAACGGTTTTCATGTTTAAAAAAATGCATTTCATAACTGCAAAACATTGTTCACGCTGTTATCATCATTGTTCCTCTTTTTCATGTGTAAGTATGGCTTTGGCATATGCAGACGAAAGAACATAAGCTTGTTCATCGACCTATGGTGCAAGAGCACAAAGAGAGTGAACAACCGAAAGAAACCAAAATATTGTTGGCTCTTTCTGGGTTAAAGCAAGCTTTGACTAGCAACCCTGGATATAATAGACGTGTTCAAGAGTGTCGAGACGTTGCACGAATTCTTCTTCAGTAAGTTTTTCTATTCTTTCTTAACTCTAAACCCTAAACCCAAAGAAAGACATTGAAATTGACTATTCTCATTTAGTAAAGCTAAAAGTTTAACATCTTTTCAAAATTGCCTTTTTCATTAAATGATAATTTATACTTCTAATGGCATTACTTTAATTACACTACTTAAATAGGGGTAAAGTTGAGATTGATCATTTAATACATCTTAAAAATAATTATTGTTTCTTATATTGTGGATATCAAAAAACATATTTTGTTTCTTATATTGTGACCGTAGGTAGTATAAAGGTTTTTGGTCCCTCAAAAACTAATAGTAACAAGTTGCAGTACTTTCTCTTTCATTAAAAAAGGAATTACCGACTTTCGATGAATAGAAACTATCAGACTTAAATGTCAAATAAGAGAGAAGTATGAGGATCAGTACTGAGTAATAGAGATCCCAAACAAGTAGCAACATGTAGAGATTAAAATCCTGAAAAATATTAGAAGAACGAAATTCAGATTAGTGAAAACCGGAAAAAAAACATTCTAATTTAAAGTTAAATGTTCACCAAACAAAAAATACCATAAGTGTACCCAGCATTTACCTTTAATTTTATTTTGAGTGAATTTGGTGGGAGGGAGGATCATTGGTCCACGTTTAAGTTGTTTTTTATCCATTCTGCAGTGCAGCTGGAGATTATGAATCAGAGCACATCTTATCCAATGGTCAGTGTTTTGATTCCTCGCATTTAAAGCAAGTTATTATATCTTTTATCAAAATTCTAACTAGTCTAAGTTATTCTTTGTATTTCCACTGACCAGTTGCACCAGAAGTTTATGAGGCTTACAAGGTACAACACATTTACATGCTAAATCCAGTAGTATGCAAAATCTTTGGATCCTGGTTAATGTGTGTGATATAATAATGCGCAATTGATGTCTTCATTGATGTTAATTTTGGCAAGTTTAATCGAACAGACATGAACTTATATCTAAGTAAATAAGTTCTCTTGTACAGGAATGCAATTTTATTGTGTAACTCCGAAAAAGCAAGAAACTTACTTCAATAGTTTTCCTTTTATGCACTATGATCTCAAAATTCATTGACGGTGTGATGTTATGCAAAAATACAGTAGTTCTGGAAAAACTTTGATGACATTGGAAACTGATATGTGAAAAGATATAAACAAAATGAATTGGTACATATCACTGTCATGAGAAAATGACGTCTTCTGGTACTCTGAACTTCAGAAGAATATGGACTCTTGACATGTAAACCATTTTCCATATAAAGAACAATTATTCAGTTTTTACCCTTCATAATAGAGAATCAATCAAAGGGCCTACTATGATTGAATTTATTTCCGTTTTGTGTAGTTCCCTTGTAGTACAAACAGCATAACAACAACCTTATATGGGAAGTAGTATATGTCTGAATATTTGCATATAGCTTGATCAATGAGCAATCTCTCCTGTATTCATGCTCAAATCATGCTTTAAAAGTTCTACAAGGTTGAAGCGACATTCCGCATGCCAAAGTTCAATGGCACTTTCGCCGACGCCGTGTCATATCTTACCAATTTGAATGGTCAAATTCTGATAAAATTATTGCATGTTAGATCGACATTCGGAAAAAATTGTCATCTCGGCCATACTTTCTTTCCATATTTTGTTATTTCACTTAATATGTTATATAGGGTCTGGGTTATTAACTAGTCTGTAATACTTTTTCACACAAGTCATATATATAATTTAATTTCCATTTATGACTTTAGCATAATCAAGTAGTCCTACATTTTGTTTGTGTAGCGCAAATTAGTGCCCGCTCTAGCCAAAAGAGCATATCATTATTTCTCAGAGAATATGCGTGTTATGAAAGGTACAGTCTATTTATTTGCTTTAAGAAATCTCAATTTCATTGGTAAGTTCTAATTCTACTTTCCTCATGTGTTTTAATGTAATTTATTTAATGTTTAACACAGGAATTGAGGCATGGGAAATGGCAAACTTAGAAGAATTTGGAACCCTCATTAGTGCTTCTGGTCGGAGTTCCATTCAATATTATGAATGTGGTATAACCTAAATCTCAAAGTTCATTATTGGATATTTTAAAATTCCACCTTCTTGTCCCTCTGAGGTGAAAGTGAGTTGAAATACAAGTAACTATTAGGGGGTGGAAAACATGATTCTCATATAGTTTTCAAGTTTCCAATATATAATAGCACTTCTTTCTATGAGTATTGAATCATAGAAAGTTGTAAAAGTTAAAATGCATTCATAAGCCACCATAACGTTTTAACCAAAATAAGTCTTGGATTTGGCCCGATCTCAGTGATCTATCATTTGCATGTATATGGAGATTATTGATAAACAGAAGACCTTATACAGCTTCTTAAACAAGCTATCAGGAGCAGATCAATAATTTAATCAAACACATCATGAATAGGTTTTGACAAACTTTGATTTCAACAGCTGGACGTTTTTAAATTGAAATCTTGGTGGGATAACAGTAATCCATAAAGTGATCAAAGCTTGAGGGTGGTTGCAGATGACATTCTTTTAGCAGCTGATGTGTATTAACTGTGTAGAACAAATTAATTGCTTCATAACTCATTAGTCTTGTTAAAAACTCAAGTCAACTACTGCAACTCTGCAAGTCATTCAGGCTGAGAGATTTACTGATATGCATAATAGCATTGCTATTATACATCTTTCAGACTCGAGGTTTGGTTCTTAACCAGCCCCGGTTGAGTTAGCTGATACTATAATTTTTCTGTTGACTTTATCCCCTCTGAGAAAATGCAAAAATCTCCATCCAACATCAATTTCTTCTATAGTTCAAGTTAAAATAACTCAAATTTTGAATTTATTGAATTAACCAAATATTTGAATATAGTTAAGTCAATCTAGAGCCTGTGTGTGGTCAGTGGAAGCTATAAGCACGAGTTCCTTATACTTACTAAACCAAAAATTAAGATGTTTTGGAGGATGAGTGCTTAATTAGGATTCGTTTTGGTTCTAGTGTATAAGGGTTTTATAATATTTTAACGTGTTTACAAGACATAACTTACATTTTGTTCTTTGATAATTTGATGTTTACGGGTAAATATTGATGATCATGATAAATGATGTGTCTGCCAAGGTTGCGAACCACTGATTCAACTGTATGAGATCCTTTTGAGGGCACCTGGTGTATTGGGAGCACGTTTCAGTGGTGCTGGGTTTAGAGGGTGCTGTATTGCACTTGTGGAGGCTCACCTTGCTACTGAAGCTGCATCATTTGTCAGGACAGAATATCTAAAAGCCCAGCCGGAATTAGCCAGTCAAATAAACGAAGATACAGCAGTTTTAATATGCGACTCTGGTGATTGTGCTCGTGTAATTTAAATAGCATTTTGCCGTCACATTCCGTTCATCATGCGTTAGACGCCAATACCAGCTGTTGATCTCATTTTGTTGTCCATCAATTCTTCTGCATTCTTTTCATTTATGTATCCAGAGTAGTTCTATCATTTCATTTATGTATCTAGAGACTAGAGTAGTGCTATTTTGTACGGAACGAAAATGCACGAATCCAATTTTCTACGTGTTAAAAAAAACAGACATGTAAATCACTGTCACACTATTCTCTTTCTACTAGTATGTCTTGTATATTTTTTGTTTCTACTAATAATGATTACTCATGTATAGTACTCCTATCTATGTATCGTTTTTCTCTCCGTGGCTTTCAGGTTTTATATAACCAATGATAAAAATGGGAATCACGTAACTGAAAAAAAAATGAAATTAAGTGAAAATAAAATGTGTGGTGGTACTGGGTAGTCAAGGGATCTTGAACTGTGCATATTTTGGCTTGATTACTTTCACTCAACCAATTTCCAAGGATATGTTACAAGACTCGTGTGACCTCAACTACATTTTCATTCGAAGAACCATAGGTCTCAACGAATGGGTCAAACCTTAAACTGCAATAATGGAGGGAGTATATAATAACTAAACACTAGCAACAGTAATTACTATGAGAGAACGTGCGTAACAACATCAATGAGAAAAAGGACAGTTTCATTCTTGTTAATAAATGCGAGAAATTACTATAACAATAACGAGACACAGAACAACACAAGAGAACAAACCTTCCCATCCCATTTCTGATGATCTATCTCTCTGAATTCTGCCAACTCTATCTGATGACACAAAACAACACAACAAGACCTTTCATTTCCCTCACTCACTGACTCTTCCTTTCCTCCAAGAAAATCAGAGCCTTTCATGCAAAACCGCTCTTTAAAATCAATCTAACTTTTCTCTTCACTTTCCTTCACACACACAAAAAAAAAAAATGGTTCCAATTCCAACCTACCATGCTCTTCTCTTCTTTTCTTTCACATTTCTCCTCAACTCATTATCCATTCCCATCTTTGCCCTCAACATTGGAGTTCAAAAAACCACCGGAATCTCTGTGGTTCACTTCTTTCTTTATCTTTCCACATTTTCAAAAACAATTTACTCTTAATTCTTCTAGTTATCCTCTTGCTTAACTTAATTTTTTTCTCCTTCTTTTGCAGAACCAAGAGTGCAGCAGAGAATGTGAGTCAAGCTTCTGTGCAGGTACTAATTTATAAAATAAATGTAGCAAGTAATAAAGAAATGTGATTAATATTAATTATGATCTAATAATATTGGAATTGGAATGACAGTGCCTCCATTATTGAGATATGGAAAGTACTGTGGACTTCTTTACAGTGGATGCCCTGGTGAGATACCTTGTGATGGACTTGATGCTTGCTGCATGAAACATGATCTTTGTGTTCAAGCCAAAAATAGTGAGTTCTTTCCTTCACTAATTTCTTCATACCATTGCTTGTTGCATGAAACATGATCTTTGTTTTCAAGTTCCTTTTGATGCTAGATAGATCTTCCATTTGGAATTTTGGATATGATTCAGTGTCTTTATAAGAATAAGAAATGATACACATTTGCATGCATGCACATGACATTAAGTTGTGTGGGGTTAGATCCTAAAGGGACAATGCATGATGAGATTTGTTTACTTAGCACTTCAATTGTTCCTTCTATGTTATATAGCTGAAAAGTGTTGCATATTCAATGATATAAAATACTAGTGCACCTAAAAGATTCTCAGATGATGATAGTTTTATGTATCTATTAAATGTTTCAAGTATGAATGAGACTTGAAGAAATGTTATTGGCGTGATGAGTGAGTTGTTAAGTAAATTGTAATTATCACATAAAGTTTCTGAAAGTCACTCTTATATCAGATGTTTAAGAAAAGTCATATCTGGAACTTTAATTATCCAAAAGCAGACTTATATGATAAGAATGTTAAGATGCCGGTTACTTGATTTTGACAAGTTTTCTAACAGGTTGTTTGTTTGAATGCCTTGTCATCAGATATAGACCAATGTTATGAAAACTAGACCGAATATAGAACCAGTGAGACTTTCAAGTCATAGTTCAATCGCTGTAAACTGCGGTCGAATAACCACCATAGACCCGAGTCAGTTTATGATTTAATTGATCGAACCATTTTGATGGTTTGGCTTTTATAGACAACAACCCTAAATAAAAATCCTTTTATTTCTCCGTAAGTGGGATAGTATGTATATCCATGAATAGAATTAACCGTGACCCTTAAATTATGACTAGTCTATAAGTAAAAAGTATAACACTATGTGAGTTTGGGTAGATTTTAACCCTAAATATATTAATTAGAAAAGATGTTTGTTGTGTTATGCAGATGATTACCTAAGCCAAGAGTGCAGCCAAAGATTGATTGATTGTATGAATAAGTTTAAGGTAAGAGGAGGTCCAACATTCAAGGGAAACACATGTGAAGTGAATGATGTTATTGAAGTAATCAGTTTTGTCATGGAAGCAGCTCTGCTGGCTGGAAGAGTCTTACACAAGCCTTAGATTAACGCGTTACACTGCAGCCTCACAAGAATTGAGGTGTCCTTTTTACATGTTGAAAATTACCTTACAAACTCCCAATTTTGTTTGGCTAATGATTGATATTTAATTTAATAATGATAGAGGTTTGCAACAAGGCCAGATAATGGCATTTCGCAGCCAGAAAACTTTTGAAGCTTGGATTTCGTCATAAAAAGCAATAACATTTTTTTTTACAATAAAATCTTATACTAGTATCTTATTTGTATTTCATTTGTTTACAGCGTTATTTTTTATTAATTTATTTTCTCTCGTATGACAAAAGTTGACCGTCCAACTCCAAAGTTGATTCAAGTGGTTAAGGCACTCCATCTAAAGAGGTGGACTCAGCTAGTACTCCAGATTCGATCTCTCAGGAAAGAACAAATTGAAGCCAGATTTTACTTATCTATCGGCTAAACTCCAAATTATTCAGAACTCATTTCTCCTAAACACCGAAGCATGGTCAAAAGACCCCTAGGAAAAAAAATCTAACCGCCTTTTCAAAAAATGTAAAGCCATATTGAGTGTAAAATTAGGTTGAAAAAAAAACATCCCTCTCAAAAATTGTTTACAATACAATGTTGGAGTGTGAAGGGAAAGGTAATATCCTTATGATAAAGAATAAAAAGTAAAGTCTATTTCGATCTAATACCTAAGAATAAATAAATTTGTAAATATTAGAATGCGATAACTTAACAAAAAAAATTGAATGAAAAGATACTTTAACTAAGAGCGTTTGGATACTATTATTTGAACATCTTTTAGTTTAACCAAGGTCTTGCATATGAATCAAAGTATCAAATCTTGGGAATGTTGCAGTCTTAAAACTCTTAAGAGAGATTTTTGCTGCCTGATGTGAGCCCACATACATGGAGCTTGGATGAAGATCACAAATATAAAAAGACCAAAAAGATCAATGAGGATTCAAGAATTTAAGGGAATATACTTCAATGTGTTTAAGCTAATCATTAAGATCAGAGCACATTGAAGGTGACCACGTAAATAACAGGAAATTTCTAGAATAACCAAACCTTGGTGTTCCTTATGCTAGTTTGGGTGAGATCGATCAAGTAATTCTCCTTGGTTTCTGAAGATGAGGACCTATAGCTCATTTTCTTAAGGCTAAGAAAGCTTAAAAATAGTGTGATCTTATCACCTTTTCAAAAAAGGTGTGTCGAGCTTCAATCTCCATTTCATTCAAAGTATTTTCCACATTTGATCTTTCTTAATTTTTCAAGATCAAATATTCTTGAATTTGTGAGAAATCTTGGATTTGTCAATTTTGAAGATCCTAAACTTCTAGATCAAGTGGTATCAAAGCTAGTAGAACTTTGACAAAAAATTTGATGAACGTGGACTCACATCATCACTACTCATCGTGGCTTTATCCGATTTAATGCATTTATCTCCATGGTTGTGTGTAGAGAATATTTGGTTAAAAAAATAATTAACTCTTTAAAAATGAAGAATGAATTTGGTAAAGTTTATTTTCTTGAAAAGTATTGGCAAAGCCAGGTGACACGTGTGCTTATTTCTTTGTTCCAAAAGAGTCCAACAACAACCATTAAAATTGTAATATAATTGACTTTGACAGCGACCTTCCTCCAACAAACAACAACCCAACCCATTTTCACACATCCTTCGATCTCACTCCAGCTTCTCTGACTCCCACCCAAACACGTTCTTTCTCTTTCCCCTTCCCAAACAGAACCCATGATTGATGATCCATAACCACAACCTAGGAAGAACAAGAATCAACAACAACATTACACAAACAAAACAACCTAGTCAGTGTAGACAAAGCTCAGCCCTTCATTAACATGGGTTCCAATCCTTTGTCTGCATTGACTTCAACAAAACCCACAGCAATACCAACCCAAGATCAAGAAGAACATGAATCATCATCATCATCAATAGCTCTTCTCTCTTTCAACACAGACACTTGTTCCACTTCACCTTCTTCACCTTCTTTTCCCCACAAACCCCTCTTCATCTCTCTCATCTTCATCACCTGCATTTCACTCTCAACAGCATTTGCCTTTGCTTTTCTCTTCTTCTCTTCATCATCATCATCAACAATCCCTCCTCCTTCTGTCAGCCACGTGGCACGTCCTCTCACAAAACTCAAACGCCCTGTAGTACTGTTAATTTCCTCTGATGGGTTTCGATTTGGGTACCAATTCAAGACCCTACACCTAGTATCACACGTTTGATTGCAAATGGAACAGAAGCTGAAACAGGTTTGATTCCTGTTTTTCCATCTTTAACTTTTCCCAACCATTATTCTATTGTTACTGGACTCTACCCTGCTTATCATGGCATAATTAATAACCATTTTTTGGATCCACTTTCTGGTGATGCATTTTATATGGGAAGCCATGATCCAAAATGGTGGCTTGGTGAACCTTTATGGGAGACTGTGGTCAACAATGGATTGAAAGCTGCTACATATTTTTGGCCTGGTTCTGAGGTAAACAAAGGTCCTTGGAATTGTGTTATGAAGTATTGTGCTCATTATAATGGTTCTGTTCCTTTTGAGAAAAGGGTTGATACTGTTTTGAAGTATTTTGATTTGCCTAGTGATGAAATTCCTGATTTTATGACACTTTATTTTGAGGATCCTGATCATCAGGGTCATAAATTTGGAGCTGATGATCCTGAGATAACTCAAGCTGTTGCTAGGATTGATAGAATGATAGGGAGGTTGATTAGTGGTTTGGAACAAAGAGGGGTTTTTGAGGATGTTAGTATTATTATGGTAGGTGATCATGGAATGGTTGGTACTTGTGATAAAAAGTTGGTTTTTCTTGATGATTTAGCTCCTTGGATTGAAATTCCTTCAAGTTGGGTCATCACACATACTCCGGTTCTCACAATTCGGCCGTCTTCTGGTAATGCATCAGCAGATGTTGTTACTAAGATGAATGATGGATTGAGCTCAGGGAAAGTTGCAAATGGAAAGAATTTGAGGATGTATTTGAAGGAAGACCTACCTAGTAGGCTTCATTATGCGTCGAGTGATAGGATTCCGCCGATAATTGGTTTGATTGAAGAAGGTTTTAAGGTTGAGCAGAAGAAAACAAAGCGCCAGGAATGTGGCGGCTCGCATGGTTATGACAATGCATTTTTCTCCATGAGGTCCATCTTCATTGGACATGGTCCTCAATTTGCAAGAGGGAGGAAGATACCTTCATTTGAGAATGTTCAGATTTATAATTTGGTTACTTCAATTCTCAACATTAAGGGTGCTCCTAATAATGGCTCTACCTCATTTGCAGAGTCTGTTCTTCTATCTGGTGCATGAAACTACTACACCAGTTTTTCTTGGTTGGCAGCATAGTAGGTAAACAAAATTTTTGATTGCTTAGCTGCATGATAATGTGCTCTCTGTTGGAAAGATGCTCAGACCAGACACATGAAAATACAGAAAGCATAGGTATCTAATGCATTTGCAAGTGATCCCTTATACAGTCATATGTAGTTACAAAGCAAAAAGGAATAAAGGTGATTCCATCTATTTGGTTCCCATTTTATTTGTTATGAACTGAACAAGTAGAGGGAAAAGAAGCTTAGCTTCAATTTCAAAGATGTTTTGTTTTAGGTCTGTAAATTTTATACTAGCGGACGATTTTGATGATCTTTATATAGAGTGACATCCAATTTCCATTTGGATCTCTAACTCCTGCTCATGTTATATCTTTGATTTTTCCTCTTATTAGGCCCTGATTAAATTTAGATAATGATTCTGCTGGAACTAAACTGTTTCAATTTCTGTTCTCATGTTTGAATTGCATCTATTTCTCATATTTGTATTGAATAAAATGATTACAATCACTGTATTTATACACACATCAAATAGCTTGAGACAGACTAACTAGAAGTTAACTAACTAATAACTAACTTTAAACTAAATAAACAAGTAATAACTAACTAGGCAGCTCCAATTCGTTTGCATTATCAGTCCTAATTGATGCACTTAATAGATTTGTTAAAATGTGTTTGGACAAAAGTAAAGAAAACTTGTATCAATTTTGGTGCTTTTGAAATGAAAGGCAATTTGTGAAACTTAGCTAGAGGACATATAACACAGCTGAGATTGAAAATTTTATGGAAAATTGAAAGTAACTTTAATGCTAACAATTTTCAACACTTTGTCTGACAAATGACCTAACCTAGAGTGCCATAATGTGGCATCAAGGGAGTAGAACCAAATGAGTGGAAACAGAATTTTGCTTAGAGCTAGACAAAGTACACAAAACAGATTGTGAAACACTTGAATCAGGATACGAGACTATGAGTGCTTATGTGCATGTGCAGGCTGTGAGAACTTTGTGTGGGACTGGGAGCAAGCTGTGGAGTGCTATGATAGACATAACCTCCGGCTTAAAGCAGCCTTGCCAACCACCTTCTGTGAGTGCTGAGTTTTGTCCCGAACCAAGAAGGCAGAATTACCAAATAAAAAAGAGTAATTTGAATCCTTAAGCAGTGAACTGAGTGAGATCAAATTAACACTGAAAGTAGGAGTGTAAAGCACATTTTGAAGTGTTAAAAATGGTAACAAATGGACACTACCTATAGCAGACACAAAAATCTTTTGATAATTTGGAAGAAAAACAATTTTGATGGACAAATTGACATTGAAAATAATAAGATTCAAATTATGAGATATGTGGGAACTTGCCCCCTGAATCAATGATTCATGAGTTAGATTTGGAACTGACATACGAAGTAGGGACTGAAAAAATCATAACAATATTTGAGCGAAAGTTATCAACTGCTAATATTGGTGTTGATGTCATGGGAGGATCATCTTCACTGTTTAAAACAGAATCAGAAACTTGATTTACAAAACTGGAACAAGCTTCGCTTTCTTGTATGAGGG
Organism: Oxytropis ochrocephala; assembly: GCA_020916435.1. Taxonomy (NCBI): domain Eukaryota; kingdom Viridiplantae; phylum Streptophyta; class Magnoliopsida; order Fabales; family Fabaceae; genus Oxytropis; species Oxytropis ochrocephala. The sequence continues at coordinate 109,746,131 of CM037094.1, read as the reverse complement.
GGAAAGCCATGATGCTTGGGGCATTTATTCTTAACATGCCTGCCCTATCCTGCCACAATGAGCACAAACTGGGTGATCTTTCTAGATGATTATGCGGATCATCGAGACCCATCAAGAAAACGAGAAAATACTCATTCTCAAGATGCCAAGTTTTCCAGTTGTCACCGCCACCGGTCAAGAAATGCAATACAAAGACCAAACTGGGATTTCTCATTAGAGCCAACGAAGAAAGGATATAGGAGTGTGCATCTTCCATGATGAACTCAATTAGAAAGCTGAATGAAGAACAAGCACGATGAACATTCAAAGAAACTTGCAGAGATGCAAGTGTTCAAAAGAAGAAAGGAAACTCAACTGATACCATATTTTGACTAACAAACTTGAAATGGATGAGCAGTGTGCTCTATCCGACTCATTGAATGATGTAATTGAATAAAATTTATTACAATTAGTGTATTGATACATACATTAAATAGCTTCAGATAAAGACTAATTAGAAGTTAACTAATGGTAGTGGTCATCAACAGCAGAAATATAAAGTAAAATTTTGTTTTTAAGATATAAATAAAGCATGACATGTTTGCTATATAATGGAAATTCTACTGTAATCCACCAATAGGAGAGTAAGAAAATGCGTCTTATGGTTTTTAATATCTTTCTAATCGAAAAACAATTTATAAAGCACCTGAATTGCTGTAATATTCTATCAAAAACATTCGCTGAGAGTGAGACTACGGATGAAATGAAGTGAATCGGCTGTAATAAAGCGTCTGAGTAGGATCCACATCCACCTGAGAAAGAAAAACAAAACAAATTAGTGGACAATCGTTTTAATCCAAAACCCTAATTCATAGAATTAGATTAGATAAATGGCGAGGGTACCTCTGTTTCACGAAGGTACTCATTAAGTTCAGAGTCGAAGGGACCACAGAATTCAGGATCATTCAATATTCCTGTCTCCCATGACGGCGCTACCGTGGGCTTTGATTTTGCGATGTTTTTCTTTTTCTGCTTTTGAATCTTGCTCTGCGGCAGGGAAACGACGTTGGAGAGGTTAGTGTTGGTGTTGGTGAGGTCGCCCAAGACGACGCGCTTCTTCTTCTTCTTGTGGGGTTCGCATATTGCAGCAGCGGTCCTCTTCTTGGTGTCGCACGCGCAGTTTTCTTGATCGGCCATGAGAAGTAGTAACAAGTGAGAAGAAAATGGAATCACCTCTACCTGTTGTTTCTAAATTGTAATTGTAATTGCGTTGGAGCGGAAGCTCCCACTTTCAAATATTTGCAGTGGTTTCCATATTCCCGCCTTCCAAATTCACCGCTTCCGCTCTCCATTACACTGCTTTCTTTAAATATTTTCTCTCATTAAAAAAAAATGCTTAAATACCATTTACCCCCTCCAAATATCATGATAATCTATTTACTCCCTGCAAAAGAAAAACTTTTAAAACAAGTCTTGCAAATATTAAGTGTTTCTAGTTACCCCCTGGCGTTAACTTTCTGTTAAAAGAACTGAGGTGGCTGTTAGAGATGACGTCATCACTCCTTGTCACCACTGCCACGTCAGCAACCAGTAACCGGCTGCCACATGGTATTATTATAACACTAAAAATAAATTTTGAAAATGTCTAGTGAAGGACTAGAACTTGCAACCTTTAGTTCACATTTAAGGGGAGTTACCACTTAGCCAATGCTTCACTAGTATTATGTCAGCAATTCTATTTTATTTATGGTGTTAAAAAAGATAGATTTTTTTTAAAAAATAATGGAAACAAGAAACAGATCTCCTTTTCTCTTCTTCTTCGAATTCACACAGAAATCAAGCAGTAAATCAATGCACATCAAGAATCAAAAACAGAATTTGATTAAGAATTTGAAATCAAAATCCCCTAAATTCGAAAACTAAATTGATGTTGATGATTTAAGAATAAAAAACGAAAACCCCTAATTTCAAAAACGAGATTGATGTTGATGATTTAAGAATCGAAAACAAAATTGATGTTGATGATTTAATAATCGAAAACGAAAGCCCCTAATTTCGAAAGCCCTTGATTTTAATTAATTTGGAAAACAAAATGATGTTGATGATCAGATCTGGGGTTGGTTGAAGAAGATGAAGATATGTTGTTTCCAGGAAAAAGAAACGATGGGTCTGAGAAGAAGAGCGAAGATTTTCAGAATTAAGAAGACTGAAAATATGTAATATATATTTGTAGTTGGATTGTTATAGTCAAATATTGAAGTGGCTTAGTGGTAGGAGGTGGTGTTTGTCACATCTAGGTCATGGGTTCAACTCTTAGTTTTGCCAAAATGTTCAAAGGTACCCCACATTTCCCACGTGGCAATGGTGACAAGGAGTGGTGACGTCATCTCTAACATGACCACCCTCGCTTTTTTTATGAGAAAGTTAACGCTGTGGGTAACTAGAAACATTTAATATTCGCAAGGTTTGTTTTAAGAGTTTTTTTTGCAGGGGGTAAATGGATTATCGTGATATTTGCAGGGGGTAAATGATATTTAAGCCTAAAAAAAAATTCCCGTTATCAATAAAAATACTACAAACACCCTCTTTGACGTACTGGTGATAGTATTTTGATTGTTAGCTTGTATGTAGATGATCTCATCTACACTCTTTGTGAAGGAAGGATTTGTTAAATGCCCCCATGAATACACACTCTTTGTGAAAAGAGGAACTGGTGATAGTATTTTGATTGTTAGCTTGTATGTAGATGATCTCATCTACACTAGCAACATTGAAAATACTTGCACAGCTTTTAAAGTATCAATGAAATTGGAGTTTGAGATGAGTGATATTGGGACGATGAAATACTTCCTAGGCATAGAAGTGAACCAAACTGAGCAAGGAATAACCATATATCAGCAAAAGTATGTTAAAGATATCTTAAAGAGGTTTGGAATGGAAAACAACAAGCCTGTGCTCAATCCTATAGTCCCTGGAACCAGGTTGTGCAAGGATGAAACTGGCAGGGCTGTAGATAATACTCAGTATAAGCAAATCATAGGAAGTTTAATGTATCTTACAGCTACTAGACCTGACTTGATGTATTCAGTAAGTCTAGCTAGCAGATACATGGAAAGACCTACTGAGACACACATGGTTGCAGTGAAACGTATACTGGGATATGTGAGGGGAACTGCTAACTATGGCATTCAGTATCAGAGGAAGAAAAATACAGAACTTGGTGTTTGCAGATTGTCTGGTTTCTCTAATTCTGATTATGCAAGTGATACTAATGATCGTAAAAGCACTAATGGGTATGTGTTTATCATTGGAAATGCTGTTGTGAGTTGGTGTTCCAAAAAACACCACTAAAGTAGAGTTTATAGCTGCTGCAGCTAGTGGATGTCAAAGTGTTTGGATGAGAAGAATCCTAAATTGTATTGGTGAGAAAGCTTGATTTCATCTTGAATCGATATTCATTGTGACAATAGTTCAGCTATAAAATTGTCAAAAAATCCTGTCCTACATGGAAGGAGCAGGCATATAGATATTAGATACCATTTTCTTAGAGACTTATGTAAGGAAGGTGTGATAAATTTGAGTTACTGCAACACAAAAGACCAAATTGCAGATGTAATGACAAAACCCCTGAAGCTGGAGGATTATATCAAAATGAGAACTTTGCTGGGAATGACTGTAATACAAGAAACAACTTAGTTGCTGCTTTACTGTGATGTTGCAAGTTGTATCAGTATCAGTTTTGTGTATGTCTGTAATCTGAATCTGTGTCTGCTAAATTGTTTGTATTAGCTTCAGATTAAGGGAGGCAATGTTGATATTGGTGTAATAGTTGTGCACGTGTATGTCACATGTGTGACCTAGGGGTTTTATTGTAATTTCTTATTTTGTAGTTAGCTGGTTTTAGTGTTCTAACTGAGTTAGTTATCAGTTAGTTAGAAGAGCTTCCTTTCAAAATGTGTATATATGATGTATCTGAAACCAGTTAATGCAATCGAAGATATTCATTCTCTTCTTCTTGTTTTGCCAATTATAACACTAGATACATATGTTATTCAATAAATAAAAAAACTTATTTCTTACTTATAAATAAGACTAGAAAGAGTATTTATTCACAGTAAAATCCATGTAACGAAAGCAGGTACCTGCACTTTGATACCCAAAGAGTATGTAGACGATACGAGCATTAAAGTTGTTATCCGTGCATGTACGAGTACTCGAGTACGGACACAATAATATTCTGATTAGAGAGTGCTCATTGCCAATTTGCCATCTCTAAGTCTCTAACCTCACGTCTAGTTTGAAGCGACTAGAGATCGCTTCCGCATTGAATTTGTCTAGGAACGCATTATTTGATGGATGTACGACAGAACCAAACATGCTACTAATCTCAACATATGGATCAGGTTTCTTCTTTTAAAAGATTATCTATTATGCGATAAAAATCATATCGCCAGATGCTCTCTTTTAATTTGGATTGCCCAGTTTAATGTTATACTACTACATTGCTGTGTGTGTCCCTTTCAATTTGTTGAGAGTGCTTGATCATTGATTCCACAAGCTGCAAATGCATGCATGTGGTGTGGGGATGCGTCCAATATGACCGCGTGTAATATTGGATTTAACTCCTAATTCACTGCAAATGAAAACAATAAAACATCTCAATCATCAATTAATTTGCTAGACATCATGTTGTACTAATTAATGTGACGGTGGCACTGGCCGGGTATCTATATATGTTGTTGTGCCATTATTGATTGTGTTGGTCCATACCGTAATCCAAGACAGAGGATCTGTTCACTATGGATTGGATGAAATTATGCATAGTAGGGATGTTACAATGAAAATCCAAATCTCTGTGGTCCTCTTCTGATTACTATTTGATCGTTGCAGTATCCAAACGTGTAAAAGTAGCAGAAAGGTAGTAGTAGTTTACATGGCTAAGGAAGCACAAACTTTTACTACTACCTATTCAAGTGCAAATCCAACATCATACTCTGCTAAAAGCAGCTAGTAAAAGTGATTTCAACCAATATTTTAGCTCATTCCAGCTGCCCCACCATTCATTTTACACACACACCTAGCTTCTCCTGTTTGGTAGGCCTACTTTGCAAAGTGAATTGCTTGGATGATTAGGATAAAGGAATATGTAGCTAAGATGATAAGCTATGAAGCATGGTACTCCATAATGAAATTCAATAGTGAGTAATTAAAACATAACCCGTTAGTTTATTTATTTTGGTATAAACTGGGTATCATCTGCGCGCAACTACAAATACTAATCCCTCAAGATTGGTATGACCACAATGGGCGACAAAATTTTCCTTAAAGAGATTTAACATTGATACACGCCCGTCTTTGATTCGAATTCGTGGCAGTACATAACCCATTAATTAGTGGTACAGGTGGAGCTATCATAAATTTTAGTGGGCCAAATAAAAATATTTAACTGCATCTTTGGTTCATCAAGTTTCTCCATCTAACGAGTTTGGTCTCTCTACGTGATTTTGCTCCCTCAATTTTCTTAATTTGACAATTTAGTTTCAGTGATTTTTTTATTGCATTTTTAGTTCCCAAATATTATGTATTGTGCACTTTTTGGTTTTCTTCCAAATTTTTCTCAAAATCGAAGATTTATGGAGTCAAAAGTGCAAAGAATTTATGATTTTGAGGGACACGATGTAAAATTAAAAGGCATGGGGTCATATGTGGAATGGCAACATATACCTTCCTATTATGAGGCTTGAAAAAATATGGAATTCGAGAAACAGAGTTAAGGTGAGGAAGATGCAAAACCAAAGCACAGGTGTTTCTTCCCTAAAAAAAAAAGCACAGGTGTTTCAAAAGATCTAGGTGAGTAACACGAGTTTAAAGTAGCGACTACTTAGAAGAAGTAGCAGAATGGAGGGTGAAGAAGGAAGTGTGAAATGGGGTTTGAGATGAGCAAGTTTGTGTAGCACCTAATTTTCTTCATTCCACTGTTTCCTTCTTCTCAGTCTCACGATTTCCTTCTTCACTTTGCGCCTATCTTCTTCTCCCTTGCTATTTCTTGTTCTCAATAGTGGCAATGTGGCGATTATTCTTGAGAAAGATTTTCAAAATTGCTTTTAGTGAGAAGCAATGGATGTGAAGCTAGCTATGTGTTTTATCATTTCTACTCATTTTTTGCTTTTCAGAAAAAGCAGTTGTCGACAGGTGTACATTGCGCATTGTACTAATTTTTTAAAATGACCACTATTTGACCTCTTACTCCAAATTTCATCCTCAATATGCTAAGTTGTCAAATTCTCAATAATGGGTATAGTAGATTTTTTGTTAGAGAGTTGTTTGATTATTTTGATAATAGATCACCATCTTTTACCCTCTAATTCCAAATTTAACCCTCAATATGTTGAGTTGTCAAATCTTGAATAGTGGATATAGTTGTTTTTTCGCTAGAGGGTTGTTTATTGATTATTTTGATTAATCCTCAATGTGTTGAGTTGTCAAATTTTTAGTAGTGGATAGAGTTGATTTTTTACTGTAGGGTTATTTGATTATTTTGATAATAGATAGTAGAATAATAATAATAGAGTGGATAGTAGATACAATAATAGAGTGGATAAGGCTGAAAATATATTGTCTGATACTCCCATGTTGGCAATTCTGAGGGGTTTGGAGCTATGTACTAAGAGCTTTGAGCAAATTATTTGTGAGAGTACATTCTAGAAGCAGTGCAACTTTTCTCTATGGATTACAGTTATGCATTACACTCTCACACTTCTCCCATTTTACAAATATTAGAGGCTTTGCAGCGAATTGGAACTATTAGCTTGATCCATGTTCTAAGAGATCATAACAGATGCACAAATTTTTTGACAAGAAAGATGCATACATTTATTGGCAAAGAAGGCTCCCGATCGATCTTTAACGTGCTTTGGATCACCCACTGCGGGGACTGAAATCTCTCATTATAAGAGATGAGTTTGAAACTTAGTTTGTTTTTGCTCTATTTTTTACTTTCTTTTGCCTCTTGTAACACCACCAAAAACAATTATTTCTTTTTTTTTTTTACAAACAAACGTTAAAAATTGAGTTTAATTTATATGCACAATCTGTATATACATGTTTTACACTATTTACTAATAATAATTTGACACGTCATTAAAAAGAAGTTACTTAATTAATAACCACCTGATGTTGTGATTGGTGGATAGTGTAATGAGCTTTACAAAAGAATATGTATACTAATTAAACTCTTAAAAATTTATTCTTGAATATCGTTAATTCTGAAAATGTGATTCATAGAAACTTATTCCACTTTCGTCGTGGGACTTGTAATACTAATACAGTACTCAACGCCACAAGACAAAAATAGAAGTAAAATTATTTGCGCGCAGACCAATCATAATTTTTGAGCACAAAAGACTTAATGGATCACGAATTGATTATACACCACCCATTGCCCAATGATCAAAGCGAATTCACTCACGAACAGAGGAAACTCTGAAAACGACAATTAGGAGAAATAGAATCCAACAACAATTTCACAGTATCTTCTTGTTTCACAACAGCTCCATCTTTCTCCACCAAAACTGCACCCACAATCTCATCATAGTCACCACCACCGCCGGCAACAAACGCCACCACCGCCGCTTGAAGTGGTCCCAAACTAGGATTAAAAGCAGCAGATTCCACGTAAGATCCTTTATAAACTTTCCCACTAGAATCCACTAAAGCTATCCCCGATGGTGAATCACTATAAGGTGCATGTGATTTATTCGCAGCTTCTAAAGCTTCAAACTTTAACTTCTCATCAAGCGCGTGACCGTTACAAAACCCATTGGGTATTTTAGGAATATTGTTAATTAACGTTAATCCGTTGTCGTGTGGTTCCAAAAGGAGTGGAGTTTGTTGTGAGAGAAGATCGTGGGGTCCGAATCTATAAGGTAGAAAGTGTGACAACGGTGTGAATTGTGGGTTGGGTTCGGAAGTTACGAGGATTTTGATGTCGGGTGCGTTCCGGAGTTCTTGGATGAATTGTCGGCAGTGGCCACAAGGGGCGGCGGAGACGGCGAAGGAATGGAGATTGGGTTCGGAGTTGAGAGAGAGGTTAGTAAGGAGGAATTGTTCGGCGTGGACGGAGTGGTGAAGTGGGAGGTTGGGGAATTCGAGGTTGACGCCGACGAAGATTTTACCGGAGGGTGAGAGACCGACGGCGGCGACGTGGAAATTGGAAATGGGTGGACGGGCGAGGGTTTGGGCGGAGTTGACTAGTGATGGGAGGAGTTGGGTTAGTGTGAGGTTTGAGGATTCGGCCATTGATTGGGCTTCGGAGGGTTCGATTATGAATTTGGGGTGCTCCATTTTGGAAGTGGAATTGAGTGTGAGAGATTGTTTGGTTGCGATGGTTTATATAGATTGGCTGGACGATCAGATCAGTGGGTCTTATAACTCTTTCTTAATGGCTACGGAGGGTGAGGAAAGGAGACTATGCACACGTACAAGACTAGACAACTTCTAATACTATAAATTGAGTATTCTCTCGCGCGTAAGCTTGAGAGAATAATCTCCGAAAGCAGGTAAGATCGCGATGGCGATTTCACATCGCTTTGCGTGTTGCGCTGGATTCGAATCGTGGCGGCTGTTAAGTTGGAAGAGACATCTACCATTTTATCCAAATACTCGAATATACAATATTAGGCAATTTGAAAAATAGAAGATAGAAGTTTATTATTAAAAATTGTCAAGGTATTAAAAAATCCATATGTAATTATATTAGAACTCGAATAGCTAAATTGTCTATGAGTAAGAAAAACCTAACTTGTTAGAGAAACTCTAGCTTTCACTTCTATGCGAGTACAATAATTTGGTCACACACATAAATTTTTCATTATTATTATTTTAAGAAACTAAAAATGAAAATATAATGATATCTATTCTAGTTTATTATTATATATATCCTTATCCAACTCTTTTACATCTACTTTAACTATAATAAAGGAATATGCAAGCACATTTACATATTTAGACATCTTAGATTTTTGACATTTGGCAAAAAGTAAGGGCAATTTAGTAACTTCACCACTAAAAACAAAAATTGACAGCTTTTAAAAAAAAAAAAAAAAAAAATTGATAGTGTGTGACGCGACGTCATTTGTCTGTGTGTGTCATTGTCACCACATACTGACAGCGTGTCGCTTTGATTTTTTTTTCAATTTTTTTTCAAAAACTGTTTTTTTCAAAAAAACTGTTTTCTTTCAAAAACTGTTTTTTTAAAAAACTGTTTTTTTAAATAACGATTTTGAACCAAAAAGCTGCTTTTTTTGTTTTTAAATAACTGTTTTTACCAACGGGGGATCCAACGGAGATACATATTTTACCAACTACTCAACTAGAGAGGTAATCTAATGAGAGCGCCTACGGGGGAGCCAACTGGGATGCATATTTTACCTCTAATGTCCAAATACATTATTATACTATTTTCTTTTTTCTTTACTTTTACTCTATCTAGAATTTATTATTTTCTATAATCTTTCTTTTAAAATTATCAACATCAATCAATTTAATCACTATAAATTGTAAAAAAAAAAAAAATTTGCCGCTACTACCAAATATTACAAAATAACTTATAAAAATGTGGCAACGCGTCGTCGAACAACGAAAAGATCGACAATGGGAGTAAGAACGGATCGACAACTAGAGAGGTAATCTAATCAGAGTGCCTACGGGGGAGCCAACAGGAATGCATATTTTACCTCTAATGTCCAAATACATTATTATGGATCAATGTAATTCGCATTGTCAACGGGGATGCATATATTCCACTTTGAATTTCAAATCATATATTTCGGACATTATTTATAACTTATGAATATCTTTCAAATTATTATTATGACTTCATAGCATTACACCGAAATATATAAGTATATCACCGTGCGTATGCGCGAAATAAATACTAGTTATATATATGTTCATATCCAATATTGATCATTAAGCCACTAGTTGGATGAAGATAAGGAAGGCATGACAAAATAAACTATCATACTATGCTTTGATTTTAGAGGTGTCAAATTGAGATGCTCGTGCCTGATCCATTGGACCAAATTACAAAATCGAGTTAGGCTCAAATAGCACATAAATTCATTGTCATGTGTATTATGTGGCTTATTCCAACCTAAAAACTTCATATGGTTGTGCCAATTACAAACCCAACTTTTCAACAAGTAAAAATAGTTCATTTTTCTACAAAATGCATAAAAAGGGGATCATTCTAGCGATCAATCGACCAATCAGGCCAGTCAAATTGGCTCAAATATTTTTTAGCTATTATTTTAAAGAGCCTAACCCAACTCGTAATTTTAGGCAACCAAACCGGCTCACTGGACCAAAATTGACAACTCAATTTAATACAATGTTTAGAGTGCTGCCAATGGATATGATGAGCAATCGTGATTCTTATATTATCATGAAACCAACATGAAATGATTATTGGATTTTTTGCTAATTTCTTTGATGTTTACTTGCAGGGGTTGTACGGATCTGCGAGGAGGGTGTTGATAGTGCAAGCCCAGCTTGTACCAGCCCAATCGGTGATCTTTGAACAACAATTGCCAAACAATTATTATTGGTGGGTCTTGCGCACCCAAGACCCGACCCAAATGTGAGACACGCGGATCTTGTGTGACCGGTGAATATATTCACTTTCTTTACTCTTCTCCACCCAGGTTATTCAAGAAACTCACTCTCTCTCTATCTTGAAACTCCGTTCCTCTCTCTTCTTCTCTCTATTTTTTCGTGAAACCCTAGCTTGATTCTGAGCTCTCACCAGTGTGATTGAAGCTTGGATCTTGCTAGGGAATGGTTGATGATGATCGTTGATGATGATGAAGTGAAACCCCTTTGGTTTCACTCTGAATCAAACAACCTGAAACCACCAAACACCACTTCTCACCCTTCGACAACTTGCAAACCCTAAAATGCAAGGTGCGCTTGATTCCTTCAATCGAGCTTGTGATTCACCTTCACACGGGTATAATCACTTCTTCTGTTTACTGTTTTCCTTGTTTCTCTTTGATTTAACACTTTGTGCAGAAACCCTAATTTCTGCCTTTGGCTTTTGCAGGTGAAGAACTCACAATTGGTCTCCTCAGTAGTCAAGAAAGGTAATTTCACACGCCTTGTGCTCTTAATTTCCTTTCTCTCGAATGAATAGATGAAAACCCTAATTTCTTGTTCTTCCTCTTGCATGAACCTATTGAGTTTCACCTCTGAAACTCAACCTGCACTATTCTCTCACACTTACACTTTCAAGAACACCTCTCAAGTACTTTCCTTCCTTTCACTCTTTATTCCTTTCCTTCTAGTTTTGATCCACTGAAACCCTATTTTCTAATGATGTTTCCACTTGTTCTTTGCGAGGTAATCACCTTGATTCTTCCCCTTGAACCTGTAATTACTGAAAGAGAGTTGAAGTTCTTGGAGCTTACGTAAGCAGGAAGTAAGTGTAACAAAGTATCTTAGAACTTGAATGCTTAGAGTGGCCCAGAAAAAGCGTATTGATTGAATGTATGAAAAGTCGTACATTATTTACACTTTGTATTAGATATATATACACTTGTAGGCACCATAGAATACGGACATGTTGGTTAGAGGCGGTTAGTTAGTTACTAATGACCTTTAACCAAATAAACCGTTAGGTTAGGTCACTTATTTAAATTCATTTTGATTGTGTGATGTGGCTGAATTTGTAACGGCTATATATTTTTAAAAGCACGATTAAGGGTAAACTAGACTTAGGGTTTTGAAAGATTAGGTACTTCCAACACCCCCTTAATCTAGAAAGCCTAAGTTAGTTTAGTGAAACCACTTAGAGTTAGCTTAGGTTAGAGAGAACTAAACATCCGAACAAGCCTGCAGGATAGCCACTAGAAAAAGACACCTTAGAACAAGCCTCTAAGGAATAGCTTTTAGTTCTTTTGCTTCATAGTTTTTAAGGCAACAAGTCCTATCTCTCTTCTAAGCTTTACAAAGGTTTCTCCTTTGAGGACCTTTGTAAAAATATCACCAAATTATTACGTGTTGGACGGTATTCAACACTTAGCCTACCATTGTTAACTTGCTCTCTTAGATAGTGGTATCTAGCTTCAATATGCTTGGTCCTTCCATGAGCACCGGGATTCTTTGCTAGGTTTAATCTTTGATTTGTTGTCTATCATTAAAGTAGGAGGTTGAGTTAGGTCCACCCTAAGCTCCTTGAGTAGTGACTCGGCCATCTTTGCTTGAGTTCTTTTGCTCCACAACTCGCCACATACTCGCCTCACGGGAGGACAGAGCCACAATACTTTTGTTTCTTGGAGCTCCATGAAATAGGGGCTCCTTGAAACTTAAACAAAAAACTGAAGTGCTTCTCCTATCCAATTGGTCACCACACCAATCGTAATCGAGAGAAACCAAGGAGAATATTTTTCCCTAAGTTAGAACCCTTAGGAAAAAATATTCCATAGTTAAATAGAACGAGAAATATAACGTAGAATTCTCTTAGTGGCATTTAAGTGTACTGTCTTGGGTCATTCATAAACCCGCTAGTCATACGGTTGCAAGCAGAATATCGGGCGGCTATGGCATAGGTATCTTAAAGAGCCTATTAATTTGCTGTATAGTGTAGCATCTACCTTAGCATCACCTCACTTGGCTCTTTGCTAAGGTTACTTTCTGCGAGATTTGTTGCGAGTGCAACCTAACAAATCAAACTTAGTTAGCACCTCAAGAGCATACTTAGCCCGATGTAGAATTATACCTTTGGTACCTTAGAAACTCAAGTCGGAAAATATGACGGTTTGCCTAAAGTCTGTCATCTCAAACTCACTTGTGCATAGCCACTTTGAATTTTTCCACTTCACTAGGATTACTCCCGGTGACCAACATATCATCAACATATAAACACACAATTAGTAAGTAGGTATCGAGTACTTCCTTTAGTATAGACTCCAAACTCACTAGTGCATTTAGTGAACCCAATTTCCTTGAAAAAGAGTCAATTCTCTTATTCCAAGCTCTAGGGGCTTGCTTTAGCCCATAGAGAGCTTTATGTAATAGGTAGACATACTCCTCTTTACCTTTTTTCCAAAACCGGTGGTTGAGCAATATAGACTGTATATTCCTCTAACAAACCATTAAGGAATCTTGACTTGACATCCATATGGAACAACTCCCACCCTTTATTCAGCCAAGGCAAAGTTACTAAACGTATAGTCTCATGCACGGCCACAGTGAAAACACCTGCGTGTAATCCAACCCTTCTTTCTCGTTGGAAGCCTCTTGCAACCAACCTAGCCTTGTATTTCACAATGTTGCCTTTAGGATCAAGTTTGAGCTTGAAAACCCACTTGACACTAATAGGTTTCTTACCTTTAGGTATCCGAACTAGAGACCGTGTCTTATTCTTTTCAATAGACTTGAGCTCTTCCTGCATAGCCTTCTTCCAATGAACATCCTTGAGAGCCTCTAGGTAGTCCATGTGCTCAAAGATCACCAAAGATTGCGTAATGCTGAAGGTCTCCTTCTTCATTTACTTCTAAATCGATAACTAACTCATAATCGCCTTGACCTCCTAGGTAGATTTCTAACCCTGACTGACCCTAGCAACCTGTTGAATAGGAGTAGGATTAGGAGTTTCGGGCCCTCATCTTGAGGAGGTTGATCCGCTTCTTCGTTGCATGTTGTCTTGGTCATCGCTGAGGTGTCTTCATCATCTTGGTGAAGTACTTCTTGTGTAGTACTAGCCTTTTTGAGTCATTGGGATGTTACGAGTTCGTTGCTCAGAATCATTCCAATTCCAACCTCATCCTCTAGAACTGTCACATCTCTAGAAACCTCTACCTTGTTGTTTTTGGATTAAACAACCTGTAGCTCTCTGTGGGGTGATAGCCAACCAAAGTATAAGGGGTTTAGACTTGTCTTCTAATTTTTTTTTCTCTCGGTCAGTGGGATATGTGAGTAACATAGGAACCAAAGATCCTTAGATGAGCCACACTTGGCTTGTCTCCACACCAAACTTCTTCGGAACCTTTCCTTCTAGTCTCTTGGTAGGACACCTATTTAGGATGTAAGCTGCAGTTGAGACAAACTTCACCCCAAAAAGTGTTAGGAAGCCCTTTATGCTTGATCATGGATCGGACATGTCAAGCAAGGTTCTGCTTTCTCCTTTCTACAACTCCATTATGTTGAGGAGTGTAGGGTGAGGTAATCTCATGAATGATGCCTCTTGTAGTGCAAGAATCCCCTGAACTCATGTGAGGTATACTCACCACCACCATCCGTCCTTAGGATTTTTAGCTTTACTGTCACTTTGTCTCTCTGCCTGCTTTAGGAATTTCTTGAACACGTCCAAGGCTTCTCCTTTGGTCTTGATCAAGTACACCCATAGCCTCCTAGAGAACTCATCTACAAAGGACAGAAAATACCTCTTGTTACTAAATGATAGAACATCAAATGGACCACATATATCTGAGTAAACAACATGCAGTAAGTCATTAGCCCTACTAACAATTTCTGCCCTGAACTTCTTTCTAGGTTGTTTTCCCACAATACAAGTGGTACATACCCCATCAGGGGACTCAATCTTTGGTAGTCCCCTAACCAAACCTTTGGAACTTAGTTTAGTTAGGCTGCCAAAGTTTAAGTGGCCAAGTCTCTTATGCCAAAGCTCACTTTCAATACTAGTAGTAGCACTAAAGCATTCTGCTTTTACAGTGCTTATACTAGTCTTGAAAGTCCTGTTTTTGGCTAAGGGACTTGTTAAAACCGATTTATCCTTAGTATCAAAAATCTTGATTTTAGATCTTTCATAATGATTGAGAACCCTCTCTCAACCAATTGTCCTAGACTAATCAAGTTATGACTAATACCAGGAACATAATAGACATCATGAATTAATATTACCTGACCATCTTCTTTTGTAAACATCACATTACCCATACCTTCAGCTTCTAGTGTTAGGTTGTTAGCACACTTGATAGTTGTCCTTCTCTTAGGGTCAAAATCAACTAGCCAACCTTTGTTACCTGTTAGGTGATTTGAACATGCAGAGTCTAGATACTATAGTTCGGTGATGGTGCTACCATCATTTGTTTGTTACCACTAGAGCTATAAAATTCTTATCCTTCTTTATATCTATAGCGATTTACATGCACATTAGGTCTAGTTTTGTTTTAGTATCAACACTAATAGTACTAAAGGCTATTGCACCTTCCAGTCGATATCCTCTTCACCACATTGGCTTGATGCAGACTCTTTAGGCTTATTAGTATTCCTTGTGGGACACTCGTGGCATAATGCCCCATTTTGTCACACCTATAGTAATGGACTTTTGACTTGTCCTTTTCTTAGTGTTGTTACTATTTTTAGAAGAATTAGATGAATTAGACTTAGGTTTAGAAGTACGCGCTTACCCTTAGGACCTCCTGCCTTCTTACCTTTATTGCCCTTCTTTGACTTACCCTTAGCCAACATAGCAGTATCTTCATCATCTGAGTCTTCCTCCAGGATTTCCATACGGATTTCCTTAGCCTCTAGCTTACCCTGTAGCTCCTCCAGCTTCAGGCCCACATTCTTGGTGGTTTCCTCTATAGTGTTTGTCACTGTGTACCACTTCTTTGGCATTGATCTCAGAATTTTCCTACACAGAGAGTTTTCTTCAAGTTTCTCTCCTTGTAGGGCCATTCCATTTTTGATCTTCTTCACTCTGTTGAAGAAGTCAGTTACTGTTTGCTGGTGTTTTTAGCAAACAATCACTAGTTTTCAATATTAAGACTGTGAGATCAAACTAGAAAATCTCTTTGACAATTGCCTAGAAGTTTTGTGTCTTTTAGCGTGCGTAAGAACAGAAAATAGTAGAAAGAGAGAATTTGAGAGCAGAACGAAAACAGAATGAAAGCAAGAAGCGCAACAAACGTAAAAAACAAGTAAAAATTGCATTAAAGTGAAAGAGAAAAGAAGGTGGTGCACCAACACGTACAATGTAATCTGATTCACTCTTGTTTCGCTTTGGCTTGGAAGTTGAGTTTCACGAGTTTTTGTAAAGATGTGGTGACCCCGTTTTCCTATTACAAGGAGTATTTATACTCGGATACAATCGTCGTGGCGTGCACGATAACCACTTCCTAAAAACTAGGAAATAACCGCCCACTGCGCTTTGCTCCTTGCGCGACCACTCGTTGTCGAAGAATTTTGGCGAAGCATTGGACCCGATTTTGTCGAACAACCGGGCCTTCTCTTGTCGAAGGTTCCCGCCTTGCCTCGTAGCTTGAAGAACTAAGTGCAGCCGAAGTTCGCTTGCATTATCGCACTTGTACAAGCGTCTTTATTGAGTTTATGGTATATTGACTTGAACGTTGACTGCAAATTTACGAGAATATTATTAAATGTACTGATCAACACCATTTAAAGCTTAATTTAATGCCCTTGCCTAAATTTTGAGGTAACAGATTGCCCCCAAAAATGTTTTTTCGGCGGAATAAGGAATGGAGGAAGAAAAGGCATTTTTGAATCTTGTCTGCAATGGTCATTTCTACCGCCTTTTGCGTTTCAACAGTGGTCGAAAAGACAACCATCATTACTTGCACAGGTAAAACGAACCGTCTTATTGGCACACGTTGCATAGTTGGTGGGCCATCACGTCTCTCAAACGTCGCGAACGTGCGAGTTATGGCGAACGTGCCAATAACTGTAGCTTCCCAACATATATAAACGGCTACAACCTTTCATATTCCTCTTTACTCGGTTTGAACTTTTGTGAAACCTATCTGTATTCTTCATTCTCTGCATTTTGCAAAAATCCCCAAAATCACTAAAGTTTCAAACTTTCACTCCTTTCCTTCAATACACTCTTGAATTTCGTCTCGCATTTGCTTTTGATCTCTCATGGCTTCTTCATCTGCTGCTGAATGTTCCACGAAAAACGACGAGACCAACAGACCTAAAACCCTTGACGGCTTTGTTGATGAGCCTGACATTCACGATAGTCGAGCAGTTCAATGGCAAACCCAGGTATTGATTCCCTCTACTAGGGTTTATACTCATGCATATCTAGGTCCTCTTCCTAATACCCTTTTAGAGAACACTGAAGTCGAGCTGAAATTTTTCCTAGTCATGCTGTCTTGACCTGAATTTTCACCAAGACCCCTTTTCATTTAGAATTTCTGAATAGTCCTTCTAGGGTCTTTAGGTCTGCTCCCAGGCTCGACCAACAGATTTATATAGATTGGCTCGACAAGGTGGAGGCTAAAAAGGCCGATATCTGGAAAAAACAAGGTATTTTTGACCTTATCCAGTTGTCTAGGTATGGGCCTAAGTATGACAGCACCTTGATATTGGTCGCTATGCGATTCGGGGCTGCGCCACTCATAGTCTTCACTTGAGATGTGGCATGCGACTCCCACTTTACTAGATGTTCTTTGCCATCACCGTGCGAAACCTCTAGGTGAGACTTTGACCCGCCAATCCCGAGTATGTATACCCGTTTACTTTCAATAATGCCACTTTTGCTCCTTACATCACGAACACCATAACCGTAGCGTCGACCACGGTGTCTTCTAAAGAACACGTAGCCTTCTTAACTCTTTGGCTATCCTTTTTGTTTTCTCGCACTGTTCACTCCAAGTTTGAAAACCTATATTCCCTTTGGCGGCCCAACTCCACGAGAAAGAAAACATTAATCTTGTTAAAGCTGTTCTTTGGGTTCTCTCTATCGGGGAGCTTGACAATGCCGTCTTAGAATCGAAAGAAGATGAACCCACCAACAAGTTTTCGCCTCTCGCCCTGTGGCTATTTCAATTGTGGTACATTAGCCACTTTTGAGTCTCGACTAGGTCTGTTTATTCCTAAGTCTGTTCACCAATCCTTAAAGTCTAGGAGGGATGAAGGTATTCGGTAGCTCGATTGAAACCCAAAGCAGATAAATATTCCTCCGTAAAGAGTCTTTGAAATTCACTTCGACATGTTCTGAAGTGCACAAGTTTCAGAGATTCTATGGCTCCTTCGTGCAAAGGCCCCCGGTCCAACTTGGTTTCGGCAACCATTTCCCTCTTCTTCCGTCGAACAAAGTGAGGAGATTTCCCAAATCGCAAGCCTACCTCTCTCTCGCTATCCTCTCTACCGGACTTACCCAGCAAAGCTAGAAACGACTTTGGAATTAAGAGATATTTCCCAAGTTATTCTCGCGAGACGGTTTGGCCTTTGCGATTCGACTGCGCCAAGATATGTTTTCATAGGCGAGAATTTTGAATCCGGACTCGGGCAAGCGACTCTACAAACACGCCTTCAAGAAATTCCATTATAGGGCCATGAGTTTTGAGCCCTCAAATTCAACCCCGATTCTCATGTACTAAGGAATTTCATGAATGGTGGACTGATTACTATACCACCGCTGGCTTTGGGAGGCTATTGACACCTTTTGAGAAAATATCATGAAGAAATTGGTGGCGACTCTTCCTTCGAACAACCGGTATTTACTTCTTGATATCCAAATCTCCCCGAGTCTTGAACATCTATAACTTAGTTTTATTTCGTTTTCTTACAAATGTTTTCGACGTCCAGTCAACTCGCACACCAAATGAAGGCCAAAGCAATCAAGGCTACCACGGCACCATCTCCTCCAAAGAACCAAGAAAACAAAGTGGACACGAAGTCTATTCCGGACATTGTCCTAAAGAAGGTATATTGCCATTTATTCGCTTCAAGTTGCTTTTGATTACGACTTTTACTCATGTCGAAAACCTTTCATTCGAGAAAACAACCCGGGCAAAATCCCCAACGAGCCAAAGCTAAAAGGAAAATGGTCCTTCACGAAGATGAGGTACTATACTCTTGCCTTGTTAATCCGTCGAAATTTCTTCCCTTTGTCATTCACTTTCCGACATAACCCAAATTCTCTTTTGCGGGACACTCAAAGTGATGATAACATCCCCTCACTCGGAGGTCGAAGAAAAGAAATTTTTCCGAGATTCAAAGGGCAGCCCAAGGCATCACTATTGATGAGACTTACGAACCACCTTCTTCTCCTCCAATCAAGAGACTTAAGGTACAAGAGGTAAACTCTCTTTCGACATTAGTTTAAACTTCTTCGACCTCACCTTTCCACTTCTTAACTTAAATGACACACCTTGTTGTGTATAGGTGGGTGGGTGCTCGTGAACAACCACGAAGTCCGGTCTATGGTTGAGGTTCTTGATCCGAGGTTGTCGGCCTCTATGCTCCCTTTCCCTTCATCTCCTCAAGGTGCAAGCTCTTTGAAGAGATTTTCCAAGCATTGGAGAACCCTGCAATTCCCATCTTCGACGAGCTTGCGCCAAGTCTTTGGAAATGTCGAACAAGAGCGGTCGTCAAGAGAATGCTCTGTTATGGAGGAGGCTACTCCAACTCTTTGGTAGCGTCGAGCCAGGAGGTCGTTGTTGAGAAAGCGCCAAGTTCGAACTTACTATTCCAACAATGAAGGACCCGAGTAGCGGCTCCTCCGTCGAAATTCACTGAAGCAAATATGGTCGACCAAGAACTAGAGGAGCCTAGAGTAGAGGTAGGCTGCGGATCAAGGTGCTTCCGCAAAGAATCATCCAACAGCAGTTGTTACCGACCAAGAATTGGGTGAGTTAAAGAAGACGGATCCTTGGCGACCTTGAAGATTATGTTAAGCCTTAAGAGCTCGTCGAGCCGCTTGATTTGCGATTCCTCGAACAACTCTTTAAGTTCTATCAACCAAGAGGCGGTCGAAAGCTTGCTTAGCTTGATTGAAAAGGCGAAGGTGTTAGAAGGGACTTGGTGGCCACTATTGAAAATGACTCATCTGTATATCTCGAGGTAAAATCCCTCATTCAGAAGATCACCAGATTAGACCCTCCTCAACATGTCCTTTCGTTCTTCATGGAATTTGGCCCTATTTTTGAGCAACTTTCCCTTTTGATCAACCAACGGTCGACCACCTCTAAGCGCAAGGTTCAAGAGACTCAACTCTGCGAGGTGGAACTCGCCTCTCTTAAGGCTGATCAAGACGCCATCGAAGCTCTTGAGACCCAAGCAGCTAATGATGAGAAAGCAATCGCTGAGTGGGATGCGGAGATTGCGCGCATTGAGGAAGAGATAAAGACCCTTCAACTCAAATTGTCTAACGCTAAGCATCAGAAGGGCCTGGTCGTTGAACGCATGAGTGCTGCTTCTTCGTCCACCAAAACTACCAAAGCAATGGCAGCTATAGAGCACTTGGAGAAGATTGACAAGCACCAAGCTATTCTCGCTGATCTCGACAAGGAGCTGTATCTTCTCGACACCTCTATTTCTCTAAGTGTTAGCATCATGGAGAGGCACAAGGCTACCTTGTCGACCTTCTAAGACTGTAATATCTTAGCATTCTAGAAATGGCTGTGTAACTTTAACAATTTCTTTATACATTGCCATTTATGAGCAACTTTCATTTACTTACAATTGCTCAATCTTTATTTCGGTTAACGTTGGCTTGTATCGTTTTAAATACTTGCCATTTATTCTGAAGGTCCTATTTTCGTCACCTAACTCTTCGATTTCATAAGCGCCATTCGAAAAGCACCGCAACACGCGAAATGGGCCTTCCCACCCTGGTGACCATTTGCCCAAAACTCTATCTTTTTTATCCATAGGTAATAGGACTTTCCACACTAACTCCCCTTCCTCAAAGGTTTTTAACTTAACCTTTTTATTGTAAGCTTTAGCTACTCTTTCTTTCTGTCGAATTAGCATTTCTAAAGCTAACAACCTCTCTTCGTCTACATCAACTAATTCATCAATCATCATATTCCAATAATGATCAAAAGGAATTTCACACTGTTTTTGAATCCTTGTTGATTGTAAACAAATTTCGACAGGTAACACTGCATCATGCCCAAATGTTAACCTGAAGGGAGTGGTGTTTATAGACTCTTTAGGTGAAGTTCGACAAGCCCATAATACTTGGTCAAGAGAACTGTGCCAACTTCTAGGCTTACGTCCAACATGCTTTTTAATCAAATTAATAATGATTTTGTTGGCAGCCTCTACTTGACCATTGGCTTGTGCGTAGTATGGCGTCGAAGTCAATAACTTGAAACCAATTTCAGCAGCGAAATCTACCATCTTTCGACCAGTGAACACGGTACCTTGGTCCGTAGTAATGGTTTTACGGAATTCCATATCTATAAATGATATGATTTTGAATAAACCTCATCATCGCGCTTGATCTACATTGGCTAAAGGTATTGCCTCTACCCATTTAGTAAAGTAATCAATCCCCTACTAGAATGTATCCGTGGCCTTTCGTGAAGTTGGTTTTATTTCTCCAATCACATCTAAAGCCCAACCCTGAATGGCCAAGGTTTCACTATAGAATGCAACTCATTTGCAGGCACATGTTGTATTCCAAACATGTTTTTGGCATTCTTGGCAACCTTTGGCGAATTCTATACAATCTTTTCGGCATAGTTGGCCAATACATTCCTTGTCGAAATAACAACCATTTCATTTTGTGGCCTACTTGATGTGAGCCACATGCTCCACTATGTGTATCGAAGCGCCAAATACGCCTCGTTTTCACTAAGACATTTTAGTAGTACCCTTCAGGAGTTTGTTTATACAATTCGTTTCCAATTAACACATAGCTTAGAGCTCAGACTTTACTTTTTGTTAGTGTTCCTGTAGGATTTTGCAAATATTCTACAATGGGTTTTCGCCAATCATCATCAACCATATTGTCAATAGCAAAAATTTCGCCAAGTCAAGATCGTCGAAAATGTGACGTTCTTCGACGCTCATTTCATTTGATTGTATTTATTGCCCCCGATTTTTGGTGTTGACAATATCGTCGAAGGAGTATTATAGAGAGAGTCTTCGAGATTAATTTATCTTTTATCTCAATTAACTCTTTCTAGGCTTTGCTTCGATACTTTGTAACCGAATAATTTGTGCGATTCATTTGCCACGTGATTTTCAATTCGTGGTAAATGTTCTAGGTGAACGAATGTAAACCTTTTTAGCAAAGTATTGGCAATAACGAAATATTTAATAAGATGCTCATTAATACATTTGTACTCTTTAGTCAATTGTTTGACCACTAGTTGAGAGTCACCTTTTATTTCGACATAACTTGCCCCCAATTCGAGTAAAATTTTAAGGCCTACTATTAAAGCCTCATATTGACTTCATTATTTGAGCAAGAATCTCGAATTTTAAACTTATACTTCGTTGGAGTATTTTTACGGAGAGACAATCAAAATTCCAATGCTCTGTTTCCATTCTTATGGCTTGAGCCATCAGTATAATTTCCAAGGACGCACGTCTAATGAATGTATTTCACATTCGACAAATGTAATGGTTCGCTATAAAATCAAGAACCACTTGTCCTTTAATTGATTTAAGGGGTTGGTAAGTTAAGTTGTACTCTAGCAAAGCTAAAGCCCATTTGCCAATTCGACTATGCAACATTGGTTTTGACAACATATGTTTAATAACGTCAAAATGCGAATAAACATAAACATCACGATTTATATATTGCTTCAATTTTGTACATGAAAAATACAGCAAAGGCATAGTTTCTCAATTGGCCTATACCTAGTTTCAAAGATCAATCAAAACCCTACTAAGGTAATAAATGGGTCTTTCGACACCACTATCATCCTCTTGCGCTAGCATGCTACCTATTGTGTTATCGTAAGTCGCTATATACAATTTCAAAGCAATTTATTTCCAATAATGAGATAATAAAATTGGTGGCTTGACCAAATAAGACTTGATTGCGTCGAAAGCATCCCGTGAACCCGCTCCCACTTGAATTCATCTTCTTTCTTCAATCTCGTGAATGGCGAAAAAGCTTGTGTTTTGCCACTTAGATTTGAGATGAATCTTCAAGGAAATTGATTTTCCCAGTAGTATTTGATCGATTCTTTTTTGGTCGAAGGAGCCTTCGTTTCCATAATTGCTTTAGTCTTATTTTCGTTGATCTCTATGCCTTTCTTGTGTACTACAAAACCCAAGAATTCACCGCACGCATACGAAAGCACATTTGGTTGGATTCATTTTCAATCCATATTTCCTCATTCGCTCGAAAGAACGTCGAAGATGGTCTAAATGACCACTTTCTCGAGGATGACTTAACCACCACATCATCTATGTACACTTGCATAAAATCATCAATAAAATCGTGAAACATAGAATTCATTGCCCTTTGATAAGTGGCACCAGCATTTTTAAACCAAAAGGCATGACCACCCATTCATAAACACCTAATGCCCCCCGACATCGAAAAGCCGTTGACACGCCCTCTTCGGCAATAAAGATTTGATTATACCCGAGTAGCCATCTAGCAAACCGAGATAATCAAATCCTGCTCACGAATCTATTAGCATTTTACGCTCACGGGCATAGCGTATTCATCTTTAGGTGTTGCATTATTTAAATCCCTAAAGTCTCACGCAAACTCTAAGTTTTCCATTTTTCTTCATTATCGGAACTATATTGGCTAACCAATCAACGTACTCGCGATTCGATGAATTTGCTTTTGAACGACCTTTCTATTTCTTCCTTGATCTTAGCCAATATTTGAGGAGCAAATCTTCTTGGCGTTTGCTTCATCGGCTTCTTTCCCCGGTCGAATGGGTATTTGTAATTCCACCACTTCTCGACTCAAACCGGGCATTTCATTTGTACTCCCAAGCAAAGCAATCCTTGAACTCCTGCAGAAGTGAAATGACTTGGGTTCTCGGCGCAAAGCGATCAAGATGTGCACCGATATAGGTTGGCCTTTTGATCAAGCCATCTCCCAAATCCACCTCTTCGATTGGATCTTGAGCTTGCATGCGCCAGAGAATCTCTAGGTCTTTTTCAAAACCCAATGGTTCGTCGTCATAAATGCAATCCAGTTTGTCATTTATGACTTCACCATTTTCTTCAGATGAAGTTATGGCCGGCGACCATTGTTTGTTGATTTAACTCGGCTTCCAAAGCCGTTTTATTTTATTTTCGGCCATATAAGCGTAATTCTATCCCAAGCACCGGTGTGCGACATCTTAAACCTTCTAAGAGTCGGTGTCCCATCCTGTTGGAGGCAAAGACACCCTCGGGATAGACATTGGCACCTTCTATTTCCTCTCTTTCCCACACACAAACCATGTGTTGGGTATAAGTGAATGGAGGAAAGCACATTATCTCGAGGAGATGTATGCTTGGCTAGAAGATGTGCATGGCGCAATGTTCGCCATTTGCTTCTCAAAATTCTCCTGGTGACGTTGTTTACGCCAAAGAAGGAAATAACTCGTCCGCTTCGACGTACTCTACCGCACCATCATCCCTCCACATTACCGATTTTGGTGTAGGCTTGAGGAGCAAACAGCCTCCTACGCCATGTATCCACTCTCCCCAGGAGTAGATTGTAGCTTGCTTTTGATGCTATAACAAAGAACGTGGTGGTTCTTCTTACAAGCATCCACCACCACTTCTACTCGGCGACTCCCAACGACCGCCGATTTCCCTCATAATTGGTTAACATAATGTTATGAGGTCTAAGGTCTGTGTCGAATGCACCTATTGTCTTCAAACATGGCACGAGGCATCAAGTTAATCGCTGACCCCTCCATCGACCCGAAGATCTTGTTAATGCCTACGCCATTAACTTTTGCTTGGACGATAAGGGCTTCAAATGATGCTTTGATACCCTCGTTTGGCCTCTCGAAAGTGGCCATTTGTTCTTCTACGCAGCCATTGTTCATGACATAGTAGCATACTAGCTTGTGGTTAGCCATATCCCCAATGAAGTCCTCTTCGACGTCATTTGGGGATCAGAATAAAGATCGTACTCACTCGGCAAAATGGATACCACGTTGCAGACACGTCAAAGCTAGCCTCGAGTCGCCGAAATCTCGATGTGACATCTTCGTCCATGTCGAATGAAGCACCTTTCTTCTTTAAAATTTGTTAATGGAGGAAAATCCTCTCCATAGCGAGCCTTCTTGGTTCCTCTATAACAATAGATTTCCCTTTAGCCTTGTTTCCAACCCTCACTTGATTGGCGGCTCCTATACTTATCTTTGTGTTCCCCCACGGTTTTAGGAGTTACACCTTAACCGATTTTTGGCGTTGGCTCGTTAGCAACCCGTGTTGCCTTCTTTTCGAGCTACGGTATCGACGCCATTGGGTCTTCGTCATGGGGTTCTTCCCTTATAATTATTTTTATAATTATACTTTGAGGCCTCACCGTGATTGGCTTGGCTGTTCCGGTCTGTTGAACGACATTTTTGTAGTGTCTACATCCAGTGCGTGTATCCACTTCTCATTTGATGGATCTGTTTCTTGGAAAAAATGGTTTGGCGCAGAGGAGACAAAGACAAACTCCTTCTTGGCTACACCCTTGCAAACAAAGAATGCGGCTTACTTGTCGAAGCCCCCGCTTGAATTCTTTACCTTGTAAGGAAGGTCTCCTCTCTCGAAATTTGAAATTTGGCCTCTTACTTGGCCATTTCCTTTTCGGGGTGGTCGAACTTCGCAAAGATTCGACGCTCTTAGCCGCTTCTTTGTCAAACACAAGATCGCACCTTGGACATAACATGACCTCGTGAGCTCAATTTACACCGATTCAGAAGTCTCTATCGATCTTCCTCACCTTAGGGTACACAGATTGTACCTTTTCTAAGTATTCTTCTTGAGTAATCTGTTGCTGACCTCACTCTTTTGTACCACACTTTTGATTTTTTTTTGGGAGGTTTGGTAGACTTAGGAGAATCCACCATTTTTACGTCTACCATATTGATGCCCATCTCAATTGGTTCGCGTGACATCGCCTCCACTTGATGGAGGGGTCGAGATCAATCTGCATCGGTGCTTTATTCTTTTTATCTCCAAACTTGAGTCTTCCTCTTCAATCGCTTTCAACCATATCCACGAAAAGAACACAACGGTCGGTTGTATGTCCCAAAAAAATTATGAAACTTACAATAACCCTTTTTCTTCCTCTCGCTCGAGAGGAGGAACTTTCGTGCCGTTTGGCACTATTATTTGGCCATCGGTTACTAGCAAATCGAAGATCTCATCACATTTAGTCACATCAAAAGTGTATGTCTTTGAGCACAAATCTATCGTTTTTAGGCTCTACAGATTATTCCCATTTCATGTGCCTTAATAATTTGCAAGCATAAGGAGGACCCGGGCTTAAGTTCACCACGTCTATCTCCTCATTCGACATCACCGAATGCGAAGTCGAATTGCTCGTCTACATAGGCTATCTTTTTTTTTTTGTGAAAACCCACCGAGTTTTTTTTTATTGTGTACTTATTCACTCTAGCCTTTTCCTCTTTAAGCCTTTCGACTTGTCGAACTCTATCGGCTAGTTGGGCCATGTCTCTCAAATGAGACGTATCCAATTTCTTTCGAATTGAATAGTCGAGGCCTCCTGCAGACCATTTTCGACAAGCTCATGTTCAGGCACTTGTGTAAAACATCTTGCCTTCAGTAACCTGAATCTATTCAAATAATCATCGATAGCCTCAGGTACTTTACGTCGAACACTGGCCAATTCTTTAAGGCTAATCTTCGACTGGCCCATGTAGAATTGCTCATGAAACGCCTTTTCTAATTGCCCCCATGTGTATATGGAACCAGGGGGTAGAGTGGTGAACCACGTAAAGGCATTTTTAGTTAGAGAATTTGGAAAATACTTCATTTTCAAACTCTCATTTTGAGCTATGTCTCCGCCTCGATCATGTACCAAGGCAATATGCTCGACGATGTGGACTCATTGGTATCACCCCAAACTTAGTGAATTTAGGGATTTTCCAACCTCTTGGCAATTCTGCCTGCAAGATATACTCACACAGGGGCGATATGAAATTAGGCCTATGTAAACCTACGTTAAGGCCATTTTGCGCCATTATGGTTTCGACCAAAGTGGCTATGTTGTCTTGAGCGCAAACATTATTTCGTTGCACTTGTCGAACAACTTCATCAGCGTTTTGGTTTCGATTCACCATAACTACTTCAGGGATGTGATTACCCACCCCTTGTTGTTCGCCCATAACCGCCTTGGCTTCGACAGTCACTGATCTCTGTGGGGTGTTAGGCATATTGTTCCCACAATTTGGTAATCATTCGTTGTTTCCGTAGGAGCCCTTAAAGAAATCTCGCAATCCTACCCATTTGGTCCGCTAACATCCGATAAGCGGTATTTTGTGTTCGAATCAAAGGATTGAACACGGTGCATCGATTTGTTGAGTCAAGATATTAACCATGTCATGATTGCTTTCGCCCACTTGTTGTCTTAATGCCAACAAGGGCGCATTGGTTAATGCAGAGGATTTCGACCAAGTACACCTCGGAAGAAGCGTGTGAAGGAGAAAAGGTCGACACATGTGGCATTCCAAAGTGGGCATGCCATATACCCCAAAAGGGTATGGTGGTAGATTCATATTTTGGAAACGTGTTTCCAAACTATTCCCTGTTGCCACATAAGGACTAGAAGGAAGTCCTCACGCTTTGTGGCAAGGCCATAGACGATGTCGAACCAACATTGGTCATTGACATCGTGGAAGCGGTTATTGATGTCACTTTGGGGCCGTAGTCCCCGCAACATTTCCACCGCTTACATTGGCAGAATCTACCGTTGTTCCTTGCACTTGTGATATCATTGTGTGCGGAACTAGAGGCGTTGTTAGAATTGGTACGCACCATTCTACCACTCCTCAAGTGCATACTGAGTTATACACTTAATGTAAAACGACACAAAATAAGCGGCAAGGGTCCCATCTGGGCGTGCCAATTTGTTTCTTTGGTGTTTTTAGCAAACAATCACTAGTTTTCAATATTAAGATCGTGAGATCAAACTAGAAAATCTCTTTGACAATTGCCTAGAAGTTTTGTGTCTTTTAGCGTGCGTAAGAACGTAAAAATAGTAGAAAGAGAGAATTTGAGAGCGTAACTAAAAAGAATAATGAAAGCAAGAAGCGCAACAAACGTAAAAAACAAGTAAAAATTGCATTAAAGTGAAAGAGAAAAGAAGGTGGTGCACCAACACGCATACAATGTAATCTGATTCACTCTTGTTTCGCTTTGGCTTGGAAGTTGAGTTTCACAGAGTTTTTGTAAAGATGTGGTGACCCCGTTTTCCTATTACAAGGAGTATTTATACTCGAGATACAATCGTAAAGGCGTGCACGATAACCACTTCCTAAAAACTAGGAAATAACCGCCCACTAATCGCTGCTCCTTGCGCCGACCATTTCGTTGTCGAAGAATTTTGGCGAAGCATTGGACCCGATTTTGTCGAACAACCGGGCCTTCTCTTGTCGAAGGTTCCCGCCTTGCCTCGTAGCTTGAAGAACTAAGTCCGCCGAAGTGCGCTTGCATTATCGAGACTTGTACAACCGTGCTATTGAGTTTATGGTATATTGACTTGAACGTTGACTGCGCAGCCTCACGAATATTATTAAATGTCTGATCAACACCATTTAAAGCTTAATTTAATGCCCTTGCCTAAATTTTGAGGTAATGATTACCTTTTTCATCCTTTTTCATTTTAAGGCTTTCATATTGTGCTCTTAGAGCTTGCGGCTTCTCTCCTCCTTGATTGGAGTGCACCACGCAGAGAGTAGTGTTCTAGAGCATCCCATGCTGCCTTAGAGGATTCACAATCCCTTACCCTTTCAAAATCTTCCTCTCCACAGGCCCTGTGGATGAGTGACAGACCCTTGAAGTCTTTCATTTCTGCTTCAAGGAATTCTTTCTTTTCAGCAGGGGTAGCATTAGGCTGCGCAGTCTTTGTGAGTCCCTCTTTAACCAAGTATAGGCACCCATGTGATCCTAGAATGGGCTTCATTTGAATAGCCCAAGTATCATAGTTGTTCCCATTGAGCTTAGGAACATAACTGTCTTCTTTTCCCATTTCTGCAGATTTACACTTTAAACACACACAGAAAGTTAGAACACAGTTACCTGCACAATTTCACACTGTGCAGGGTTTAAAGAAATTTAAAAGAAACTTTAAAGAACTTAAAAGAAACAGAGAGTAGAGTTAGAAAGTTGCCCTGGATCGATTTACCAATGCTCTGTTTATACCATATTGGATTTTTTGCTAATTTCTTTGATGTTTACTTGCAGGGGTTGTACCAGATACTGAGGAGGGTGTTGATAGTGCAAGCCCAGCTTGTACCAGCCCAATCCAGTGATGCTGAACAACAATTGCCAAACAATTATTATTGGTGGGTCTTGCGCACCCAAGACCCGACCCAAATGTGAGACACGCGGATCTTGTGTGACCCGGTGAATATATTCACTTTCTTTACTCTTCTCCACCGGTTATTCAAGAAACTCACTCTCTCTCTATCTTGAAACTCCGTTCCTCTCTCTTCTTCGTCGCTCTCTATTTTTCGAAACCCTAGCTTGATTCTCGAGCTCTCACCAGTGTGATTGAAGCTTGGATCTTGCTAGGGAATGGTTGATGATGATCGTTGATGATGATGAAGTGAAACCCCTTTGGTTTCACTCTGAATCAAACAACCTGAAACCACCAAACACCACTTCTCACCCTTCGACAACTTGCAAACCCTAAAATGCAAGGTCTGCTTGATTCCTTCAATCAAGCTTGTGATTCACCTTCACACAGGTATAATCACTTCTTTCGCTTTCATCGTTTTCCTTGTTTCTCTTTGATTTAACACTTTGTGCGTAAAACCCCAATTTACGCGCTTTGGCTT
Source organism: Oxytropis ochrocephala (assembly GCA_020916435.1). Classification (NCBI taxonomy): domain Eukaryota; kingdom Viridiplantae; phylum Streptophyta; class Magnoliopsida; order Fabales; family Fabaceae; genus Oxytropis; species Oxytropis ochrocephala. The sequence continues at coordinate 109,716,444 of CM037094.1, read as the reverse complement.
TTTGCGGTGAAGAACTCACAATTGGTCTCTCAGTAGTCAAGAAAGGTAATTTCACACGCTTGTGCTCTTAATTTCCTTTCTCGAACCGAATAGATGAAAACCCTAATTTCTTGTTCTTCCTCTTGCATGAACTGTTGAGTTTCACCTCAAACTCAACCTGCACTATTCTCTCACACTTACACTTTCAAGAACACCTCTCTCTGTGTACTTTCCTTCCTTTCACTCTTTATTCCTTTCCTTCTAGTTTGATCCATGAAACCCTATTTTCTAACAAGTGTTTCCCCTTGTTCTTTGCGAGGTAATCACCTTGATTCTTCCCTGAACCTAATTCACTGAAAGAGAGTTGAAGTTCTTGGAGCTTACGTAAACAGAAGTAGTGTAACAAAGATATCTTAGAACTTGAATGCTTAGAGTAAACTGAAAAAATTGTATTGATTGAATGTATGAAAAGCTGTACATTATTTACACTTTGTATTAGATATATATACACTTGTAGGCACCATAGAATACGGACATGTTGGTTAGAGGCGGTTAGTTAGTTACTAAATGATTTTTAACCAAATAAACCGTTAGGTTAGGTCACTTATTTAAATTCTGTTTTGACTGTGTGATGTGGCTGAATTTGTAACGGCTATATATTTTTAAAAGTCTGATTAAGGGTAAACTAGACTTAGGGTTTTGAAAGATTAGGTACTTCCAACAATGATAAGATTTATTTCCCACATTTACTCTTTTAACAAAATTTAAATCTAATAAAATTTGAAAGAAAACTTGTATTAATAATAAATAAAAAAGTAGTAATTAGTTTTGAAAAACCATGTGCTATTTTGTTACAAGGGTAATTTCATAATCTTATATTATGTTTAAACAGCAAAAAAAAGTATAAAATATAAAATAAAAATTTAAAAATAATAAAAACTAAACTTATTATTTAAAATATATATAAATTAATTCACTAGAGTTAACAACTTCTTCCAAAAATCAATAATAGAAATTATAAATTATAAAAAAATTATAAATTACTTTTAAAAAATCATTTAAAACTTTGTCTCCGTAATTTATATACTTTATGCATTTTGGCCTAAATAAACAGTTCTTTTGACTTTTGTCAAAAAAAAAACAGTTCTTTTGATTTTTAAAAAGTAAACAATTATATTCCGTCAAAAAAAAAAAGTAAACAGTTATAAGTAACACTACTACTGGCTTGTATTCACGTTAAACTCTAATATATTATGCAAATATTAATAATTAATAAAGGTCAAAGGATACACATACACGTAAAATAGTTTTCATAGATAAAGTTTCCTTGAAGTTTCTAGGGAAGTACATGGTAGAGTTTTTACAATAATGCAAGTATTTAAGTTGAAATTGCATCACATGCTCAAAATAAAAAATTTGAGTTTACTTGTTATTCGATACTTTCTTTAAACAAACGTTTTCTGGTCTTTTGTCATCATCATGCATTTACGTACCCCGATACTTCAAAAATGGTAACGTATCCGTGTCTCGATACGTATCCGATACCGATATACACCCGATACTTCCCGATACGTACTCAAAGAGTATTCCATAATTTTTTTAATTCTTTTTAAAAAATATTTCACTCGATACTTTTTAGATACTTCTTTGATACTTCTTACCGACTGAGGATACTTCTCAGATACTTTTTTGATACCTCTTACCAACTAAGCACGTGATTGTCACTCATATATGAGTTCTCAGTCAATAATATTTTAGTTAGTGATTATCGCTCTACTCAATATTTAATACAAGTTCTGCCACTAACTATTCGGATTATACGATTTCGGGTGGTCTCAGTTACTTGTTCACCCCTACTTTTTATACCTATTCACTCATACATAGGTGTGTCGGTTGTCCTCTTTCTTTCATCCATATATTTTTGAGATTCTTTATCTATTTGTGCAGTTTTTTCAATATTTATGTTTTTCATCTTTGTTTTTTTTACTCGTGTTTCTATTCCATTTTACTTTTCTGTTACTTTTTTATATATTTAAATTTAATTTTTTTATTAAAGTATCCCAACCGTGTCGTATCTTGATTTTAAAAAATTTCATGTATTCTCGTGATCTCAGATCGTGATCGTATCATCCCGTATCGTGATCGTATCAGTGTATCCGCTTCATAGGACAATATATTGTATAAGCCAAATGGAATCAAACAAGGAAAATGTATGGTCAAACCCATAAATCAGCATGGGCACAATGTGAATCGAATATTTAAAATGGAATAGATTGAATTTTATGCTATCAGTTTTCCTTAAAAGTTTGGTGTAGCCCTGATCTGACCTAGGTTGGGCCGTAGGCCTCATTCGGTCGGTCTGATCTATTTCCATCTCTGATTTTCTCAAATAGAGAAAGCTAATTACATATACCCTCTTATCAGCAAAGAGCAACAAGATCTTGTTTAATTCACTAATTGAAAATTATATTAGTTTATGCTTAAATAAGCACGGAAAATGATTCTGTTTCTTCAACTTAGATATATATTTTTTTAACATCTTTGACAGATAAGACATTGTATTTTAATCAAACTTGGAAGCAAAATTGGATCTGTTTCCTGTTCGCGTAACATCTTTTGTTATTAAATATTTGAACTTCATGATCGAACCAGCTAAGTCCTAAGGTTACGTCCAACGCAGCCCCACCAAACTGATTCCTCATTCCTCAAGGACAAAACATTTAGTTTAGTGTTTGAGCTAATTTTCTTCTGCCCTCCTGTCATATTGTTTTCTAGTCGAAAATGCAGAACTTGCTTTCAGTTCTGAGCTTTTTGCATTAATGTTATAAAAGTATATTTTGTGGGGATTAAAGTCAAAAAAAAAAAAAACTTTGATGAAGGTTGGTTAAATATGTTTTTTTGTTTTCACCCAAAAAAATGTTTTTTGCGGGCTATAATTGTCGCGCAGGGTCTAAGTAATTTATGAGCACTCTAGATGTTTTGGAAATTGGATAATCTGAAGTGAGTGTATTATAATATCAAGTGATAGCGGAAATTATATCCCACTTCAAAGTCTCGGATTCGAATATTAGGTGTAGCAAAAACTCTGGTGGCAGGGGAGAACCACATGAACCGACAAAACCGAATATTTGTGACTAGCAAGGTTTCCCAGCGTAGATTAGTCATCGAAAAGTCGATAAAAACTACGCACCAATGACATGATAAAAAAAAAGTTACTCAATTGTTGGCTAGGCTAGTGTTCCCCTGTTTTTTATCAAAAAAAAAAACTAATAATAACATACAAATGAAATGATGACATAGTATTGAGCTTTTTAAATAAGCAGAAAATATGTGTAAATTTATGATTGAACATAAAATACAAAATTTAAAATAATAATAGTAGTAATAAAATAATATTATTTATCTATGTTTAAGTAGACCGGTTTTTCGTTCTTCTCTTTTGTGGGACCAAAGTGCCATATAGGATTTAGTTTACTTCTAGTTGATTTAATTGGTTTTTACTTCAATGGGGTTGTTTATAAGAAACGGTTTATAAGTCGATATGGAACTAATGTAGCTGATGTGAGAGAAAATAATGTTGTTTATTCTTGTTCATGTTTTAGTTGTCGTATGTTATTCTCTTGACGACAACTAAAATTTTGCTTCCACCATTGCCACCTAGGATAACTATAGCGCATTTTGCTAATAACACACACATGATATAGTTTTTTCTAGCTAAACCACACGAGCGATACATATGCTCTTAGAAGGTTTTTTTGTTGGGATGTAGGTGTGACCTATTTAACTAAACAGACTTTAAAAAAACTTTGACTTTATCTATTTAATAAAAAGATTGGTCTAGCTTTGGCATTATTGGACAAAAGATCTTGTTTGTCGGTTGACCTATTCTCACCCTTATCGATAAGTTGTCTACAACATACTTTTTTTAAAGCAAATGGTTAGTAATATATTTGTTACAAAAATATATACCAAGAATAAATTGTTTTATTTCGAAAAATCTTGTGTCATAAAGTGTTTTTTTTTCTCAGAAAATAAAGTGGGTTCAAGGAATGGAGAATGAGGCCTTTTTAGTTTTATTTATTTGAATGTGGGGGGTGTCACTCAAGACTTGTTTGGTGCATATAACAATTTCCACCACAAATTAGTATACACAAAGCTGATGAGGAAATAGATAATTGGAGAAATGTGATCTATATCAACTCAACAAATTCATTTGATTCAAAAAAAAATCCATATATTCAAGCTGATGAGGAAATAGATAATTGGAGAAATGTGATCTATATCAACTCAACAAATCCATTTGATTCAAAAAAAAAAAATCCAGATATTCACAAGTTTCCAAAATTATTTTTTTTATAATATATTTCATTAAAATAACCTATAGGGGTGTGCACAAAAAACAAACTAGTAAACTTGAGCCACACCAAAAACTATAGGTGTTTGCTTTTCCCACACCCCCTCCTACTCTTTCACACCCCTTAACTCCAAATATTCCAAAAATACCCTTAAGTAGAGTGCGTGTTTTCACCGATTCGGGGATGGGAAACCGAATATATTCGGTTGAGGTCAACCGAACAGGTAAAAAAGGTGAATGTGGTGTGAGAGTCCATTTTTTGTAATAAAATAGGGTGTTCGAACACCTCAAATGCGAACTGTTCGCATTTGGCGCTCGCTCGAACAGTGAAATTACGCACAAGAGGGTGTGGAGTCAAGATTTAACACACACGAACGATGTCATGCGAACCTGTTCGAAGGCCCGTGTTCGAACAGGTGAAATTTCGTGAAAAAAAGAGGTTTTGGCTGGCCCTTTTGGTCTTTTCACACCCTTATGGGGTGTGTTTTGAGTAGGAGAGGGTGTGGGAAAAGCAAACACCAAACTATACTAGACCACTATAAAAAGCCCATACCATTTTTTTCTTAAAAAACCAATCCATTCCTTTTAGGCTCTGTTGTCTGTTCGGTAAAAAGTAGCGGATAGCGGATGAAATGTAAATTGATAAAGAATGGATGTGTTTGAGTAAAACTAAGATTGAAACCAGCTTATAAATGTAAAGTGACATAAAAATATATATTTATTTTATTTATGATTACATTTATTTAATAAGGATAAAGAAGAAATTTAAGAAAAATAACAAGGGTAAAAATGCCAAAAAAAAGTGAGACACTATCCGCTTGAAAAAATGTTAAATGCTATCCGAAAAACGCTAAACGCTAGTGCTTACCAAACACGTGTACTCTTCACCCGCTAGTTCCATCTGCTATCCGCTAGCGGATGGAACGCGCCAAACAAAGCCTTAGTAAAAATATGGAAAACTGAGAATTTTCATTTCTAAACCAGAAATTACTATTTCCCTGCTCTCTTCGCATATCCATAACAAGGATCCTTTACATTTGTAAATAGATAAGTACTGAATTGAATTGGACATTACTAGACAGAAAAGTGCTGAACAACGTATACTTCCATCAAATCAAGTTGCCCTCCTCTTCCAAAAACAAGAAAAGCCAATGATATTAGTGGTAGTGAACGAATAATGTTCTTTTCACTTAACATTGTTCGAATCATGGTTGAGTGAAAAGAATATTGTTGATAAAAATGTAAGCGCATGTGGTTTGAACCCCGCTCTCACCTCCCTTCTAACAACTAATACACTAGCAATACTAACCACTTTACCTATAAAAAACCGTGTCGGTTGATGCTCATACGCGCATGCATGTCAAAATTGTGGTTATAATCAGCATAAGGTTTTTTTTTATGATAAATCAGCATAAGGTATTAATGTATTTTTAAAAGTAAAATATAATAACAACTGTGAACATAGAAATATAGAAATAATAGAATTGATCTAATCATATGCTCGGAGGAAAGAAATTATTATTAGGCATATTCTATTTCTTCATTCCCTGAGCAACGAGACAAGCAACCATTAAACTTTAATTGTTTATACTGTGAAGAACTCTTACTGAACCATTTGGGAACTTAACTTTACAATATCTGTGATTCATACGCCAAAAATAAAAACAGAAAAGAAATATGTACACATAATACAAAGACTCTTATAGAAACGTGAAAGAAACATACATATCCAAAACCAAAAAAATACTAACGTTAAAAACTTGGAGGTTGTGTTGTGAGGAAAGATGATGAAATTATTAAACCCAACCCTGTTTGTAACGGCGGAAAAGGTCTTCTGTTTGAGCATTCTTGAAGGCACTACAAGCAATGACATAGACCACTATAAGAACCACAACAGCCACAATGAGAATGATATTTGCTTTTCTCCATTCTTTTCTGAGATTCCCTAGTAGACCAGCTTTACAAGCATTACAATTGTAGCAAAGTTGGTTCTGGTCATTGTTCCATAAGTAGCAATCTGGATCAACCATGGGATTCACAGGGTTTGTCCATAATATGGGACTCACATAATTGTACCCACAAACACTTGGAGGTTTGCAACACCCTGCCTGCAAAATCAATCATACAAATTGCTAAGTCCTTTAATTTAAACAAAAGAATTACATAAAACAGATACAATCCTCACTATTGGTTTCATGGGCAATTTCAATAACATAAAGACACCGACTCCCGGATGTATCCATGTGATAGTATGTGTAGAGTTTATTTGTCATTTCGTCTAATTGGAAGTGTCAATTTTGGGTCACGGGTCGGTCCGATGATTCAGTGTTTAGTGTTGGGCTCAAAAAACAGAGGCCTAGAAAGAACTAAAACTTTTTGGCCCAACCCAATTGGGCCATGGGCCTATGTTTTTATGTTTTTTAAAATATTTTATAGTTTCCTTTGTTAAAAATTAGGGTTTTGCTTTTCCCACACTCCTCCTACTCAAAACACACCCCATAAGGGTGTGGAAAAACCAAAAGGCCAGCCAAAACGTCTTTTTTTTCAAGAATTTTTTCACGTGTTCGAACACGGGTCTTCGAACAGGTTCGAACAAGGCCGTTCGCGTGTGTTAAATATCGACTTCACACCCTCTTGTGCGTAATTTCACTTGTTCGAACGGGGTCACTCGAACATGTTCGCATAACCTTGTTCGAACTCGTTTGAACGATATCGGTCGTGTGAGTTAAATATTGACTTCACACCCTCTTGTGCGTAATTTCACCTGTTCAAACGGGGTCACTCGAACGTGTTTGAACAAGGTCGTTCAAACTTTCATTAAACATGTGAACTCAGCGTTTCACGCGAGATTAATTTTTGGAATAAAATTTGTTAAGGGATGTGAAAGAGTAGGAGGGGGTGTGAGAAAAACAAGCCCAGAAATTAGGCTTGGTTGGGCCGACCCGTTAGCTTAGTGTTTTGGACTGGACTAAAAAAAACGGCCATTGCTTTTCCCACACCCCCTCCTACTCTTTCACACCCCTTAACAAATTTTATTCCAAAAATAACCTCGCGTGAAACGCGAGTTCACGTGTTCTGATCGCTCGAACGACTTGTTCAACACGTTGAATGACCTCGTTCGAACAGTGAAATTACACACAAGAGGTGTGAAGTCAATATTTAACACACTCGAACGATGTCGTTGAGCGGGTTGAGCGCAATTAAATGCGAGCAGTTCGCATGACCTCACTCGAACAGGTGAAAAACGTTCACTGAGAGTGTGAAGTCAAGATTTAACACACACGGACGATGTAATTCGAACTTGTTCGAACAGGTGAAATTTCGTGAAAAAAAGAGGTTTTGACTGGCCTTTTGGTCTTTTCACATCCTTATAGGGTGTGTTTTGAGTAGAAGGGGTGTGGGAAAAGCAAACGCCAAAAAAACACAATCGAGTATATAAACGGGTTACCCAAAAAAGAGGGGTCGACAAATACCAGATCATGTTAGGAGCTGGCAGCCATAACATTTTATCTTGTGCAATAAAGACAAAACAATGAGCTTAACAATTCTAAGCTGATTAGTAATTTAATGTCTAAATTTCAGGATTTCTCTGTTTGTGAATGATTTGGTAAGTAGTAGCTACTATCTGGCATGGAACTTTCCGGGGCTCAATTATTCTTCCCAAAGAAAGAGTATGGGAAAGGGTCCCCACATAGCATTAGAGTGCGGTTAGACAAACTGGTAAAAAGGGATGTGTCTAATGTCTTCTACTAATGATGATGCATTCTTAAGTCATGAACATTATTTTTTTTTAAAAGAAAAATGGACTAGCTAGGTGGTTAGATTTTTATGGACCAAACCTTTCTGCTGGTAAACTCATACTGTGGCCCCCAAGGGGAGACGCGTGACCACAAATTTCAAATAAATAATTAATCATGGGCACAACAGATGGGAAACTAGGTTTGTAAGTACAGTAGTTTACTGTAACTTTGGATGCAATGGATTTTTTTTTTTTGACAAAGATGCAATGGATTTTTATCTGTCAAAGAAATAACATATATATTTTATTTTACTAATGCATCTTATGAACAGCCAATTGCACAATTTCAACAAAGTAGTAATATTTATTTATTGCTCCTATTTAAAAAAAGTCACGGACGCTATCTTTACCAACTACAATCATAATAGAATCAGTTCACACTTCAATATCATCATCAAAAAAAAAATCAGTTCACACCAAACCCCTTTCCTTCGGAGAGAAGGAGAGAAGAAGAGAAGGATATGCAACTTCACTGAATATCATCAAGAAATTGTTAGCTTTTACTGTTTGAACTCTATAACTCATACTTAAATTCCTTCGCGTCTTTTAACTTACTAATCAAACTACCTACTTAACTCGTATGTGTACGATGGCGTATCTAGAACTTGGATTAGGATCAAACTATTTAACTTTATAAAATTTAAAATTAGAATACATAAAAACAAAAACATAAATACTAAAATCATAAAATTTTAATATATCTAATCAAATAAATTAGAAGCATATTTTTAATTATTTTCGGCACACAATCTAAAGTAATTAACTTTTTTTTTCATAATGGAAAAAAGTTGGTATAACAAAATGTGCAAAATAGCATTGTAATGTGGGTCAAATTAAATTTTAGAGTGATAATTGAAAATTTTAGTGTATGTATATAGCTTTTCATACACACGCGCGCACACCCACCCACACACATATACATATTAAAGAGTGTTTTTTATTTTATTATAATAATATATAACCCCGGTAAGTTAAGTGTAAAAAATGTTTAAAACTTATTTTTATGATTAAATATGTTTTTAGCCATATTAAATTAAAAAAGTTCAACTCTTGTTCCTTAAACAAGTGTATCCATTTTTTTCCGTAGAATTTTATGGTGAGGGAACGGTGCCCCAATTTGAGACAGAGGATAAATAAAAAATTTATTAAAAACGTATTTATTCTCATATTTAAATAAATAAAAATATCCCATCAAATATTTAACTATACTTCAAATATTTAAAAATATTTATATTTATTCGTATATATAAAAATATTTAGTTTTTTAAAATACATAAATCTATTTTACATATATAAAAAAATCCCATAAAAAACTTGTAAAATTTTAAAACTAAAAATTACACATGGAATGCCTCAAACAACGTCAAAGTTTTTTCCCAACTATTAATTCAGGGTGATAGAGTCAAACTTTACATAAAAAATAAAAAATATAAAGATAGACTCAAACTTGATGGTAAATAATTAAATATAAATGATCCGGATTGAAATATATAAAATTGTTAATTCTGATTTCTCAAATTCAATCATTGGAAAAATATACATGTGATTGGAAGTATTGTTAAACATAACTAGCATGGTTTCCTCAAAAAAAAACATAACTAGGTATGAGTTCAAGACAAAAAATCGAAATAAATTAATAAATAAAGCATTCAATGGCTAAAATTGATTTAGTAACTATAACTAATGAAATTCCTTAATATCATAAGTCGTTGCCATGTTAAATAATTTGATTTTAACAACTAAATAAAAGTGGTTTCCTCTTAACTAAAAAAACTTACTATTTATTTTTAGAGCGTAGATTTAAAGAAATAATGCATTTTTATGATGTGTTTTTTGGTGAAAGAATATAGAATTATTTAAATCTTGTATGTTTCCGAGAATCAAGAGGATACCATCATGGAACTCTAACGGTTGGTCTGGTGGAGCATGACGAGATTATATTTTGAAGGTTTTAGGTTCAAATCTCCACTAGTTTTCTTTATCTCATGTTTTAAATCCCGAGGCAGCTATCCTACTCTTTGAGGTGTTTTCAATTCAGCGATGGAATTAGTCACTGCGTTCAACGACAGATACCATGGTCTCGACCAAAAATCTCAGGTAAACCTAATTCCCTTGTATTCAATGAGCCCAAAGGGTTTCTATGCAGTAATTGTCTCACCCTAAAATTTTGATCATAAAATTATAAAAAAGTGAACGCACAAAAAAAGATTTTGCATATATTGGTTTTTTTTTTGACCAAATTTTGCATATATTGGTTAAAATTTATGTTTCTACCAAAAAAGCTCCTTTTCAATAACTTTTATAAAACAAACACTCGTTTGATTTTTATTGGTATAATATCTAACATCTAATTAGTCAATGTCTCAATGACATATTATTTTTCATATTAAACAATTTAAAATAAATTTAAATATCATATTATTAATTTTACTTACGAAGAAGTTTCCACACCTAACCCATCTCAAGAGCATCATAGATTTTTTTTTAAAAAAAAATAAAAGCACTAGGGTGGATCTGGCGATTGACTTGGCAGTGCAAGTCGACAGCCAAAACCAGTTGCAGAAGGCAGGGTTTTTTTCCCAATGATTAAAAGAAAAGAAGAAATATACTAGTAAGAAAAAATACACCAGATTTGTTCTGTAATTTATTTTCCAAATCAAGAAAGAAAAAACTACTTTTACTGAAAGAAACACAAATACAAACAATCAAACATAGTGAAATAGAAACAATAGTGCAGAGAGAGAGAGAGAGAAAGAAAGAGTTAATTACCTGTAAGGGAGAGATATTGTGAGAGCTAAAAAACTGATCGGCGGTGATATAATTCTGGGTAAGTTTAACACAAACATCAGAAGAAGCCAAACACGACCTAATCTTAGACCAACTCCCCGAACCGGTAACATGATTCCTTAACCACGACGAAAACCCATCAAGACGATACTCTTTGTATCCTCTACCAGGAACATCGTAACTTCCATCAGGTCTAGTAACAACGAAAGCGAAAACGAGAACGACAAGGAGTAGAGCAATGAGAAGAGCCATAGAGAAAAGGTAAAGTGCTAAAAGACCTTGTTTGTTCCAATAAGCACCGACAAAACCTGCTAGAGATACGAGGAGTACGAGGATGCCGATTATTACAATTGGCCAACGAAAGTTGCTTATGCATTCATTGTCTGGTGTTGATGCTAGCCATATTCCGGAGACTATTATGGGGATTGAAGCTAATATGGCTATGAAGTTGAGGATTGCGGTGATGTTGTTGCTTACCCCCATTTTAGACGGTGGCACTGGCAGTGGCTTTGGGAATTGTAAGAATTGGAGTTTGGAGTTTGTAGAAGTACTGAGTACTGACTTTGGGATTTGAGTTGAAAACTTGAAAGAGAGATAAGGGAAAGGGGACCATGAGCAATTAGATTTAGCGTCGACTCACTCTAGACCCTTTTTATGTTTTTCTTTCGGTTAATTTATTTTGGATTTTTTTTTTCACCCCCTATTTGTCACCCGGATTTGGATTCAGTCAAGTCAGTTGCCGTACACTCAAGTGATTTTTCTCTCTTCCCACTTAATCTCTTATTAATAAGCATTTAGATTTCTCTCTCTTCTCACTAACTCCTCTTAATAAACATTTTTCTCTCTTTCCACTAACTCCTATTAATAAGCAGTTATCTCTCTTTTTATATTAAAAGTTTAATTGAAGTTTTGGTCCCCCTATTATGATCAACTCACGATTTTAGTCCCCCAACTTTTTTTTTCACGATTTTGGTCCTCTTATTTTTCCAATTTCAAAAATCAAAGGTCTCCCTAATTTGGTCAAAATTGAATCTAATGCGATGCTGGTTATCTGATGTGTTGGATTGCCACATGACATTTTAATTTTTTTAAAAATTACTTTTATGATAACAGTTTGTTTTTAAATAACTAATAACAGATGTGTCACCATCTTCATCTCTCTCCCTCTCGTCATCAATGTTCTGTTTGTTTACAATTAACCATTGCTTGTGGGGTTAGAACACCATTAATAACGAGTTGTTGAATTATGAAATTTTGTTGTTATCCATAGCTTGTGGTTCAAATCGTTTCAAACACCTTATTATAATTCAGATTTGATGACTTGAAGCATGTGTGGTTTCTATGTTCTGAATTTGGCAGTAAAAATCCCAGTAGATCTAATTCAAAAATTCAGAGAGAAACTAAAATCAAATCCAAGATCTGTTCAATCACAATCAGGGTAAGATTGAATATTTCCACACTTGGTTGTTTGGTTGTCAAGAACGGGAAGAAGAAAAGAGGGGCGGAAGGTGATGAGAGGCAGAGATAGTGTGATGCGAGCCACATCAGTTAATCGGCATGGCTTGGGAAGAAATGAGGGAAACACAAAAATGGTCTTTGTTGTTGTTTATCAGCGAGCCACATCAGTTAATCAGAGGGAGAGATAAGGTTCCTGGGATGAAATGAGAGAGAAGAAAGGTTTTTGTTGTTGCTTATTTGACATTTAATTATTTTAAATAATATTTAAGGCCACATGGCTTGCCACATCAGATTCAATTTTGACCAAATTAAGGGGGGCATTTGATTTTAGAAATTGGGAAAATAGGAGGACCAAAATCATGGGAAAAAAAGTTGGAGGACTAAAATCATGAGTTGATCATAATAGGGGGACCAAAACTGCAATTAAGCCTATATTAAAATACTTGTTCAGCCCCTTCAATCTCCTACTGTTCTTCACATCAAAATCAAAATAAAATTAAAAGCAATTAACATTTCTACAGTCACAGACTCATATATAGCAATGAATATTTTTTTTTGTGGTTGGTAATTATTGCAATGAATATGATAGTGAGACTCCCATGTCACCCTTTAATTTTTTACTCTCTTTGCGTTAACGTTAACATCAAAAATAAAAAAGATTGAAATGTTTATTAATAGGAGTTAGTGGGAAGAGAGATAAATGCTTATTAATAAGAGTTAGTGGGAAGAGAGAGAAATCTAAATGTTTATTAATAGGAGATTAAGTGGGAAGAGAGAAAAATCATTTTTTAATGTGACTGCACTTGACTGTACAGCAACTGACTTGACTGAATCCAAATCCCTTGTCACCCATACCCCCCATTTTACACTATTGGACAAAAACACCCTTAAAACTCCCAACAAAGCCACAACTTAGTTAAATCCGGGCCACATTGTGGTATTTCCAGAAAACCATCCGAATTTACCACATAAATTTGGTTCAAATTGGCTTTTTTTTCACTTTGGCAATTTTCCCCCCGAATTTACACCTAAATCCGGTTCATAAATTGCTAACCGAATTTACCTAAATTCTTGGTAAATCCGGGAATCCGCAAAACACCCCCAGATTTACCAAAATAAGAAATTGGATTCCCGAATTTACCTCATAAGTAGGTAAATCCGGTTCGTAAAATATGAACTGAATTTACCTGCGTATGAGGTAAATCCGAAAATTCCAAATTTAAAATCAAAACCCCCATTTTATGAACTGGATTTACCATTAATTGAGGTAAATTCGGGAATATTCAACTTTTTTTTAAATTTCAGTGGTATTTCTGGGTTTTAGGGGTTTATGGGGGTCTAGGAGAGAAGGAGGGGGTGAAAAAAAACCATTTATTTTTTTGGGTACAAATTATTTCGGTTAATTTTATTATCTATACCCTATGAAGTCCAATACTCCAAAATAGGTCACGTATCCGTATCCGATACCGATACGTGTCGGATATTTCCGGATACATATCCTAGGAGTATCCTGGAATTTATGTTTATTTTTAAATCAAAAAAACATCATATACTTATCGGATACGTCCGGATACGTATACAGTTGAGAGTATCCTAGAATTTATATTTATTTTTAAATCAAAAAACAACTAGATGCATACTCTTTTATTCATTATTTGAAAAGAAATAAAATGAGTCAAAAATGTGAGACATTAGTGGAGATGCACATGATCCACTAGATGATGTTGGAATTGAATTAGCAAATATATCTCTTGATGAATCAGAGTTAGAAGTTATGTTATTTTTTGATTATGGAAATGGAGGAGAGATGAATGACACACCTAGTGTTAAGTAGTTAATAGTAGGTAAATCTATAGAGCCTAAACTTCCTTTGGATACGACTTGTGATATTGTTTTTTGCAATATTCTAACTTAGTAGAAATCGTATATCTTTTGTGACATGTTCGCAGAAGGAAGAATATATTTTAGGGTGTTATTTTTGGTACCCCCTCAACATCAACCACACCCCCATATTTCAAAAAATGGCAATAATACCCCTACGTTTTTTTTAAAAAAAAAAATTAATTTTTCGGAATTACCTCAAAATAAGGTAATTAGGTTCAAAAACAATTAAATTTTCGGAATTACCTATAAAAAGGTAATTCCGGTTCATAAAATGAAAAATTTGAATTACCTCTAAAAAGGTAATTCGAAATTTGTAATTTTTTTTTAAGTTTGTATATTAAATTAATATTTAAACGCGTTTTATTTTGGAAATATGATACGAACGGTTTATGATTTAAATAACAATATGTCAAAATATATAAAATGACCAACATAAAAAAAAATATAATGTACAAATACAACTACTATGGGTCCAAAATGTTTAACAATGATGAAAATAAGCACGTGAAGTGGGTGAACAGGCGACATCTAAGGCATCCCGGTCAATGTAATGCTCGCGCACCTCGCCTCATATGTCTCTCGGGACAACAAGCTCCCCGATGATATGGTGGATCCTGAGCTGGCTCTGGCCGTGGCTCTGGCTCTGGCTGTGGCTCTGGCACCGGAGTAAGACGCACTCTGGTTACCTGACTGTACCAAGGAAGGTAATCAGGATCGCACTCGCCGTGGTAGCCCGCCACTCTACTATAGCTCGCCAAAAAGTTCGCGCTCGAATCGATACATCAAGAACCTCGTATGATCCTCGTCCCGCAGAGGAACATTACCCGAAATGGGTGGAAGAGGATCCTCTGTACTCGCCCGAATCGCCAACGCACTGCCTCGGCATGTAGGAAAAAGCGGCGTCATCGCCCTAAAGCAACCAACCTCGGCAGCAGATATGTTCGACAAAGGAACATACCGCTTGTGGTCATCATAAGGGTGAGGATGACATCCTCCACCGCAGAGCATCTATCCGCGCTTCTAAAGTCCACCAACTTTACTTTATCCGACTTCTTGTTCCCACGGTGGTGGCACGTGGTCGATGCGTCCTAGCTAACACTTTCTCGACCAACGACGGTGGGAAAGTGCTCAGAGATCCAAAGATGAAATAGTTAAATTAAAAATAATCGCTTATTGATATATGTTAAATTTAATTAAAAGTTTTAAATTAAAAAAATAAATAAATGATTACAAGCAAGTTGTCGCGTATCCGCAGAATCGCTTGGTCGATAAAAGACCGCTTCGTCACCGGGTGTAGAGGTAACTAAGAGCGGCTATACCCCCAAGACCATCGCCACACCGCTGTTGAAGATCCCGGCGTATACATCCACCTCACCGCACTAATGTATGAGTCTTGTCATGATACATCTCTCGGGTGCTACTTTGTTGGTGCCGCATATGGTACTCATAATCGTGGTGGTCTTCTCATCCGCCGCTTCATACCGGCCGAGGTCGCCGAGGCCGAGGCTCGTGCTCAACCATCTCTACCACTCGCGCGCGGGCTCTCTCGCACGCGTGGTGTCTTTGCTCCCAAGACTCGCCGCTCTACGTTGTCCGATCGTCTACTCGCCATCGTTAAAAAAATAAATGTAATTAGAAAATATTAAAAATGAAAAAAAAATTCGGAATTACCTAGTAATTCCGAAATTTTTCGAATTACCTAGTAATTAAAGAAAAACCCATTCAATTTACTTACTTTTTGAAATTATGAAATGTGAAAAGTGAAATGTGACTTTTGTAAATTTTTTCAGGTATTTTTGTCCATTTGGGATATTATGGGGTGTGGTTGATGTTGAGGGGGTACCAAAAATAACACCCTATATTTTAAAATGGTGGGGAAAAGACATTTAACTATGCTTATTTATTATTATTTTTGGTTACTATGTCAATGGTGCACAGCTTTCCACAAGCTTTGTCGAGATGACTAATCTCACGCCGGGGAAACGGCCGCCACAAGTACTAGACTTTGCCACCTGCGTGTGATTCTCTCCTCCCAATAGAGTTTCTGTCACACTCAATATTCGAACCTGAGGCCTTGGAGTGGGATCTCGAGTCCAAGATTACCACTCGGACCAACCCTTGTTGGTAATATGCTTACTTATTTTGATTACAATTATCTTTATGTTTTATATTTTAAATTTTAATTTAATTTTTTATTGAAGTATCCCTGCCGTATCGTATCTTGATTTTTCAAAACTTTTCTGTATCTATGTATCGTGTCGTATCGTATCCCGTATACGGGCTTCACAGTCTATACCTATATATGAAGGGGATTCCAAAAATCGCTACTACTTTGGTGTCAAATTTTTTCACCAAAATTCCCCTTAGTGTAAGTAAAATTTTCTAATAGACATAACCACCCACTAACACACCACCTACTAACACACCAACGCATGAAAGACAGACCCGAAAAACATAGTCTTGCAATAAAACAGTATTTCTTTTTGTATTATCCTAGTAAATTTAAAAAACATAGTATTGTAATAAAACATAAATAAATACTTATTATGTAAATATTGAGAACACCCACCCGTTGTGGGTGTTTTTGCTTTGAAATATTCAAAAATAAAATTATCAGTTTATGTTTTGAGTTTTAAATTTTTCATAAACAAAAATTAGATTTAGTTTTGAGTTAAGAGATTTTCAAAAATCCAAAACCAATTTCAAACATAAATATAAAAATAAATATTCATCATAAGCTTATTTTATTCAAAACAACATATAACATTAGGTTTGAAAAGGAATTAAGATATTATAAATATAAAATATATTTATTTAGTAATAATTTAAGGTATAATGGTTGAAAGTAGTAATTGTTTAAAGATGTCCATCGAATGGTAATCGATATTGGTTAGAGTGGTGATGGTGTTGGTGTATGTGGAGTGGTAGTCAATGATGGGGACCTATGGCGGTCATATTTGTGGTAGTGACTAGTGGTGTGCTCGTGAAGTAACCAAGTTACACAAGAAGGGGTTGAATTGTGTGTCATTTTAAAATTTGAGTCGTGAAACATTCTCAACAAAGTGTTCTCACGAACAAACAGCAACTATATCTCTAGTGGATGATCATGAATGATGGTGATTTAAGATGCCTTTAGCTTATAAGAGAAATGTAGTTCTCAAACAAGTATTAGTATATTGAAAGATTATGAGTAGGGTTGAAAATGCAGTGTTGAGAAGGTTGAAAAATTAACCTTCTCTTAGGTTTGAAAACAATAACAAGTGTAAAGCAATTAAGTAAATAATAGGGAAAGCAAGTGAATGGCACAATAGAGTTATAGTCCAATCATTGGCTACGTTCTCTCCCCACTTTCAAGTGAGTATTTCCACTATTACCCAAATAGTTATTACACTTGTTTTTTGCTCAACCACAAAAAACTTACAACACCACTTACTTTTGATCAACACACAAAAGATAAGTGTTATCTTACATAGCTACACCAAGTTGTTTCTACCTACTAGAAAACTCTCTTCTAATTTCCTAAAGCTTCATATATCAAGTAGGATCAACACCAACACTCACCTCTCTCTAGGTTATTTGATGGAATGTTTACAAGATAGTATTTTCGATAAGGGGTTTGGGTTTTTGAGAAGTTTATGAGCTTGAATGTTGATTAATACAATGTATTATATGATACTAAACAAGCTAACACACACTCAATAAAAGATTTATAGAACTGGACTTTAAGTAGCTTTGAGTGTAGGATGAGAAGATTGGATTACTTTGATAAACTTGACTTGTGAAGGTTCCAATTTAATCTCATATTTTGTAACTTCGTAATCCAACCTTTAAATAGCCTTTGGAAGTTAAACATAGCCGTTAGAAGGTTAATGAGAGTCGTTGGGAAGAAGTTCTAGGCTTGTAGAGATGTCATGATTAAGATTACTTTAGTTGGCAGCTTTTGAACCTTCTCCAGCTGCATATTGTGCTTTATCTGACCCATTGAACCTTCTTAAGCTTACATTCTCCTCTCTTCTGTACATGTTGACCTTCCATGACTCGCTCCCCTGCATTTCTGACCGACTTTGTTACTTTATGCGAAGCTTCTCAAGCTTCATAAGCATGAACAAACACCTTTTATTTGTACTAGAAATAACCAAGGATCTCTTCATATAGCTTTAAAAATATTCCCACATCTTTATTGTCTGAATATACATTTATTGCGCTGATATTCACATGAGAAGAATTTAATGTATTTCTCTTGAGTAGGTTGTTGTTTCTTAACCTTCTCAAGCTTGATTCTTCTTATTCTTTAACTTTTTCATTAATGAACCTTCTTATCTAGGGTATTGATGAGATCAACCTTCTTTTGACTTCTGGTCAAACCTTCTGTTGACTTTTGATCAAACATTATTTTGACTTTAGGTCAACCTTCTGTAGACTTGATCAAAACAAGTCGAGTAAACACAAAATGACCGCATGATGGTTCAAAACAAGTACATGAAGGAAGGTTCAAAACAAATACTCGAAGGACTAGATTCAAAACAAACACTCGAAGGACTGGTAAAATCGATCATCTTATATTTTGGTAATTTCTAACTATTTTTGTCTTGTAGACTTAACTGTAGAAGGACTCAAATAGCACAGATAGAGTCCGGCCGAAGGACTCAACATTTGAATGCCTTTGCGCTCAGCGCTCGAAGAACTAAGGAAGAAATCGAGGTAATGGGATCAAAGCCAAATGACCAAATAGCTAGAAACGTCTCATCAGTAATAACTGTCAAGTAACAACAACGCATGAAGGACTACCACTCATGAAACTGATAGATCGGATAACTGCAGGACTTAACACTCGAAGGACTTGACAATCGAAGGACTTAAATACGATCGAGTCTATCTTAATATTAGAACGACTTTGCGCTTCACGCTCGTTGCTCGAATGACTATGTTCCCAACCGGAATGACCAATATCTAGAAGACTCGGTTGGACACATTGCACTTGAAGGAAGAATACAACATAAGCTTTCATCGGTCGACCCTTAGACAACCGGCCTACATTCTCTAGTAGTCGGCTTGCACTCCTCATTTGGTCGGCCCTTGGACAGTCGACCTACATTCTTCAGCGGTCGGCCTAAATTCCTCATTTTGTCGGCCCCTCTCACGTTCCACAAGCTCTGTAGTAATGACAATCAGCGTAGTTATTGCATATTCCTATAATTCCTCCTGATGTCTTGTAACGGTCCGACAACCATAATATGTAAAAATAGCAATTCTTACCATTTGTAATATATATATCCCTTAGAGGCCAATGAAAAGGATCCCATGATTTCCAATCTATGCTTTATACAATTCTTACTTTCTTATCATATGAGTTTGGTCTATTTCCTACCAAGGAAATTAGATTGGAACAAATAACATAAATATTATGATTTATTTGCATAAGTATCTGTTTAAAAAGACATAGTTAGGTCATTCTGACTTTCAAAAAGACATAGCTCAAAAATTGTCCGCACTCTCAAGACGGATTCAGACCATGAAGTTGATTATTGTACCTTTTAAATAAATTAATATATTTTTAATGTGTATTTACAATAATTAAATACTTAAATTAAATCTAGCCTACTAATACAATGTAAGCTATTAATAAATAAAGCTAAACATTTATTAATATTCTAGGTACATAAAATATTTTATTATTAATAATAACAATATTACTAAAAAAACAACAAACACACACACACACACACACATATATATATATATATATATATATATATATATATATATATATATATATATATATATATATACATACTAGTCTACTTAATTTCATGTACAAAGACGTGGTCGACATTCATTTGTTAATAGACGTAAGATAACTAATCTAAATATTGGATTTAGTCAAATACATGTATTTCACTGTGTTTCAATAAACAAAATTTAATAAGGTTAAATACGTATATACAACTATGAAATTAAATTTTGTAATATATATATGTATATATATATATATATATATACTAGTTTATGTGACTCTGTACAAAGACGTGTGTAAATAACTTCAGATGATAAATATATTATGATCTTCGCGTAATAGATACCTCGACACCGTGAATTCGCCTATTAGCAGATGTGCTTTAGAGGAGAGTTTTTGTTGTTTTTTTTGTTCATAGAGTACAATAACACCAATCATGCATTCAACTGTAGAAGACTCTTATTCTGTGATAAGTTGAGGAAAAACCAGTTCTGACACAATTTTAGTCTTGTATAATGTAAGTCCGTGGTAGCATAACAGCAAAATTAAATGCAGATATAGGTATTTTTTTTAACATTCTCGATTTGTTATGAGGATACTATGGTGATATGATACCTTTGTAAGAATGAGAGACTGCTTAGAGTAAATGTCATTGCAAAGCAGTATATTAAGAATGATTTTTTGTAAAATAATTGATCTCGTGATGAAAGTCACACACAAAAACAACTTCTCATTTTCTTTAAAATCTCTAACTACTAATCTATATGTATCACATACGTGAATCATCAGATTTCCAAAAACACATATGTATGTGTATTACTAATCTAATTTATTTAATTGCCAAATGAGTAATTCCAAAATGTGTAATTCTCAAAGTTTGCACAAAGTGTTTCATCTAATTTATTTAATTACCAAATGTGTTTGGAACGCCTCATATAATAATACTATATGCCTAAAAAAAAAATTATAAGGAAAACAAAATCTCACAAATGTGTGATGATCAAGTGTGTCTTAACTAAGGAATTCATACTCAGGGTACACACCAATCAAGATACCACTAATATCTGCAACATTGAAGGGTGATATATGCCTTAATAATTAGTGAATAATATTTGGACTATGTAAAAGTTTGAAAATATACATACCAACCAAGTAGTCCCTGTTATTAAATGACTTGTCAAAACATTCTTCCGGTGGTGTGAAGATGTATTCAGGGTTAGCGATGCTGTCCTTTCGGGCCGCCGGCCTTATGCCCTTATGAGTGTTTTCATGTTGATGGTCATTTTGTAGTTATGCCTGGTTGCACGGAAAGCACCGACATTCGAACTGACAACAAACTTGCTAATCGAGTACACATGACCTTCGTGTAAGTGTTGGTCATGGATGTAGACGTGCATCTTGTCAACACGCCCCTGTATTGTCGTGCCTTGCCATAGATGTTGAGCACAATTTAAATTTACTACAGAATACATGGTTTTACTGAAATAAGAGTTCATATTGCATTCATCATAGGTACAAATTTGTAGACGATCTATCAGATTTCCTGATACGTACGCAATTGTTCTGTTATATATATTTCCTTATATCTCTTCTCTGTTAATAATATATATTGGTAATCGTTATTTAGAGAGTGAAAAAGCAAAATCGAATGCATAAATGCACATTTGGCAATATGATTTATACATACTATAAAGGGTATAAAACATAGATGATGCATGATGTATCCCACGATGATAGAACTACACGTTTTATATACATAGCTGATTCACAAATCAAGTATGATTACATACAAATCATTTGAAGTAACATTACAGATAACACGTATCTATACCACATTTAGAGATCTGATTTTTTCAACACTAACTAAGATATTTTCTTTATGTGTTCGGATAAATCTGAGATTAAAAGTTACCTCGAATCCACGAAGACCATCTCCACAAATGACCATCGGTTTGTTCCTCCGAATTTTGGAAACACATACCACTTACGGTAGCTTGACAATGACCTAAGCACGACAAAGTCCCCCTGTCTCAAGTGTGGCAAGCGTAGGGGTTTTTTAGGGGCTGGAACAATTGCCTTGGATGAGCAAGCCATTACCATCGTTGTAGTAGGGTTGACAGTACGACTTCAGCTTGATTTTTAAGTTACACACGATTAGAAAGATCATTAAGGTTGTTCATACTTCTTTATATATATATATATATATATATATATATATATATATATATATATATATATATATATATAGGCTATCACTATATGGAATGTGTGGGGGTAGGATAATTGGGCAAAACAACCAATAAAGTCTTTTGAATGATATTGGGCTAGAATAGTGGATCGGAATTTATTAATTTTCGACCAACCCCACCATTCGAATGATTTCTCTTGAAGGCTTAAGAACTAATATGACTAAGGGTCGTTATATTTTTGAATTTTTCTTGAGGAAGAAGGTCAATAGCCCCGATTATTCCTTCTGATACCTTTATTCGTTTGAAAAAACATATTGATTTTAGAAAACCAAAGTGACTTGGTTTTAACAAAGTGACTTGATGTTAAAAAAATAAATTTACATTTTCAATAAATTTTGTGAAAAGAAAACAGAGAAAAGAGCAGATTATAAACTAATATGACAAATGACTTGGTCTGCTACCTTACGTTTGTAAAAATGACTTGGTTTTATTGAAACCTCAATTATAGCCGTAATGCTATTGACCAACCTGTGCAATATACACAAAACGGTCAATGAGACAATGCCTTTTATTACTATTCAATACTCTCTTTAATTCTCCTTTAAATGCTATTGATCATGTTTAATTTTTTTTAAAAAAAAAAAAAAACGGTCACAGCTTACAATCATATCGTAAAACTGGACATCTCAAGCTTGTTATGTTTTATATTCAATTCTGATATTTTTACCCTCTGATAATTGACATATTAGTAATAGGGAAGTGAAATATTTCTGCTACCCAAAAACCTGGACATCTCCGTTTTCGAAAAGAAATCAGGAGGAGGAACTTGAGATTGTAACAGGTTAGTTTTGCTGAAAAAACTTGGAAAGATCCTTCCTCATTAAGCAACAACGGTTTCTAATATCCTATTATCAGTAGACTTTCCATTTACGGCTGCATTACCTTGTGCGTTTTCCTCAACCTTCTTTTCAGCAGTACTGTTAATTTCAAAATTGATGACTGTTAATTATTTGGCTGAAGCAAATTAAGAATTTCATATCATGGGAATTTAATGCTTTAATGTATCAGTTGAATGCCATTTTAAAGCCGAAATTGATATGCATTTATATGCAAATTTGAGTCAATTTGCATTCATTGTCAGATTCATGGTTAAAGCCGAAATTTATATGCTGTGGCTGACGCTGGCACTGCCACATGGTTCAAAATGCTGAGGTGGATTTAATTGGTGTTGACATATTTATTGACGTGGCTGATTAGGTGGATGCCTATATGTTAGATTCATGGTTATATATATATATATATATATATATATATATATATATATATATATATATATATATATATATATATATATAATTTTAAATACTTTGTCACCTTATTATTAAACATTATTGTATTCAAATTTTATAAATACAAAATAGTAGTTATGTAAGTCCTTAAAGCTAAAAGTTTCAATCTCCACTAAATCCAAAAATAAAAATTTATCTGCTATATAAGAAAATAATTTATCAGTTTAATTTTTAATCAAAATCATTTTAAAATTTTATGAAAACAAAATTCTAATTAAAACTTAATTTATATACACCATCGTTATACATGATTTTTTACAATGCCAAACAATTACAAAATAAAATGTCATAAAAAATATTTAACTTAATCTTAATTACCTTAAGAGTCCCCGATACTATAATTTTTATTAATTGATGCCATAAAAAAAGTTACAAGAGAGTCTATACCAATTAAATTAAACTAGTAGGATACCCGTGCATACGCACTGGTGTTGCCATATTCTTTTCATGAACGAATTTAGACATAATTTAAATAGTCTGGACAGCACATCGTGAAAAAAGACAAATTTAAAGTAGTTAAAAAAGGAGTCTCAAATAAAAAATTAGATAAATATTAAAATCTAAAAATGTAAAAGTATCATTTAAAAACAATCATGCATTTATCCCGTGTTCTTTTTATATATTAGTGTCGATGTGTTGTTATCTCGTGTTTTCTTATATATTAGTTGATTAATAGATTATAGTAGATAAAGAATGTATAGATGATAGATTATCAAATATTTCAAATGAAGTGTTTTTATATATCATCGTCATAGCTTATCCGTGTTTTTATACATATCATTGCAGCTTATATCGTGTTTTTTTACATATTAGTGTAGTTATCCCATGTTTTTTTATATATCAGTGCAGTTATCTCATAGTTTCAATTAATTATTTTAGTTGATTATCAAATATATCAATGTAGTTATCCCGTGTTTTTTTTATATATCAGTATAGTTATCTTGTGGTTTTTATATATCAGTACAGTTATCTCGTGTTTTAAATATTAATCAGTAGTTGAAATAGTCATTAAGTTTTCCTTTTTTTTGATATATTGATATCGTGTTTTTTATATATCAATGAAGTTATCACGTGTTTTTATATATTAGTGCAGTTATCTGGTAGTTTAGATTAATTATTTTAGTTTATTAGTAGATTTGATTTGATTTGAATTTCGAAATTTGAAAAAGAAAAAAAGAGAGGAGAAAGTTAAAAAACGGGAGTGAGAAGAAAGTGCATTGGGAGAATAAATTTGAAAAAGAATGTGATAGTAAATTACAATGTTGCCCTTAGTTAGATGAGTTGTCAAATACATAGGGAAACTTGTTTGAGTAATTTAAGTATGATTTGTCTGTATAATTAGATATTAGATTAGATTAGTAGATAGTGAGTAAAGAAATTTTGTGAGTTTGATTTGAATTTTGAATTTTGAAAAAAAAGGGTAAGAAAAAGTAGGAAAAAAGTGGGAGTGAGAAGAAAATACATTGAGAAAAGAAATTTGATAAAAGTATGATACTCCGTAAATTGCTATGTTGTCCTTAGTTAGATGAATTGTCAAGTAAATAAGGAGACTTGTTTGAATAATTTAAATGTGGTTTGTTTATATAAATAGATTAAGTTGGTTTGTTTGTATAAATAGATAAATAGATATTAGGTTAGACAGTAAATAAGAGTAAATTGTAAATTATTTAATATTAATTTAATTATATTAGATTATATAGTGGATTAAAAAAATTGGAAAAAATACTTTTAAATAAAAGGGTGCCCACTAATAATAGATAGATAAGTAAGTAAGTTAAATATCGAAATGTGAGATTGAAAGAGAGTGAGTGATAGGAAGATAAAGTAGAATTAAAAATTATAAATAAAATAAAAGTAATAATGCCAAAAAAATAAAATGCCTAAAATCAGAATCAGTAAATTGTTTATCAATAGATAGATAGATAAATAAAATAGATAAATAAATAGATTAGATTAGATAAATTAGATTCTTCTAATTATGTGAGCGAAAAACTTCCAAAAACAGAAATGATGGGACGATTGGTGTCTGTCTGGTAAGCAAGAGAAGTTGTGTGAGTATGCACATAAAGTAGCAGGTGGTTAGTTATTCTTGGATGTGTCCGTAATTAATTGGCAACACCTTCATAGCTGTTTAAAGCTTCGAATAAGTTACGACACAAGTAAGCATCTTGAATTCTTGATTTTTGCAGCGACACACACGCGCCCGTTTCTGCCATTCTCACATCCAAAACCACTTTTTTCAATTTTCACTTCACCAAATAATACCAATATCGAGGTCATTTCTTTTGGTAGTACTTCCTTCTTTCACTCCACCCCTAATAATCTAAAGTCTCAACCAATTTCCCCAACCTCTCTCTCTCTCTATCTGCATCTCTCTGATTTTAAGAGTGAGAGAAATTTCGCGCGCCAAACACGACGTTACGGTTAACTACTTACGGTGTCGCTTTAACGCTCTTCCATTGCTCTCTCTCCTCTCTCCGAGTCTGGGAGATGAGGATAATATCGCTTGCGATTTTCAACCTTCTCATTCTCAGCGATCTACTTCTCTTTCATTCCTCATTCTCTTTCTCTCTCCTCGTCGCTGAGCCGGAGCCGAAGCCGAAGCTTCTTCTACCGGAAGCCAACGCAACTGTCGCCGGCAATGGCTCGCTTGCGGGATCCAATGAAGATAGTCTTGCTAACATGATTGATCGGGCTCTTGAAAGGAGTTTCCGAGAATGAGCAGAATGAAGGTTCGTAGATCTAGCTTCTCTCACTTTGTCTTTTTAAATGCTCAATTGCTCATGCATTTGTAAATCTCTCTTGTTTAATTTGTTTGTTAAAACTCTTGGATCGTGCTTATTCAATATGAATCTTCGAAAATGCGGTTTAGTTCGAGTTTCATTTCAGTTTTACGTCTGCAATTTCCTGCTTTTGACGCACTTCTGGATAGGGAAAAAAACATGAATACTGAATTGTTATTTGCAGGTACTGATGCTGGTGGTTTCAACAACAGTGTTGCCGAACAACAGGTTTTTAGTCATTTCCCTTTTATTATGATATATTTAATTGCCTAATGCCTCCTGAAGTTATGAATGTAGCTAAATGTGCAGCAGCAATGGGGGGCAATGAGGTGTAGGTCCAATTTTGGTAATATAGGTATTTAGCTCTAGGCTAGAGTTCAATGTGGTAGGAATTTAACTCTGTGGATGCTAATTTATAGAGGAGCATTAGGCTGGTCTTAGGACGGGGGATACGATAGATTATAACTTAATAAGATATGGAGTTTAATTGGTATATGTAGCGACCAATTAGAGTACAACAGTATGCACTGACAGTGTAAATATTTACACTGATAACTAATAAGAAATTACGGTAAGTTAGACTTTCAAGAGGAATGGGATAAAAGGCAAGCATTTCTATTATGATTGGTTGACGTTGTAAAATGTCTGTAAACTGTTGGTTCATACTAATTAAATTCTGAGATATTTATCACTAACAATGGGTCAAAAATGTGTTTTATATTTTCTCTGGGGGAAAGAATTTTATGGTGTGGGGAACTTTTGGCTTGGTTACTTTACCCTTGATTTTTTTTGTAAATACTTACGAGGGTTTGTTTAAACTTTTTATATATGTGACTGTGACTTATTGATAGCCCTTGAAAGGACTTATGATCTGATGTCCTTCCTTCTCATGGCATGTTTATTGTATCAGGCTGTTTTAGAAACTGTTGCTAGAGTTAAGTCCAAGAAAAATGAGAGCAAAGAGGAAAAGTACGTACCTCTTTCTTGTAGAGTAAATGGATTGTTTGTTTTTCTTCAAGAGTGAACTGAGTTTTAATAATTTAATTAAATGCTAATAACCATTTTCAGCATTTTTGACATTTTGCAAGTTTTCTATCAGGTCATTTCAGTTCCATGATGTTTTCAATTTGGACAATGAGAATCGGGTTGAGGATATGCCAACTTTAATTGATCGAAAGGTATGTCTCAGTCAGGCTTTTGAAATTTAGTTCTTTCAAGATTATAGAATGCAATAATATTTTTTACTACCACATCATCATGACATGCATAAAAATACACGTGTACTCTTCTTAAAAGTAGACCTAGTTTTTTATATTGTCTAATTATTTCATCTTCAGGATAATGTCTTTATCATATCCAATCCAAAGTCAAAGTATCCTGTTCTTCAACTAGACTTGAGGTTTACTTACGGTTCCCGTCCTTTTTATTTCTTTTTCAAGTGGCATTATGTGAATGAGTGGCTGCAGTTATGCTACGGCTAATGGCTCAGATTGCTTGCCCTTTTTGATATTCCATATTTGCAGATTGATATCAGATCTCGTGGTTGTCATCGTCTCTGCAACATGTGGTGGCATTGCCTTTGCTTGTGCTGGACAACCGGTTTGATCACAAACTTGATTTGTTTTTTGGGATAACTATCTCTACCATAAACCTATTAAAAGTTGTGGCATCCATACAATGGAGATTGCAGGTTATGACGGGATATCTGCTAGCAGGATCTCTCATTGGACCAGGAGGTTTGAGCTTTGTTAGTGAAATGGTCCAAGTATGATGCCCGTATAATTCTTCTGTTTTATAATCTAATTGTTCTTTTCTCTTTCTTTTAGCCAGCCACATTATTTCTAGAAATAAAAGCACATTGTGTGAATGGGGTCATGATGTCATATATGATATCTTTGTATACGACACATTAAAGTATATTGATAAAAGCTATCTGAATTATGTCCTAGTAATATTCTCACATACTGCTTCTGTTCCTTGCAGGTTGAGACAGTAGCTCAATTTGGTGTCATCTTTTTGCTCTTTGCATTGGGATTAGAGTTTTCCACAGCAAAGGTTGAGTTGTATACTCATTACTCAAATTTTCCTTTAATTTAAACTTGTATATTTTTAGCTCTTCCATATCTAGGTTTAAATCTGACTTTTCTTGTTTTCAGCTTCGAGTTGTTCGAGCAGTGGCTATTCTTGGAGGTCTGCTGCAAATTCTCTTATTTATGTGCTTGTGTGGAATTACAGCTTGGTATGTCTGATAGTTCTATAAATGTTTTGAAAGATAATTTAGCGCATGACAAATACTCGTTGCAAAATACTGTATTACCCAAAATATTTTGTCATCTAGCTATGGATCCATTACACAACAATTTGCTTAGATTTTCTTTCAGTTCTGAAAAAACTACTGATTTATTTATGTATGGAGCAGGCTGAACTAATACAGATTTATCGAAACATGGGACTGTCTTGAACTTTAAGCTAAATAATTGAAATATTAGACTGAGCTTAACATTGTGAAAGTTGCCATTTTGCTAAAAATGAGTATGCAACCATCATAGCTTTTCTGTATGAGATCAAACTAGACTGGACATTTGTTGGGAAGGCACGTGAAAATCTCTTAGTGTTTAAATTTAACAGTTTTTTCTCAAATTACCAAGGGGGAGTCTAACTGACTGATTTCAGTCGGTTAGTTAGTTATGGGGAGGAATTCTCTAGGGGAGAGAGACTACACGGCAAGTATATAGTAATACTGTATTATATTCTTACCAAGTGGAATAAGGCTATGTTGTTGTTGTACTACTGCTTTGCCAATATGATTGCTAGAATATGGCCCTACTAAGTTTTTTTTTCAGTGTATTTTTATACTCGCATAGTAACAAGTATATTCATTTCTCTAACAATAAGCTACTTTGACAAGGAGTAAAACCTGTAGAAGTTATAGCTCTTTTCATTCTTTAGTTTTATGTGTGTGTTCCCACATGAGAATCTATACTATGGTAATTTTGAACCTTGGTATTTGTCTGCAGTATTATTGGTGAACTGACTCTGCTATCAATTCTATTTCGTTACAAGCCTGTTGGGTAGGGCTTGTACTTTTGTTGACATGTTAAAACTCTTAAAATAGTTAGGATCATGTGTTAATGTTGAGGCTTCCAGTTTAGTGAAACAGTCAACGATGTTTTGTACTTATATTCATTACTTAAATTTGCCCGAACCATCGGCAATCGAGGTCTAATGAATGCACCTAAACCAAAGTTCCCCGAATTAGAATGGAAGTCTAATGAATGTACCTAAATCCTACCTGCAGTTATGTGGTGGTAAATCATCCGAAGGAATATTTGTTGGTGCATTTCTATCCATGTCTTCAACAGCAGTGGTAATTTCCTGATCACTTTTTATGTAACCTATGCCCGCTCTTTAATCATTGTGCTATGCAATTGCAAATTTGCAATCTTTGCTTGGGTGCACTTGGATTTTATTAGATGCCGACTCATATTTCTATTTCATATTCTACCGACATCACAATGTTTCTGCCGAGTAAGAGTTAATTAAATTACTGGTTAGAACCATAAAAAAAAATTACTGGAAAATATGAAAATAAAGGCATTTTTGTTTGAAGGTGGTGGTCCGATTTTTGGGTTTAGTTGCAAATATTCTTAGTAGCTAGACCAAATAAGTGAAAGTAGAAGGATAAACTAGACAGCTTTTAGTGGAAGAGATTAGAGGATTATTTGATCACATGATAGTAATATCTCACTGATAGGTGAATAAGATCGAAAGAAAAAAAATCAACTCTTAAAAATTCATAAAAAGGTTTTCCATGATAAGAGTTGTGTGACTAAGGCCCTTCACTCCTGTTACAACT
Organism: Oxytropis ochrocephala; assembly: GCA_020916435.1. Classification (NCBI taxonomy): domain Eukaryota; kingdom Viridiplantae; phylum Streptophyta; class Magnoliopsida; order Fabales; family Fabaceae; genus Oxytropis; species Oxytropis ochrocephala. The sequence continues at coordinate 109,686,272 of CM037094.1, read as the reverse complement.
TACACACATACACGTGTTATGGTATTGGATCGTGTTTATGACTTCTCTATTTTGTTTTTATTTTATTTACACTTCTTGCTGTCGTAGTAGTTGGCTTGGGGTGTGTTTGTTTCCCGGAATAAAATTACTTACCCGGGAATGATATTCTTTGGAATAATATTGTTGGACTTGAGAGTGCTATTCCAACTAATATGTTTGGTAAGTATTTAAAATTCATGGGAATATTTTTATAATTTGTTTAATTAAAAAATAAGAAAATATAAAAAATAGAATAATATGAGGTGGGAATGTTTTTATAATTTGTTTAATTAATTCCCATGGGAATGTTAGATTCCCACCCTTCAACATGGGAATAAGATGTGGGAAAATCTTTTGCAAAAAACAATCCTAGGAATAAAAAGTACCTAGGAATAATTTTTTATAACTTGAAAGTTGAAACAAACATGAGATTGTTGCATTCCCTCCCTAACATTCCTAGGAACAATAAAAGGTAACTTGAAACAAACACCCTTGGTGAGTTGAGTGAACTTTCATTGTTTTCGAAAAATCAAAAATACCAATCCCTTTCTTCAATCACTTCTATTCTCGATGTTATCACCCTTCCTTGTTGTCACACTTAGACAAAGTGTTCTCTTCGAGTATTTTATTCCCCAGATCAAAGTCTTAGAATTTGTTTTTGTTCTTCTTTGACCCGTAGGTCTTGAAATATTTAATGGAGAGGAATAGCGTCAATTCCCTTCATGGTCAAGTTACAATTGGAACTCTGATTTTACAGGTATGCACTAATATTTTTATAGATGCATATGATTATGTACGACTGAAACATTGCTGCTACCGGTTGTGCAAAAAGAGTGGAGTTTAGTGCTATCGATGACCCTGATATCTCTACGGATTTTCTTTCAGAATTTTGAAATGAATTTTTCATCATTAGTGGTTCTTTTCAGGATTGTGCTGTTGGTTTGCTCTTTGCACTGCTTCCTGTCTTGGGTGGAACATCAGGTGTTCTTCAGGGAGTAATATCCATGACTAAATCGTAAGTTAATTATAGGATAGGCGATCCCATCCCATGTTTATGCTATCTCAGCATGGTTTAGAATGATCGATAACATGTGACATTAAACCCTTAAGTTTCCCCAGTGCTACTTAATGTTCTGATCCTGTCTTTCCAGTGTTTTCAGTGGAGGATATATTTTCTGGATGTTGAAAAAGATATTCTGTCCAGTTGACCTTATACTTAGAGTTGTGACTTGCGAGGCCTACATCACATACTAGGCTAAAGATTTTTCTTAGGTCTACAGGTCTTCAACAGGCTATCCTTCTACTTATTTTACCCCATGTACATAGTCAAAACAAAGCCACTTCAATTCTTGTTTTTCTTTCGGAAAATACTTGTAGGTTCTATTATAAATCTGAGTTTAGACTGCATATTTTCGCCCACATGATCTAGAATACTATTAAGTATATTTATGTCTTTTCATGTTACGTCTAGTTTTTTTTTCGTTAATCACAATTTAAATTGAACTATACTACTTACCGAATGTGTCCCTAAGGGATTTCATTGACTAATTATGTCTACTTGGATAAATAAAATATATTAAGGAGTAACAAATGAAAAGTTTTCTCATATCTTGTTTTATTTGGAAGTAAGAGGGTGATCGGGGAATCCAGTCAATTCTTTGAGTCAGTGTTTAAATTTTGGTTCTCTTTGATGGAGTGGGTGGAAATGTACAGCAGGCTTTCCAATGAAGAAAAAATAAATTACCAATTCCAGTATCTTTTCCGAGATATTATTTTATGCTTTAGTTTGGTGTGCCCTGGCAGAGTGGAATTGTGGAAGCAGCAACTGTTTCCGATTGTTCTAATACAGACACTATTTTAAATAGATAATTGCATTTATATACTCAGTAGCCTAATTGAATTTCTTAAGGCAGTTGGCTTGATTTGATATACATGCTGATGACATCAACTTTGTTCGTGCTTAATAGTATGGTTGTTTTAGTCATTTGTTCTTTCTGATTGACCTAATTTTATTGTTTCAGGTTGTTGGTTTTACTTGCATTTTTGTTCGTTTTGTCAATATTATCTCGTACTTGCATACCGTGGTTCCTCAAGCTTATGATTAGCTTATCATCTCAGGTGAACATAGACCTTTTGCTCTATTGTTAAATTTTGATCATGTGTTACTTTTTAACTGTCTTTTCTTGTGCAGACCAATGAACTTTATCAATTGGCCTCAGTGGCATTCTGCCTACTAGTTGCTTGGGTGTGTATTTTTCAATTCTTTATTTTCCATTTTTCATTACTTGGCAAGAGCGTTGTCATCATGATATATTGTAGTCTGTTTTATTGTCTACCTACACGTCATGGCACAATTTCTGGTTGGTTCCTCTTGGTGTATAATAACTAATGTCTATGCACCCAACTTTACTTCCCTACATTTTGGCAGTTGCTTTAATGCATGCATGCCTTACACATCATTATACATACATTTATGTGTTCCAAACAACTTGTGTGGCGATTCCTCTTTAACAATTTGTTTTGATAATTTGTCATTTCCATTTCAGTGTAGTGACAAACTGGGTCTAAGCCTTGAACTAGGTTCCTTTGCTGCGGGAGTGATGATATCAACCACAGATCTTGGTCAACATACTCTTGAACAAGTAACACATTTTCCTTAGGATATAAATTCTTTATAGTTGCTAGTTTTACTTTATTAATGTTTTCAGGATTCGGAAGTTTTTCGATTAGTGTAGTTTGTACCAACTCTCCAACAAGTTTATTCTCTCTTCCCACTTTTTAGTAAAAATTGTGATTTGTGGAGTATCATTTTGATTTATTTTCTTGGAACAGTTTTCAATTATTATTTTTCTGTCATGTCAAGCATGTTTTAGGGTGGGCCGAGTGTTTAATTATTCTTTTTTATACTACTTTGTATTTTCATCATGGAGGCCTGTAAAGTGGGGTGGCCCACTGAGATGAATATCAGGGGAGCCATCTTGAAGGACATACATTGTGAGAAGATCCATGTTTTTCCATGCTTATTTGAGCTTACTCAGATTTTTGTGACTATAGGTTGAGCCAATTCGCAACCTTTTTGCTGCTCTGTTCTTGGCCAGTATTGGGATGCTTATACATGTCCATTTCCTTTGGAATCATGTTGATATTTTGCTGGCAGCTGTTATATTGGTGATAATTATAAAAACAATCGTAGCTGCATGTGTTGTCAAGGGGTTTGGATACAACAACAAGACTTCAGTTCTTGTAAGATTTGACAATAGTCAATACTATTTCATCTGCTTCTTCATTATAGCATACATTTCATTGACAGAGGAGCCTTAGGTTATTCCACATGCGTAGGTTGGGATGTCCCTGGCACAAATCGGGGAATTTGCCTTTGTTCTTCTCAGCCGTGCTTCAAATCTTCATTTAGTTGAGGTACGCACTTGATTTGAGATTTGACTTTTAACTATTTTGTGTTTATGCTTAGGAAGACGTGAAATTTATCTTCCTATATTTTTGGAAATACTTTCAACTCAAGAAGATTGGAAATATATTTTATTAAAACAATATGTAGTTCTCCTGGCAGCACTAATTATCATTTGAGGTGTGAATGCAATCACATTATTTCTGCAGTTACTTTTAAATACACACTTTTAAACTGAAGGTCTAATCCTTACTGCAGGGGAAGTTGTATTTATTGCTACTTGGAACAACAGCTCTTAGTCTGGTACGCATGCACTGTTTTGCTGAATTATAGTTTACATTGTAATCATGGAAAGCGTTGTGGCCTTTTAAGTACTCTAGGGCAGTTCATTTGTCATGAAATCAAATTAGCATTCACTTGTTAGTTGTTACTTTGTTGACGCAATGTGATTTCTATCTTTATTCATTATTATGGATTGCTTTCAAGCTGTCTCTACTCGAGGGCAAACTATTGCTTCAATCCCCATTGGCCATGGTCATTTTACTCCCCTGATTTTTCAACTTTTGATTCTGAGAGGCTTATGTAATGTGAAACATAACTTCTGGGAAAATTTTGAACAAAAGGAAATGCATGAAAAATATTCAACTTTTTATGCAAAGCATGTTGAAGGGTGCAACACTAGTGGCATGCACAGGGCATTCAGCTAGCCAGCATAAACAAACCACGATTTAAGTTTTTTCGGTACATAATATTATGTGTTTATTGGCGGTCTTTAATTTATCTTTTTGCATACATGCGTACAAGCAGCATATCATTAGTAAATTTTAGTGAAGTTTTAGCAGGGTATCCCTAGTTAACATTGGATCTTTCCGTTGTGATTTTTTGTGCGGAGGTTTGAATGTTTTTTTTAGAAGCCAAGAATTGAATGTTTGTAGCCTGTTTCAAGCGTAATCTTGATATATATATATATATATATATATATATATTGAATGTTTGAATGTTTGGTTTGAGAAAATATTTTCTATCTTCACTTCTAATTGCAAAACTGTCCCTTGTTTTCACTCAATTTCCCATTTTCAAACATTTATACATGAAACATTGAAAAAAAAAACATGTTTCATGGGTTCCTGTACAAATATTTATACATGAAACATTGAAAACAAAACATGTTTTCATGGGTTCCTGTACAAATATTTGAAAATAAGATTCAGGGTAAAGTGTAGACAAAGTGCAGTTTTTCAGATCAAATTAAAACTGAAACAAATTGCTCAAAATAAATAGACCCCCTGATTCCCAAATTTATTTAGCTAAGTGACTAGTTGATTTGTAATGGCTTTGAAGCTTAAGCAGAGAGAAATTGTGCAGGTGACTACACCTTTGCTTTTCAAGCTGATTCCTGCTGTTTTGCATCTTGGTGCATTGCTGCGGTGGTTCCCTCCTGAAAATCCAACTGAGGTAACTTACAGTTTATTAACTGGCAAGGTATTTACAAGATCATAGTAGCTTTTTGTCCTTTCGGTTATCTTAAGGATCTCGAACACGATTGTGCTCTCAGATTGCCTTTAAAGGGGACAGCTTTCGTGCAGACAGTGCTAAGCGTATTAGTTTGATGATTCAAGGCTCTCATAATTCGTGATATCAACATATATTATGTTGCAGAAAATGAATTTGCGGGATTTACCTGATGGCTTCTCATACCCTGGAGGACACATACCAAAGAGTGCAAATAAGGTTTGACTAAATGAATACATTTTCTATTGCAAAGAACTGTATATGCTGCCTGCTTTCGGAACACACACTGGAAAAAGTTAATGCAACGGCAAACGCAGGCCAAGGGAGCCAGGATTTTCAACCGGATCCATCAACTAACCTAGTAACTTGGGCCACACTTTTATCAACTTGAATGGCCTATTTTTGTGTATAAAGCAATGTCTAGTTGAGGTTGGTAGTTTAATTCATTTTAGATCCCCCCAAAATTCCCCCTTCATTTTGTCCGAATTTTTTTGTTGATTGCTTTTTAATTTGTAAGTTGTCCCTGTACAAGCCTTAGACGTCAAGGCAGTGATAAATCTTAAATGTAAACTATTGCAATGATTAATCATAGCGGAAGGTCAATTCATATGTGGTTTACTAGTAATTGATTACCAAAGATGTGGAATTATGTGTTGTAGGTTAGTTCTTTATCAGCCACTGAACAGCAACCAACCCCCCATCCCCCATCATTACCCGTGAGATCCCTGGTTTCCTCTCGACCCAAGGCGTAAGTGAGCAGCAGCTGCCATTTGCCGATATATATTTAGAGTGGGGTTACTCTTCCACTCCAGTTTTAATACTATTCTTTTTTTGGTAACAGGTTTTAATACTATATTGTTTCCTCTATCTTGTGTGAAAATGATACATATCTCCTTTGCCTTATTATGGGTGGGTAAAGGAACTTTTGTTATGTTATACTTCAAATATATTAACCTGGTAAAATTCCGGTTATTTCATGAATCAGTGTAATGCATACTGCTAATCAAAAATAAATCTGCATCTGTACCGTGTATTTAGCACTGGATCCTCTTTTGTTTTGTCTCTGCTATGGTTGCTATCTCTATTGCTTTCTGTTTTCTGCCCTTTTAATTTTAGCCGGATACGGGCGTACACTTATCAACCATGCACGTGCAAATAAACCCACAGGAATAATAGGAGAGCATGGTGATAACTTAATTTTAGTAATTTATATAGCAGATTCAAATTTTACGTACATGCAAGAGCTTTCCACAGCTGGAAGGGGTTTGGTTTAATGTTTTTGTGGCATATGTTCTGTTGCATATAGAATCCCTTCTTTATTGCTTTGTCATATCATAAAACACAATCGTGTGCTGTCATATCAGTAGTTCAGTAGAAGAATCAATGGTGGTGAGTCTGTGCATATTCATTAACTGTTCAGCAGGTTACTAGTGTATTTTTGTTGATTCAGAAATGTACATCACCCAAAAGGGGAATCGTGAATGGTCCCCTTCTTTCGATTATGCATTTATATTAATTTTTGTATGATGAAAATTATGATGTTATAATTTCTGGATGACACAGGTCAAATTAGCCTTGAATCTGCATTGTCCTCAAAATATTTGACATAAGAACTAATTTAACGGATAAAATTTATATACAGGAAGTTTGGGTGTAATTCAGGAAAGTCTACTATTCTCTTATCAAACCGCTGAATATAATTTAACGAAATGCAAATGCAAATCAAGTAATAGGAACTTTCGTGACAAAAAGTCCCAGCCGGGTTTGAATGGGGATATTTTCTACAGAATCTTTTAAACGCGCTTCATTTTCGTCCTATCCCTATCCTCAGATTTATGGGAAGATATTGTTCACTTTCTAGTCACGCAATAAAGAATACTTCACACAGTATTATAGTAATATCTTTCGGAAAAAAGCCAGTATTATAGTACTTTAATTTCCAGCTTTTAGGATTTAGATTAATTATTGTTGCTGAATAAAATTAATTAAAGTTGGGCGGGGTCCTTAGTTGTTAACAGTGATCTACAGGATCCACTGACATCTATTCTTACCTGCCGTGTGACTGAAGCAAAAATTTAATTTAATGTTTAAACAAAAGAAATCGGATTATCTTTCATATACTACTACTTTAGTTCTTTGTACTTTCCTAAGCTTCAAAATCCTGAAAGCATCTCGTTGAAGTAAAATATCAAGATGAAAAGTCTAGCATATAGAAAAGTCAAGTCATTGTGTGAGAAGCTAATGACACAATTAGCAGACTTAGTTGCACTCGTTTCTTACAGAAAAAATAACCATCCCATTCAATCTTAATACATAAGTATACTTTTGTTTGACAAACATTACTTAAATATATTTTTACTAATCAGAAGAAGATATATGTTTCATAAATATCAAGTCTATCTTTACCGAGAGCATTTACAAGGGTGGTCCTTATAGTTTTTTTCTTATTAAAGATCATTCTTAATAAGGAATACTATTGTGGGAAAAAACAATTGTGTTTCTTATAGAGAGGAGTCCTTGTACAATGACTTTCTCTCTTACCTTAAGTGGGTCCCATTTAAAAATTTATGAGTTACTCCCTCCATCCATCCCAAAATATAAGGTCCATTTTTCATTTTTACTTGTCTCAAAATATAAGTCCCCTTACAACTATCTAGATACATTTATTACTCTTTTTCCAAACATATCCTTATTAATAATACCAAATTGTGTTAGTATATGAAAAATTAACATTAAATGTTGGGGTAATTTAGTAAAAGTCATACCAAATTTTAACATACTAATTACACCAACAGCTTTTCTTAATAACCGTGAAAAATGAAATGGGGTCTTATATTACGGGACGGAGGGAGTATTTGTTGATAAAGTGATGATGAGTAGTTATTCGTGGGAGCCATTTAAGAAATTTTTGATGGTGTTGCATTGGAGGGGTTGAGTACTTATTAGGTATTAGTATTAAAAATGTATAAAAGAGTAATGTGTACACGCGAGATCCATTTAAGAACTCAAATGGGGAGTCCTCCATTGTGGATGCTCTTATAGACATTTGATATTTAGAGAGAGTTTTTTTTATGTACCAGATTTATCTATAGGCAAAAGTAATTTTTTTATGAATTATTTAATTCCCAAACTAATACTCCATCCGTCTCATATTAAGCGTCGTTTATAAATTATGCACAAATATTAAGAAAATGATTTGATATGCTAAATTTTATGGTGAAAAAATACAGTAGGACTAAAATACCCTCGAACATATGACATAATTACTTTTATAGGTTTTGAATGGCAATGTCTTTACAAATTAACAAGTGGAGAAAGCAAAAGTACCATATAATTAGTCAAACTCAGGGACTGCAGAGGAAGTCAGAAATGTAGCCAAGATATAAATCTCTTCCAAAATACTACTAGTGAGCAGAATCCAGAATTGGCCTATTTTAGGATATATATATCTTTCTATGTTTTGTTTCTTTTAGGTCAGCAGGAATAAGATTAATTAATTAATTATTAGTATTAAAAATCCCGTCACTATGTGAGGTGTGGCCGTGGGGTGGCCATATGCTTATTTTCTGAAAGGTTCAGTCTCGTTCTCCATCATACTGAATGTGAAGTGTGAGTGAGGAGACAAGGCATATGCAATGCATGGACCCAATGTTATGTATATAGTCATATCATATCATTTACAGGAATCAAATATGCATCACGAATTGGTCTTCTGGTCTCTTGTTTACTTCCACACAATTTTTTTAGGTTTTTTTTTTCCCAAACACCCCCTCATTATCACTTCCACCCCATAAATACCAAAAAACCCAAAATGTCTATGTCATTTTATAAAAAAACATATCGGACTCACTACAGTTATTGGTTTTTCCGGAATTACCATAAAAAAAGGTATTTTCGGGAATTTGGAGGTGAATTTTAGGATCTAAAGAAAGTTAGATTTCAGGTTCACAATTTTGAACCTAATTATCCCCAGAAAAGGCAATTTCGAAATTTTGTTTTTTTAAATTTAAAAATTTCCGGAAATACATTTTTCAGAGATAAATTCGGTTCACAATATGTGAACCGGAAATACCTCTAAAAAAGGTATTTCCGGAATTTTTTTTTATATAACATTTATAATTTTTTAAAATAGATGGTTATTATGGATTTAACTGCTGCCTTTACGACATCTGAGATATTTCCCACTCGAGATGCAATGACACGTTGGGCTAGAGATACCGGGAAAGCGAACGGAATCATTGTGGTTATTGTTCGAACCGAGACGATGGAGAATGGGAAAGGGAAAAAGAACAAGATTGTTTATGGTCGTGTGAGAGGCAGACACATCTGATCGAGTAGATGTTGGGTGTTCACTGCTGGCAGACACAAGACATCAAAAAGATGTGGTTGTAGGTTTCAATTGAAAGCTAAACCGATGTTACCTCCTAGTTCTGATTGGAAGGTGAGAGTGGTATATGTGATTCACAATCATGAGCCTCATAAGACTTTGTTTAGAAAGAGACTATATTTGGTAAGTTTACCAAGGAGGAGCGGTCCATTGTTGTTGGGAGCATCTGCTTTGGGAGTGAAAGCATCCAAAAGTCTTGAAGCATTGAAGGTCGATTTAAGAACAAACTGAGCAACATTAGTCGGTTGTATAGAACCCGCAATGAGATCAGGAAGGAAAGAGAGGTAGTATGACCGAGATGCAGTGACTTATGACACCGATTCAAAGCGAACCATTACTTGTGTTGGGACGAGGCGACTTAAAGGTACTGATATTGTTGAGGAAATCATGTGGTCACATCCTGATAGTGTTTCCCGTCAGAGTCTGTTGGTTTGTGTTGAGTTCATCCATAGGAATCATTGGATTCTTGTCAAGTTGAACTACACTAGCCCTATCTCTCCTGCACATCCTTCTTGGGGTCGATACGCCTCAGATGAAGCTAGATCGTGGCAATATCCATACATTGGACACATGCAGTTATGGTATTCTTTTGTTCCAGATTATGTTCCAATGACACCATTTGATTATGTAGACATCACAACTTGATTGTTTAAATAATTTTACATTATTATTTGGTGCTTTTTTTGTACACGTTAACAGTCTTAGAATATTTAAATACTCGTATTTTTAACTTCAACAACGTAGTATTATAATTTAACCTCAAAAACCTAATTAAAAAGTCAATTTTTACACTAAAAAACATGTTTTTTATGGCACTTTGGTGTACAATTACAACTCGTAAATAATTTTGCAACTCGTCTTTTTAACTTCAATATCGTAGTATTATACTTTGTCTACAAGTTTGTAATTTTTAAAAAAAATTAAAAAAAATTACGCATGGTTAAAACTGACCAGAACGTAGTTAAAAAGTCATTTTTTTAAAAGTAATAAAACATTTTTTGATTGAATTACTAATTAACGTTCTAGATATTGCCGACCACTTTTGAACGATCTAGATTTTGCCGACACTTTAAACGGTCCAGATTTTGTCGACCACTTTTCATCAACGGTGGAAATCCATTCAAGGGTTTCATTTTCCCTATAAATAGACCCTTCCATTTCACTTCTTTCACACACAACGCTCCCATGGACACTCTTAATACACAATACTCTCGTGATTCTGCACTCACTGCCCTTCACCATCAGGGCACAATCACAAACAGAGAAAATGGTTTCCATTTCGAGAGTCCAAACCCCATTTTATGCAGGTTTAACGACGACATCACCTTTGAAGCTCTGAAAGAAAAAATAACAACGAAGGTGCAGCTGGAGGGTGACGAGCAAGAAGTCACCCGGATCATTTATCTCTACCCCACTATGGGCGATAATAATCGTGTTCAGTGGTCCACCATGGATGTGAAGAACAACGATGACGTTCGAGTAATGATGGACCGTTTTGACATATTTCAGATGCGGAGTCCTATTCAGCTGTATGTCGAAACCAGAAGGACCATTCTTTGAGGTCCTTCGACGTCTCCAACCACCATCTCACTAATTTCTACCGTCTTTTCATTTTCTTTGTTGCTGTGTTTTGTTGTTTTCGTTCGGAACTTTCATGTATTATTTCGTTTCGTAATCAAAAACGCGTCTTTAATTAATTTTAATTTGTTTTTAATTAAATTTTTTTCCCGGAAATACAGTAAATACCACGTAATTCCGGTAGGGGGTTTGAGGTTTTTCGGAATTACCAAAAACAGAGGTAATTCCGGCTCACAAAATGTGAACCGGAATTGCCTCAGTTTTTGGTAATTCCGAAAAACTTGAAACACCCTACCAGAAATACCTCTTCTCTAACGTAATTCCGAAATTTTTACTATTGCTAGGGGCATTTTTGTCCGAAACGGTATTTATGAGGGTGGGAATGATAATGAGGGGGTGTAAAAAAAAGCCTTTTTTTTATTACTTCCACACGGTTTTTTTTTATCAAAAGAGTACTACTTTACATTTATTGATAAAAATGAGAAAATACATAAAAACGTGGAGGATTAGACCAAAACTCGTGAGTAAAAACATGATTACAACAGAAAGTAAACAAAAACAATCCTATAAAAGTATGCAAAAACATTATTATAGTTACTCTCATCCCAACAAAATTGACATCAAAGTCATTATCAATTATTTGGAACACGCCAAAAAAAAGAAGCAAAAGGAAACTCAATCCTTTGAAAGGAAGAACACTGAACTCAAGGAAATTAGGAAAACTTATGGCATGGCAAGCCTAACATATTATTCCACATGGGTTGTTATTCACTAAAAGAAAGTTGTTGCTGCTCAAAATTCCAAAATAATTAATTAGATTGTAATATATATATTTTAACAATCTATTTTTTACAATTCATATTTTACATATAAACTAAGACAATTAAACTAGTTCAAACTACTTCCTAATATGGGTGAGATAATTAGGTAATCTTGCTATTTTGCTTATAAACAAATTAAGCCGGAGGAAGTAATAGCACTCCATGACAATATACATTTTGTAGATATATATGAGATAGTGTGGTAGAAAGTATATTGCTAGCATTTCTCATATACTAGTGGGGTGACCCGTCCGATGGACGGGGTCAACACTTCAGTTTCTATGGAAGATGGGTACAATGCTTTAAGTTATATTGAAGAGGTTTTATGGAAGGTGGGGGCAATGCAAATATTTTCCGTACACGCGCAGCATTTCGATTAAGTCACGTTAACTAAAATTTATCGCCTAAATTGTAATACTAAAAAAGCCTTGTTTAAATATATAGACAAAAGAGTAAAATAATCCAAATACAACCATTGAAATACACTTTAGAAACAACTCAAACTTAGAATCACTTCTAGTAGATAAAATTGGTGGGTATACAACTATACATGTAGCGTGTTTTGCATGACATGTTATGGTATCAAATAGACATAAAAGCAGAAGCAAAAGATTATGAGACTCCATCCAACATTTTTTAAGGCACTATAACAAAAGTAACATGGATTTCAGAATGTAGACTCGTTCCATCCAAAGTTGGATCCCTGCAGAGCAAATAAATACCATTATATATTAGACAAATAAGTGGAATCAACTATTAACCGGGCATAAAAGTAGGCACCGGGAAATGCAAGTTGATGCCAATAGGAAAATGATAGAATTATTAATTACAACTTAAAATGGGCTAACTAACAGATTTGAACATTCAGGATAAGCAAAATATATACCAAAACAACAACACAATAATGAGTTATTCATGACTCAAATCAGATTGTACTAAAATCAGAATAGACTACCATTTAGTGTGATGATATTTATTGTCCTTAGTGTTTAAGATTTCTAATTTAATAAACAGATATCAAAAAGACTTCTATAGTAGCTAATAATTGGATTAAAGTGTCTGTCACCCACCTATGTAATAAAGTCCACTAAGGTGTGTTAAGCTATAGAAAATATGTACTATAAGATATAAAACAAAAAAAAAGTACTGTAAGATATAAAACATAGATTTTCTTTGTTGTATATTCTTCTTTTAGCCTCAATGTAAATAAAACAGGAACATGACATGGAGTATAAAACAAACATGATGATTCATTTTAGTTTAAGTTTTGATGCTTCATTTAAGTTTAACGTTTGATACTTTATTTTGTTCTTAAGAGTTAGTTTTGAATTTTGAATGTCTCAATAAGAAATAAAGGATAACTTTGGGAATGCAATCATCTGTTATACCCTAATCACAAGAAAACAGAATTATCCATTAATCTCAAGATGGTAGTTAATCAAGGGAAAATACAAATGTACAAAAAGAAGGAAAGAAGATAGCTCAACACAGTGAAAGGGATATAGAATTAAAGGGAAATAAGGCAACATAGAAAAGAAGGAAAGAACATAACACAAGCAAGTTAAATTTTGCTTCATAGTAAGGAGAAAGAATTAGAGGGATCAAGCATTACCTTCATCAATTAGATAATCCTCATCATTATAGAGAAACAACATAATTGTAGAGACTTCAATCACAACAACTAACATATGTCAAATTTAAACAAAACTTTGCTCCTAATATAGAAAACTTGGCACTAAATCTTTTAAGAATCATACCCCAGATGCAAAGATTACATAACAATAAAAGGAGAAATCGTGTATTTCAATAGCTGTGGCATAACTAATATGAATGAAAGATAGGAAAACTAATACTACATGTTGCCATATTAATAGTTTATCTGCCAAAATCATTAAATCAGTAACTTATGCATTTTCAAACATGACCACAATAAAAAGCAACAGCAAAATGCACAATAGAACATATATCTATCCTCTTGAAATATCAGAGTTTGCAACGTCTCTAGGTAAAATGAACACTGCAACTACTATACCTAGGAATTTATCAATTTGCATAGTAATGTAAAGAAATACAATTCCATAAGACTATCACTACATCTGGTATTGGCTTTATGAAGAATCAATAAGACAAACTAACAAACATATTTCTCATTACTTGCTTTTCACCTAGAAAAGCATTCAAAATCATTGTCTCTAATCTTGATAAAAATCAAAACAATTATCACAAATACATGGCAGTAACAAAGAATTAAAAAAGAGAAAAATAAGTTGATAAAAGATTAAACACATTATATTAACACAATTCACAACACTGCATCATTTCTTTTAATCACAACTACATTATAACAAATTGAAGCATACATAGTAATAGAAAATCTGTTTGCGATCTTAACCGTAATTTAAATGGGGACACCAAACAAATTCCAAAAAATGTGCAATAATGATTTTCCAAAATGACTTACTTGTGAATAAAGACAGATGCATTAGACCACAAGAAAAGGGCAGCCAGAGACACAATCAATGAATGACATACAAAAGTAATGAGGTGGTATTCCAACAATTCAAAGAAAACCCACAAGACAGTGCCAGCACCAAGTGTTGTGGTCGTGTTTCTCTTGTTCCTCCATAGTAAAATATCAGCAGCTGCAAAATATAATATGTGATGCAACAAAATGACATCATTAATTGATTAACATCAGCAATAATAACAATACTGATTGAAGAAACAGAATGTCAAAGGATTTCGCAAAGAACCTTCTATAACAAACTGGAGATAGAAAATTATACACAACTTTGTTTTCCTAATCCCCAATTTATAAATGAAGCAGGAAATTCATCCTTTCAAGCAACTGAATTCAAGTTTTTGTGTTAAATATAACTGACATTGTCAATTAAAATCAGGTCACCATCTCAGTTGTGAGGATGAGGAGGACCGTGATATCTTCTACTACACTGGTCTTTGCCAAAGATTGGAACGATTCTTCAAGTATTGATCCACATGGACGACCTATCAAGGTGGTCCACGGTAGAATTCACCTTTCTTAGGAGTGTGATTCTTGGAGACCCATGCTTACATCTAGAACTTGAAAAAGTGAAAATGCTAACCAATGAACATATGCATCATCTGGTTTTATCCCTTCTCCTAAGTCCTACCATGCCTAACACAACTCAAATTATCAGATTCAAGTATCTATGCATACATCACATGCGTAGCCACAATTTGACCAAATATGTAAAAAGTCAGGAGCATAGAAAGACTAAACCATGAATCACTTGAGAGAAACTTACAGGACATTGAAGATCCACAAACGGTGCATCAAGACCAACATAATACCCTTTGATTTTTACGGTTCTCCATAGAAACCACCATAAACCCGTGATCATTCTACTGTAAGAAAGAAATCATAAATATACAATCAATATAAATGAATAGAGAACCAAAGAGAGGATCGTGGTCTTTTACCAATGGAACCATACGGATAGTAGTATCCATAATAACCATTAGCAAAGATAAGGAACATTCGCTCGTGGACAAATATTCATGATCCACATCCCCTTCTTTAACACTACCAGATGTATCTTGCATCAGATGGAGAACTTGCCCCCTTTGAAGAAACCTGGACACACACATGATATCAATGAAACAGTTCATTTCAAATGCAAGTATACAAAAAGTGGATAAAAAAAATCTGAAATCCTAAGCTATATAGATACTTTATAAATCACATGCAATTTAAATAAAGAGATGGAGATTACCATGTTTGAATTATTGAGTTCAATGGTTGAAGAATCACCATGAAGCTTCTTCCCACTCATTTAATCTGCAGCTGTTAAAATCAGAAAATTCAACCACAAGTGACCTAATCTTCTGCAAGCAAAGAAAAACATCTTTTTAACATCAAATGCTAAATTCAGAACTACATATACATTTTGCGAATCGACATTATAGACAAAATGTTACAAAGATTGAAGTATCTTTTCATCATATGAGAAATAAATATAACATAAAATCAGCACTTGCATAATCCAACCAGTTTATTTAACTTAAATGAGAACCCAAAAAGATAAGAATAAAAAGGAAATCAAATCACCTCTAGAGCAAGGCTCCTACCGTGTCCATACCTAGAAACACAAAAACCAAATTAACGGTTATAAGAAACATGCAATACACTAAGAAACATGCAATACACTAATATTGATAAGAATTGGTCTCTATGAATTGGATTTCAACATAAATCACACACTTGTTCTTCAAATTGCATATAAAATAAGAAAATCTGGAACACAATTCTTCCACAAATAAAAAGTAAAAAATAAAATACACCTCACTCAAGTGAGGCATTTTATCAAACAGGTGGTGGTTACCACTTAGAAGAAAACTAATAAATACAAAAGCAAGATTTGTTTTCATCAAAAATCTATGAACATATATATCTGCAATTACACAATCTCACAAATCAGCAAGTGAATCAACAAAAGAAAGAATGGCGAGAGAGGGGGAAGAAGTGTAATGAAGAAAGTTTAATTTGTGTGAATGAGGGAAAGAAATGAAAGATTTCTGTGAAAAGGTTACCTGGTCGGGATTGAGGAGCGGAGACGGCGGTGGCTTCCTTCTTGCGTTTTGTTTTTTCATCGCTAAATCCAGAACCTGAAAACAAAAAGGTCAAGACTTTAGGTCAAAAATCACAATCAAAAGAAGAATCAGACAACCCCAATGAAGCGAACGACAAGTGTGGTGATGACGGACGAGCGACGCGAAGTAGAGAAGCAGCGAGTATGGCGGCGTAGGACGATGTGAACTGAAAGTGAGATGTTTTTTGATCAGTGAGTGAGATGTGAGTGTGAGAAGAGAAGAGAGTGAGAGAAATCGCCGTCGCGACCACCGCCGTCAAGCTTTCTTTCTCTTTCTCCCTGAGAAATGCGAAATTTCTCTCCCTCTCTCATGGTGAGAGTCTGTGGTGAAGAGCATAGATAGAGAAGAAAAAACGGAGAGAGAGAGAAGAGAGAACTGAGTGAGAGAGAGAGAGAGCGATGAGAGAACTGAGTGAGAGAGAGATGAGAGTGGGAAGAGAGAAGAGAATGCAGAGAGAAGAGAATAGAGAGATTGAAAGAAAGGAAGCGTGAAGAAGAAATAAAAGTCTTTTCACCTGACATCTTCACATGGGAGTGGCAGGATATCACATGGGAAAGAAGCCAAATCCAACATGGAGCTTATGTGGCACACATGGTAGCTAGTGAGTGGCTGGCGTTTTTGGCGGGAATGACATGGCATTGGTGACATGGAGACTCAACAGGATGTATTGTCTTTGATAATAAGAAGCTACTCAAAACACTCTTCAACACTCTCTTGTACCAGTGGTGTAATTCAGTTGGTTGGAACTAGGGACATCTTTCGTTTACTTTTGGATTCGAATTCGGTATGCTGCACTCCCGGCCAATCTCCATTTCCCCCCTATATGTGATCATTGTGCGCTCTTGAATCAAAAAAACTCTTTAACACTCTTCCCAACACGGTTAAAATTCAAATATGTCTCACTAAATCATATGAGCACACTGTAAATTTGGCACTACACAAAATGAAGTTCAACTACTATATATAAAAAAAGGTATTGAAAATAGTGTGTGTAACTGGCCTTTCTCGTACACATAATATATATATATGCAAGGGAAACTGGTGTGTGTAACTGGCCTTTCTCGTACACATAATATATATATGCAAGGGAAACTGATTAGTTCATAGATTAGGGCCGGGATTAGTATCGCTAGCACAAGTGATTAATGCGCAAGGCGTGTAAGTGTTGTAAAACATGGAGTACTTATAAGTTCTATTCCTTCTTACCAAAAAAAAAAAGTGACAATTCAATGACTAATTTTAATTAATGCCAAGAAAAAATTGTTCCTTTAGTGATGGAGTAACTTGTTGAGCATGAGGTTACACTTGACAAGATGGATCGAGATAATTAAAATGATAGTACATTGGTAAGAGAATGCGAAATTGCAGAGTTTAAGTGACGCTAATTGGGCCAAGAAGGAATGGGCCTGGGAGAGGTTCATTGGTGTTAGCCTTAGGAGCTGCAAGTGTGAGCTCCAAATCAGGTGCATTTGATGAAGAGGGATACTGTAGCCAGATAGGCAGAGCTTGATATTCTTCATCTGCTTTAACTTTATCATCACCTTTTTCTTGCTTATCAATATCACCTGATTTGGTAATTTGTTGTTGAAAACATGTTAGCAATGCCATAGTTTCATTATTCTCTTCTCTGTTGCTGTTGTTGCTCTCAACCTATATATATATGCCAATATATAATATTCAGTAACAAAGGATATATATATATAATTTTCTGTATATATATAGAAAAAACATTGATGTACTAGATATATATATACTAGTTACCAAGTCAAAGAGACTTGAACGTCGCTTCTTCTTATTTAGAGTTGCTAATCTGAGAAAGTACTTCTGAGCATGGCTGGCAACTTGTGTTGGTGTTCTTGTAGTCACGAAATTTCTAGAGATACCTCTCCAGTCTCCTTTCCCTAGCTTCTCAAGTCCAACTAGGAATATTCTGTGCTCCTCTTCTGTCCATGGAACACCTGTACTCAAGATTCATATCATTAAATATGTTATATATTATACAAATTAAGGTATATATATAAAATGATGAAAAGCACTTGAATAATTCTAATCAATGCTTTTCCAGAAAGACGGGAAGGAAAGATGGATCGATGTGTAAAAGACACTTCATTTACCAATAGCAAAAAATACTCAAAGATTTTAATTAAATCGCAGGTATATATATTCATGTTGTGTAAAATTAGTGTGTTAATTGTTAGATAGAAATGGAGACCGGGATTTGAAGGATGTTCATTTCACTTAAACACGTTGGACCATAAATAAACTCTTACTTAGATTGATGATGAAGAGAGAAGTTATAAGTATATGTACCTTTCTTCCTGTCTTGGGGAGGAGCTATAAGACAATTATCAGCGGATAGATAGCCATTAAAAGAGGTTCTGTTACTATAAGGATTACTATTATCATCAATGCTACTTAATCTTGATGAAGAGGAATTAGATGGAGAGGAAGGTACTAATAATAAGGAATCCAAGCTAAAGCTTTTCTTGATAGAAAGAGAAGGTGATGATGAGTACTGTGAGTCTAGTTGTACACCAAAGAGACGAAGTCCAACAGTACTGAAGGATGTGCAGGTTCTTGAATTATGCCCTATCTTACCACAATGTGAGCATTTTCTCCCCATTTGATTTCACTCTCAAAAACAAGAGAGAGAGAGAGAGAGTGAGCAGAAAAAACGAAGTTTGTTTGGTTGTATATATGATGATGGTGGGGTTTATGAAAATGGTCGCACACCCACGGAGATAATTAATTTGGATTGGATGGACGTTGTTTATTATTCTTGGATTTTTTTTTTCTTTCCTTTTTTAGTTGTTTATAATATAAAAATATAAGAAATCATATACATACGGATTTCCTTATCTTATTTAAGAACATTTATGTCCTCTAAAACTATACACCGTACATCTGGATCTGCCTGCAATTTATTTAAAACCACACTATATTTATACTCTTTTTCAGAAAAAGACAAATATGGTATACTAGAGTGCTAATAACAATAATCTTAATGACCCCTCCACATATTTTTTTTGGGTATCGTAACTAATTAGTACTACCTCTCAAATGTATACATTATTATTTTATAGTTTTTTAATAGTATTACTTGTAAAAAAACTTTATTTCTCTACAAAACTTATCAAATGAGTTTCACTAATAACTTTTTATTACTTTACATTTTAAAAATAATTTATATGACATGAAATATTAGTTTTTTATGTTGGAACTAAATCAAAGATTGAAGAGAAATCAAAGAGAATTCCATTGAATTGATTAGAAGGTAATTACAAGTGAGCTATTTACAAGCACCAAATGAAACGAAACTAATTACCACCTAACTAATACAAAACAGAAAAATTAACTATTAACCTAATTCCAACATTTTAATGAAAAGTAACTATGGGGTTCTCTGCGTCAGATGAGAGAGAGAGAGAGGGAGAGATTTTCTTTAAGACTTTCATCCAAATAGGTACTCGCTTTTTGTTCTCCACAATAGGAGTAAATTTCAACTCTTAAGAGATAAGAAGTTTCCATTGTGATGCTCTAAGGAGTACTTGTGACAGAGGAACTAACACTCTACTTCCAATACTAACTAGTTTAATTATGGAAGGATTCATTTCTAAAGTAGCGAGACCCACACACAATATTTACTCAATCATGTAGTGAGTGGTGATGAAAAGAAATTAAAGAATGTGTTGCTAAAGGAGTGCATCAAATGAGTGCAAAATTGGGATATCGATTTCAAACTCTGGAAACTAATTTTTTCCCTCTCTCTTAGAATGTGGTTTTAGGCCTAACTCAACCCCACAAAATCGGCTTGTAAGGTGAGGGTTGCCTCTTCATTATAAACCCTCTAGAGACCTTATCACTAGTCAATGTGGGACTTGGGATTTTCCCTAATACACCCCCTCACGCTGCAAAGACCTTTTTATTTTTATTTTTGGGCTTGTAGCGTGTTTTTTTAATGGTAGGTGGCCCAATAGATCTATGATAGCTCGATACCATCTTAGAATGTGGTTTTAGGCCTAACTCAACCCCATGGCAGGCTTTGTAAGGTGAGGGTTGCCTCTTCATTATAAACCCTCTAGAGACCTTATCACTAGTCAATGTGGGACTTGGGATTTTCCCTAATACTCTCCCACTAATTGCCTATTAAAAAAAGAATGTGTTGCTAGCATTACTTATGTTTGTGTGTATAATTACTTTAACCAACCTATTGGCCACGTGGCGTAATCTACTCAACTGAGAGACAAAAGTCGATTCAGTGCCCACGGGTTCGATTTTCGTAGTGAAAAAATTTGGTGTTGGTCGGTGCAAAATTTGATTCTAAACACAAGCGGATATTAGTTGTTCACTAAAAGTGTTGGAACACTTCGTCGATAGTCAACAATGGTCTGAACAACAAAATTTGAGTTTCTTTAAAGAAGTGATAATGAGGAAATGCATGTTCAATAGGATGATACAAGATAGTTAAGTTGCATGTTAGAAAAATTTCGGATAATCATCTCATGTACCTAGTCCTTGTCCTTGAATTACCTAGCAAGTGACTTTAATATTATTATAACTTGGCCAACCTTTTAAGAATTTCAGTCCATATCATAAATTTATTCTTAGTACCATTTGAACGGGAGGCAAGGCAAGTTGGAGATTGATGTTTAGTATTCAATTCAATTCTTGTAGCAGGGAGAGGATGCATGCACCGATTTTGTTATGAGTTTCACCTTCGATATGATATGACCTGAAAAAAGTTTATAAATACGAGGTATCCCTCACTTTATAAGTTGATTTTGTGAAGTTGAGTTAGAAATAAACTACATTTTAAGATGGTATCAAAGTCTATGCAATATTTGTTGGGTCATTCGTTGTCGTGACACTTCGGTCACGCTCCAGTTGTTTAGTTATAGGCGTGTGTTAAGAGTCCAACATCAAATAT
Organism: Oxytropis ochrocephala; assembly: GCA_020916435.1. Lineage (NCBI taxonomy): Eukaryota > Viridiplantae > Streptophyta > Magnoliopsida > Fabales > Fabaceae > Oxytropis > Oxytropis ochrocephala. Next base: position 109,664,991 of record CM037094.1, on the reverse strand, counting down.
AATATAACTTGAAAAAGACTTTATAAGTGGGAGACATCCCTCACCTTATGACAAGCCAATTTTGAGAGAGATTCCATTCTCAAATCTAACTATACGACACTTTTGGCATTATCATAGAAAGAATCTTCTTGAATACTATTACGACCCTTCTATTATTTTGGTGAATTTTACAAAATATATTAATTCCAAATACAAAGGAAAAAGATGCTAACTCTTAAATAAACAATCAGATCCCCAAACCATATATATAAGCGCACCACCAGAATGAGTTGCATCCAGTATGCAGTGTTCAGCCAAAATTTTCCTCACATACTAAACATTGTTTTTCAAATCACCTAGCCGCAGGAATAGTGTATATATATATATCTTACCAAATTGGGCTATATACACACAATTAAACTTGATCACAAATCACATTAGTCTTTAATTAGATAATTAAGCACTATTCTCAACATAATTAGGATGCGATCGAAAAGGGTAAAGAACGGAGTAAGTTAGTTCACGGGTCTTAATCAATCAAGGATATATGATAAATCACTTGCAATTAATTAGTCTTCCATATGCTTTCTGATTGTGATCAATCATATAATTATATCTAAGAAAATTAATTAGCAGCACACTGTGCCACTAACTAAGATGAAAAGATAGATTGCATCACTAAAATACAATCTAGTAGCTAAGCTAGCTAGATTAATTTTTTTTTTTTACTGAATTAATGTCCAATGTACAACCACTTTGCTCTCCAAAAATAATTCCACACCATTATAATTTGGAACAGTGTACCCTACAACTTTTTAGAAAACGAAGGCACCATTTGATGGAGCTAAAGGATCGTGATATATAATTATAGTTTATTAATTATGATTGTTACCTCCACAAGTATGCAATTTTCTAATACAAGTTCCTTTATCAACTGGCTTTCTAATTTCGCAAAGAGTTATTCTCCTTCTCTAAGTCAATAACAACATGGGAAATTAGGCAATAATGATTGTGCAGATGAGGAAAACTGGATATCTTGTATTGGACAGTCCATCACTCTCTTAATATAATTAATATGATTTTTCTTGTAATTTTGTTGCAATCATTTCAATAGTTTATATTAAGTTTGTATATTTTTTATAGGCAAATGTTAGTAGTTAGTCTATGTGCCCTATCAGTAAGGGTTAATCTGAGTGGTAATTGGGTTTGGATCTCACCTCAATGTCTCGAGAGCCAATATTAATATTAGGTGACAAAAATAGGTGGCGAGACTGTGTACAGTAGTTGAGGGGGTTCACTTGAACCATCTGAAAAAGAAAAAAAATTCTATTTGCTCTTTATATAAACTTTTCTGAACCCCCTGAAATTTTAAATTTGTACTAGTACTCCTAAGTTTGCACTCAATTGCATCCAAAACACAATTTTGAATTCCCTGATCCCGAGTCATGAATCCGCTTTTGGGCAAAAACTCATTTGGGAGTATGCATGGCAACAAAACTCAATCCTGCGGGTATCCACTGACCCGACCCGAGTTCGACGGAGAAACCCGCTTTGATCGGGGACAGGGATGTTGATACCCGCCTCGAACTCGCTCGACAAAATACTAGTTGTCAATTTTATGCATATATATTCATTCACTTTGTTTCATAAATTTTGTATATTTTTAATAGAAAAGTCTATCTTGATGCTTTTAATTCAATATTTTCATTGTATAATAATTATGATTTTATTCTATTAAATATTATAAATATAATTTTTTTCCTATAATTTAACGGCAGAAAGGGTATCTGCTGGGAACCCATCCCCGTTTAGGATGGGGATAGGGGATGCAAAAACTCAAACCCGCTAGAGATTGCGGTGGGATGGAGGACGCAAAACCTGACACCAACCCGCCTCGTTGCCATGCCTAGTTGGGAGGGGAAGAACTACACGAACCAGCGAAGTCAAATACTTGTGGTCAGCCAGGTTCTTCGATGTAGATTAATCACCATAGTGAATGTTGCGAATCAATAGTCAGTAAAAAAAAGGTTTGTGTATGTACTTTAATTAGACCTATTTTAAATGTGTCATCTCAAACATTTGAATTTAGGACATGATATAGTGTTGATATCGCTTATGATCTAATAGCAATTATTGTTCAATTTGGTTACCATGAATCTCTTTGAATTGATGTTCATTTTAATTGCAATAATTAACTTAACCAACCAAAACATATAATTAAAGTGGTATAATAATTATTTTATACAGGGAATTTAAACTTCATCGAGGTTATAAGGTCAAACTCGTACTACTTAGTTGATAACACGACTAATATATCAAGGGAGTAAAATTAACATAAAAGACAAAATGAAGATATATCTAAGGGAAAGGATAAAAGCAACTTACATGCAAATTATGTGTGGAAATGCAAATGCAAATGCAAATGACAAAAATGAAGAACACTGTATCGTACTGTACATATTTCTACTAATTATAGCTCATATAGAAATTGATAGTGACGGAAACGGATACCTGCGGGAAACCCGACACAGTTTGGGATGGGGATGGGGGTTATAAAACCCGACCCGCTAGAGGTAGGGGCGGGGACGGGGGATGCAAAACCCAGCCCCACCCTGCCCCGTTGCCATGCCTAGAAATTGACAATTTATGATTATCCGCGACTGATCTACCATCGCATGATTAATATATCTTGAAAGAAAGATGGATATAACTCTGCAGAATAGATTAGTGAAATTAGCATAAAACATTCCCATAAAAACTAAAAAGGTTGTGAATAAAGATTCCTATTAGAATTAAAGTGAAAATTAAATTATAAAAATTATTTTAATGTTGGGTGTTTGTTTCTAGTTATGTAGTATTACTTTCTGGAATAACATTTCTAGGAATATAATAATAGGAACAATAATCCTAGATATCTTCTACAAAAAAAGTATTTGGTAAATTTTAAAAATTCCCAAGAATGAGGTTTTCCAGAGACTAAATTAATTTTTATATTTAACTTTTCACTTCATTCTAATGGGAATCCTTATTCCCAAACTTTTCAATGGGAATGATTTTATTAGAATGATGGAAGTTATTGGAAGTTATCTGACTCTTAAAAATCTTCATACCTGAGGGTAATTTTTTTCAAACTTGTAACAAATATGAGAATAATATATATTTTTTTTGGGTGACTTGGGTTTTTGAGGGTGATGGTTCGTAGATGGTGAAGTGGGGTTAGGGGTGTGTGAGTTAGTTAAAGTAGTTTGGGGTTTTTGGGTGGTTTAGTGAGTTTTTGGGGGGTATGGGGGGTAGTAAAGTCGGGTGTAAGGTGGAATTCATTTTTTTTTTGTCATTGTAAAACACAGTAAACAACAAAGGGTATTACTTTTCCCACACCCCCTCTTACTCAAAACACACCATATAAGGGTGTGAAAAGACTAAAAGGCCAGACAAAACGTCTTTTTTTTCAAGAATTTTCAGGTGTTCGAACACGGGCCTTCGAACAAATTCGAACAAGGTCATTCGAGTGTGTTAAATATGGACTCACACCCTCTTTTATGCGTAATTTGGCCTGTTCGAATGGCGTCATGCGAACCAGTTCGCATGGTGTCATACGAACAGTCCAATATGGGGTTGCATTTTGAGCGCTGAAACCAACGTAATATATGTGACTCTTCTCTGCTACATCATTGCATTAACTATGCTTTTTGCATTTTCTCTCTCTTTCTCACTGTGAGGTCTCTCTCCAATGTATTGTCCAATTCCAACTCTCTCTATACCTTCCCTTTTCATGTGTCAGATGCACAACACACTAAACTAGCTCTAGTGCTCTAAACTGATTAGACACATTGTATGCGTTTGATATCTTTCCCACTTTTCCATGCTTTTATAGTACTTGTTTCTTAATTTTAATTTTATTTGCAGTTCGAACGGAGGTGTCTGAACGGGTTCGATTGCCCTCGTCCGAACCCGTCAAAAACTGTGTAAGGGAGATTTCCACGTGAGGGTATTTTTGGAATAAAATTTATTAAGGGGTGTGAAAGAGTAGGAGGGAGTGTGGGAAAAGCAAACCCCACAAAAAAAGGCCAAACAAACAAAAACAGGCCCATTACCAAAGCGATAACAACCGGACTACCCAATCCCTCCCCACACTCGAAAGCGCCGCCTCTACTTAACTGAACCGAACCGAACCCCAAACTACCACCAGAATCTCTTCTTCCTTTTTCACTGATATCACCATTCACCACTAAACTCGTTTGAGAAGATTGAGAGCCTCTGTTTCAACCGGAGGTAGGTTTACTGATCATTTTCTTCGCCGTTGTTATTTTTTTTGCTGTTCTAATTATCAAACTTCACTTCTATGTATGTGCCAATTTACGCGTTAAGTTTTGACATGTATTTTTACGTTTGTTGCGTTATGTTTTTGTTATTATTATTTGACTGTGATTTGGACTTGATTTTTGAAATTACGAGTTATGTCCAGTCCTGTGATTTATGTTAATTATTATTTTGATAGAAATTTCATTGATGGATAAATAAACAGGTTTTGTGGTAATAGTTTATCAGTGTTTCTTTTTATTCATGACACTGGATTAGAAGAACCGTTAATTGACTTGAAAAATTGGTGCAATCTTATCTGATTTGGTGTTTGGTATTCTTTCTCTAATTAGTTACACATGTCTATTATAATTAAAATCCCCTTTTTTGAAAGAATAATTGAAATCCCTATATAAGCAAGAAATCCTTTTGCTAGCTTTATTTATCACAACAACCTTACGTGACAATTGCACCATCACTCTCTGCTCTTTACCAGACTAGCACTTTCTATCCAATTGCCGCACACATGGATACTGATGTCATTCGAGATATTGTCAACACGTTCAAGGCTAACCAATTGGAAGATGATGATGATGATGATTATCAAGATGAAGTTGATGATTTTGATGATAAAGATGACGAAGAACCTGATCCTGTCACACTTGGTTTCGTTGAAAAGCCCAAGAATCATTGGTCGCTTCGCCGTCAATATTTCCCAAGCAAAGCCGGAGGAGTCCCGGTACTGTACCTCTGCAATGCATTAAATTCTTTTGCATTTTGCTTCTATATGATCTGTTTGGTTATATGATCTGTTGTGTGAAAATCAGGCTTGGCTTGACCCTATTAATATTCCATCAGGGAGTTCATTCATGTGTGACATTTGTGAAGAACCTTTACAATTTTTGCTTCAGGTATGAAACTAATGGCTTATGCTATTGTTTGATGTGCTAACTGTTTCTCTCTTACCTATGGATCATCATGAATTATATGAAACCCTTGAACCACTAGGTTTATGCACCAATTGAGAAGGAAAGTACATTTCACCGGACACTGTTTGTTTTCATGTGTCCTTCCCTGACATGTCTTCTCAGAGATCGGAATGAGCAATGGAAACGACGTCCTGAGAAACCATTTAGAAGGTCTGTGATCATCTTTGTGAAATCATGTTTTTGTTGTTTTTTTTTTGTTTCTTTGACTGTTGAATTGATCTCTGATAATGTAATGCTTTGTTGAAGTGTGAAGGTTTTCCGTTGTCAGTTACCTCGCCTTAATGTTTTCTACTCAAGTGAAAGCCCTAAGTATGATGGAAGCCACAAACCTGCTGGCAGTGGAGGTTGGTTTACTCATTATGCTTAAAATAATCCCATCGTACAAATATTTGTCAGCGTCATTTATATAGTTCCTTCTCTCCTAGTTTGAATGAATGTGTAATTGTTTCTGTTCATTTTTGCACTGGAGGAAACCAGTGTTCATAATCATCAAGAGGTTCTCTGCTTTGGTGTGGTAAAGATAGATTGTTGTTTCTGTTTGGATCTTTAGTTGCCAGTCTTCTTAGTTGTGTCTGGTGGATTGTGTATTTTACATCTGTAATTTGTGTTAGTGTGGCTTGTGACTTTGTGAGTACTAGTATGAGGTAGTCTTGAATTAAATTAGAAAGAGTTGAAAATTACTCGTTATTCATCTTTTTGCTATTGCTACCTAGTCGCTCCATGTTTTGATGAAGAAAAAATTAATATGTTGTCCCATTTCAGTCTTAAACTTCATTTGGTTTGCGAACAAGCTGCACAGTGCACACATTGTATTATTTCTAAAGTTATTTTTACTTAATGTGTAACTAATATTTGGCCTGCTTGCCCATCTAGACAAGTGGATTGGAACTTTTGTTCAGTTAGGTGTTGGAGGACCTGTGAACATTTTTTCTATTAAATGAATTTGTGCCAAATCTACCTCTATTCTGATGGAGTCTTTTCATATTTTCAGCTGCTCTTTGTGATTGGTGTGGTACTTGGAAAGGAGACAAGCACTGTAAAAGTTGCAAACAAGTGTGGTATTGCTCTGAAAAACACCAGGTAACTGAATTTCTTAAATCTGACAAACAGTTTTCTCTCCATAAAATTTGATTCCTATAACATTCTTTTTCTCTTCAAACATACAGCTCATGAGTTGGCGGTCAGGGCATAGAAATGCTTGCCAGCAGTTAAAATATTCTTCAACCGTTTCTGGACCCAACAGAAGTGGAACCACCTCATTAGAGTCTCCTAAAGGTCATGGTGGTTTTAATTTTGCATTTTGTTGCAAGGTTTATTTGCTTCTTGTAGATAACAAAAAGGCTAATCACTTTTTGATGAAGTTAATAAACTAAAACTAACTATAGTAGTGTTCATACGCAACAATCTAAGCCTGAAATTTTTCAACAAAAGATAAGTGACAAGATATTTAAATTTGTATCTCACTAGTAAACTTTAAAATGCTTGACGCCATCTGCTTTTTCAAGATAAAGCATATGCTGATTTTTGAAATTAGAGTTTACTATATAAAATTTTATGATACATACTATTTGGCTTCCTGTTAGTTCACATCTTAGATTATTGCTATACAGTTGGAAGCAACACGTGGCCTGAATTTGAGATCATCATTGAAGAAGAAAGTGAATATAACAAAGACATGTCTGAGGGTAATTCCTTAGCTGTGATGCCAACGCAATGGTCTGATAGTGATGATATCAATTCACTATCCAAAGATTTTCAGGTATTAACTTGTTTTCATTAAGATTAATTTACTTCTTTAAGTAAAATATTTGCTCACTATGTTGTGTGTAAATAGGGCGATGATGATACAAGGAGTTGGGCCGACTTCTCGGAACACATTATGAAAGCCCCTGAACAAGTGTTGAGGTGAATAATGTTTAGAAATTTTAAGTGATGATGACAAATAGAAGTCGCATTGCCTTTGATAATCATACATTATGATAAAATATGGATAACCTGGCTAATGTTATTGATTTTGTTTTATTTTCTAAAAAATATAACTGTGTTTAATTAACTCTGATACTTATATGGTGTAAAAACAGGTACTATAGGAATACTAATGCTAAGCCAATATGGCCTATTTCAAGTGGTCAACCATCCAAAGATAATATCCCTAAATGCAGTTATTGTGGTGGAGCTATGTGTTGTGAATTTCAGGTATACTTATTTGAGAAATCTGTTGTTGAATCTGAAACCCATTCTGCATGTACTGCCATTTCTCTTGCTTGCTCAACCATATGTTTGCACTTGTTTTCCTTTTAATACTGAGTTGTTAATGTTGGTGGTGCCAGATTTTGCCACAGCTGCTGTATTATTTCGGCATCAAAAATGAAGTGGGTTCTTTGGATTGGGCTTCAATTGTCGTGTATGCATGTGAAGCCTCTTGCGAAGCAAGTTTGCCTTACAAGGAGGAATTTGTTTGGGTTCAACTTTATTCACCTTAAAAAAAACTTTATTCACCTTCTACCTAATAGTGAAATTCTTGTATTTCAAAATTTTGCGCTCAAAGTGCGAGTTTTTGTTCTCCAGCCTTGGTAGGAATGTATGAGGTGGGAATTTATTTATGTCAACAATTGAGGATTATGAAGCAACTCATCGTCGGTGTTAATACCTACAAAAAGATCTTTTATTTTTTAACTTTGGGGAAATTTTTTGTCATTTTCATACTAACTTCTCAGTTTGTATCTTTTTTGCGTGCAGTGTAGAGACTAATTCTGAGTAGGATAGAACGACTTGGGTAGAATAGTTATTCCTTTAAGAGTTTTAAGCTCAATTTCAAGGTTAGCGTTCAAACTCAAGAAAGATGGAAGAAATCTTTATCATCAAGGACGAATCTGGCTATGGGCAGGCATCGGCGGCTGCCCCTCCCTTCGTGGTCTCTGGTTGTTTAGGGCTTATGTAATTCCATATATAAATATTATTTATAATAGGTTTCATAACAATAATAGACATCGACGTTTAGTGTAGTTGTCAAACTGAAATTATGGGAGGTCCATGTCTCGTGCTCGATTCCTATTCAAATCAACTTTTGAATATATCAGCTAATCAGCTTAAAAATTAAGGTAGGGACTAAAATGAATTAAAAAAATATTTTGCAGGGACCTTTTAGAAAAATATTTTTGCGAGGACTAAAATGGATTTTTCGCTCATTTTATTTTGGGACCAAAATGATATTTAAGCCTAAAAAATATTAACACAGCTCAACCTTCAAGAAAAAATGCGATAGGGATTAGTGACTAAAGACAAAAGAAAGGTCACATGGACCACAAATCGAGAGGAAAGAAATAGAGATTCAAAGGAGAGAGAAATCACAATTGTCATATTCTATGTCTTTACCTGTGATCCTAACATTTTCCTTAAACGCCCCGCTGCTAGGTGCCCTAGGCGTGGTCCCAAGCTCATTGTCCTGATGTTCCTTACATGTGGTCCTCAATTCCTTGTCGCCATGTCTTGCTAGTCTTGCAGTGTGCTCAGTATGTATGTAGTCCCTATTCCAAAGATATTTGGAATATATTAAAGCACTTTTTTTCTCTTCCCCGCTCATAGTAACAAAATTAGCTAAGTTCTCCCCTTCCCCACTAACATTACTTATAATAACATAATAACTTGACTCAACCTTCAACAGAAAATAGGGATTAGGGACTAGTACAAAGAAATGTCACATGAACCACAAATCAGAGAGGAAAGAAATAGAGATTCAGAGGGAGAGAGAAATCACAATTGTCATATTCTATGCATATCTCTCCATTTTCTAGTCTTCATTAGATCTGATAACACAACCTATTCTCTCAACCTTCATTAGTTGCATTTAGTAATTTTACTTTTGTTGTGTTCTCTTAATCTTGATCGACAATCTTCACTGTGCGAACAACTCAACTTCAGTGTAATGGTTGAAGATTTAGCGTTTTTTAGGCTTTCATTGGGCATATTATTCTTTCAGCTATGATTACTTTTTTTTAGAAAAGCAATGTTGTGATTACCTTGATTATGGTAACAAAATTTCTATCTTAAAATTTTTGGTTGCTAACAGAATTTCTATCCTAACTTATAGTTTTGGAAATTGTAAAATCAATAACATATGAAAATTAGTCATTTATATTTTCTCTTCAAATTATAGTTTTTCTGAATATTAAAAGGTTAATTTTATATTAAAAGATTAATATGGTTAGACTTTTCGGTCATACCCATTTATTCCTGTTATAAATACATCTTAGCCTAAATGTAATCTCTATTATAAAGGACAACGTTTGACTTTGAGCCTCATTTGTGATCACTTTAGTCCTACCACACACACATTGGATGGTTTGTAGGCATATTTAATACTTAATCCATGTGCAGTAAACTGAATATGGTCATATACTTAATCCCGACATATCCATTGGATAGTTTATAGGCATGTTTAATTTAAATTTATAGTGGTCCCTTTGGTATTGACAATAAAATGATGCAGGAACCATCAAGAAACTTTCAACATCCTCTTAAGGCTCTCACAAATGACCTGCACTCTTAATTCTTATTCAAAATTTGTTCACTCTATTTTCGTCTTTTATATTTGAAAAATGTATAGAGGACATTTCTAATTTGAGCTAGGAGTTTATAGTTCTTTTACCATATTTTTTATTCTTTAACCTAAATGAGACACCATAAACAGATTTAGTACTATACATTTTCTCAAGGCATGTTTGTATCTAAATCAGATGGTCAATATTCCACTCACATGAATTTGTTTTCTTTCGTCACCCTCCTGCCACGAAGAAACAAACAACATGTACCTCTGCACCTCAACAACAAATCAAACACATAATATATTTTCCATCCCCATATAAGCTACTCATTCTTTCCTTCTTTCCTTCATTCTTTCCTACTTCTTCTCTCTAGTTTTTTTATTCAAGTTTCACATCTTCTCTCCCTCTCATAAACTGAACCCCAACTCCTTCATCTCTTCTATTTTTCATCGTCAAATACATCATCCAAAAACCAAGCTTGAAGGAGATGAACATTAAAGTGGTTCTTGAAGGAGCACCAAAGTTTTTTAGGTATGAAATCTCAAAGTTTTTTCTGTTTTTCTTGTCAAAATTGTTCATGAAATGATAAGCAATTGTTTTTATCATTTCATCACAAAAACCTTTTTGTTTCTATTATCTTTTCTAAACATATTTTGAACAAAACTTCCCATCTCTTTTAGTCTCAAAACTATGACCCTCTTCTACTATAGAAAGGGAAGACAAAACCTTCTTTTTTAACTTAAAGAAATGACTTTTACCTTATAAGAAAAGTAAATGTTAATAAAATGATTTTTTTAATTAATATTTAGATATACTTTGTTTTAAAATAATTTTGTTTTATTTGAGTTTAAAAAGAGAAAGTTTGAGTTTTGAATTTTGATGCAACTGAAGGATGTAAGATTGATAACAACAAGATTTAATTTTAACACATTAATTAAAAGTGGTTAAAAGATTTTATGCAGCAAAAAGACTAATTTTTAAAGAAAAATTTGATCTTTACAACTTGAAAGTCATTTTTAAACTTAAAGTTTTGATGTTTATATGTTTATGAGATAGATTTGGTAAAATCAAAAAGTTTGACAAAATTTAAATGATTATCGTCGAGTTTTTCAAAGAGTTTTATAAAAAAAAACTTGATTTATGATTTAAAACTTAGATCTAAAAAAAGTAAAATATTTATAAAAAATTTAGAAGCTCTTTAGTGTTAAAAATGTTTAAAATTATGCTAAAAATATAAATACTCTACTTAGTCATGAACTTCTCTTTTGCATATACTTTTCTTATTATTCTTTTTGCAACTCCCATTTTGTGTTCCGTTTTTAGTTGTACTTCCAAATTTCAAGGTTTTTAAATAAAGTTGAGTTCAAAATAGAGATCCATGGTGAGTTCACGACATTTTGTTGTAGTTAAAAAATAGTATTTCTAAGTCATGTAATTTGTTGTAATCCTTTCTTAAGATGATACAAATTGTTATTATTTTATTTTGTAGTATGGATTTGTTTGAGTCCCTTGTCACACAGAGAGATACCAATGTGTAACTTTTGTTGTAAAAATACTTATGTTTTTCTATTCATTCCACCCATGTGTGTTAAGTATTTAGAGATTAGGTTTTTTTTTTAATTTACTTCACTTTTAGTTGTTTAGTTATTTTTAATCACTAAAAATTCCACCTACCCGTGTTTGTTTATGCTATCTTTTGTACTTGTTATTTCTATTACACATGTGTTCCTTTATTAACGGGTTCCACTCATTTAAATTAAATTTAGACAGAAACTATGACATGACCTTGGTTTAATTATGACTATATGTATATTTACCAAAAATAAAACTTTGACTATACATATATTATGCATATCTCTCCCTTTTATTCTTCATTAGATCTGATAACACAATCTATTCTCTCAACCTTCATTTGTTGCATTTAGTAATTTTATTTTTGTTTGTGTTATCTTAATCTCTACTAAATCTTGATCTGCAATCTCCATGGTGTGAACAGCTCAGATTCAGTGTAATGGTTGAAGATTTAGCGTTTTTTAGGCTTTCATCGGGCATATTATTCTTTCAGCTGTGATTACCTTGATTAAGGTAACAAAATTTCTATCTTAAAATTTTTGCTTGCTAACAAAATTTCTATCCTAACTTATAGTTTTGGAAATTTTAAATCAATAACATATTGAAATTAGTCATTTATATTTTCTCTTCAAATTATAGTTTTTCTGAATATTAAAAGGTTAATTTTATATTAAAAGATTAATATTGTTGGACTTTTCGGTCGTACCCATTTATTGTTGTTATAAATGGTTTAATATTAATAAAATCTTGACAAAAAAAAGCTACAAAATTGAAATAAAATGATAAATGCAACTTTAAATCTCGCCCCCATTTAATAACTTTCTAGATCTATCCCTTGTTACAGTAGCTATTCTAGTTATTCTAGTTCATAGCAGTAAATAAATTAGGATTACTACAGTGTCCTTTTTACTGTTTTATTCTAGTTCACAACTATTGCATTTTGTCCTTTTATCACCGTTGCATCGTGTCTGTCCTTGCATTGTACGATCTGCTATGCTGGTTTGTAGCTGGCAGCATCTTTCTAGCATATTCCTAGAATCCTGTGTAATATTGTGCCTATTTATAGGACAATCTATGAAATAAATGAATCAATCATTGCAATCAAACAATTCTCTTACCTCAAATACACAATTCTCTGGGTATTGTCCAGGTATTGTTATCGGCTAGCTCCCTAACAATCCAAGATCTACAGCTACCCCCTAACAATCCAAAATCTCTGACTACCCCCTAACAATGTACGATCTACAGCTACAGCTACACTACTCCAAATTTGACCAAACCAGTGCCAAAGTGACCAAAATTAAGTCTATTTTCTAACGAAATAAGTCTCATAATTTTTGGACAAACAGAAAGTTCCCAGTTTTAAAAATACAGAACCTAGGTCCAGAATGCTTCCAGAATATTACCCTAACTTGTGGAGCCTATATCTAGAGCTACACAACTCCAAATGCAATCAAACTGGTGCCAAATAAACAAGCATTCAATCTAATTTTCAAAATGACAGACCACATAATTTTTCAATCGTAAAGCGTTCTCGATCAACTGAAATACCGAACCTATGTCGAACATCTCAAAGCGAGTGAATTCAACAACACAAATAACCATCACAATTCAGCCACCAATTCAAACAACATTCAAATTCCCTAACCCCACATAAAGTAGTTCATACATCCCGTTATAAGGCTTGAATCCCACCATTACCTTGGCCTTAGATGATCACAAATTCTAGCCTTGGAAGATTGCAAATCCTAGCCTTCTCCCTCCTCTTTGGCCGTCGCTTCTCTCTCTCTTTTCCTTCCTAGCCGTCGCACCTCCCTTTCTCCTCACTCTCAAACTTTTGGTTTTTTCTAGTAAAGAAACCCTAAGCTAGTTTCCTTACTATTTATAAAAATTATTCACCCCATGGGCTTCTTTTTTTCCTAGCTATGCGAATAGATCATGGATCCCTTTCCTAATACCTCTCATTTGCTAAGTCTAATTTTTAATAAAAGGTCCACATATGCCAACGTATAAGTATTTTATTATTTTCTACCAACAATTCCTAAGTAATAAATCATACAATTAATCAATTATTTTTGGGGCGTTACACTCCTCCTCCTCCACCTCCTAGACAGCATAACTATTCCACTAGGCTTTCCAAAGTTGAGTTCCCTAGGTTTAATGGAAAAAAGGTGAAAGATTGGTTATACAAGTGTGATCAATTTTTTCCCTAGATGACACTCCTCAAGAAACTCGTGTACGTCTAGCTTCCATTCACTTAGAAGGATTAACCCTTCAATGGCACCTAAACTATATGCGCCAAAAATTTGACATTTATCCACCTTGGAACCAATACGTTTTAGATGTTGCTAATAAGTTTGGTGACCCTTATGATGATCCTTTAGCCACCCTAGTGCAACTCAAACAAGGAAACAAAGTCCAAGAGTATTTAGATGACTTTGAGCTAGCTTTAACCCAAGTTAACCTCATACCAGAACACTCATTGAGCATCTTCTTGGCTGGTCTTGAACATTCCACTCAAATGCATGTGAGAATGTTCAATCCTACCACTATAGCTCAAGCTAGCTACTTAGCAAGACTTTATGAAGCTTCTAAACCACCTAAACAGTCCAAACCATTTACCAAACAGTACCTTGGCCCTTCAAAATACTCCACACCAGCTAGTTCTTCTTCTCAAACACCATCCACGCCACCTACTGACCCTTCCACCAAACCTATCTTTTCCAAAACAAACAAGACATTCACCCCTACTTATATGGAGGAGAGACGTGTAAAAGGTCTTTATTACTATTGTGATGAACCTTTTCTGTTTTTTAAGAATACCATGAAGAAAGGAGACAAAAGACTTCGACGCTGGCAAGTCTCAATTGGAAGATAAATAAGAGTCGATTTCCTCATCACAACAGTAGCTTCTGAATCTTCATTTAGCATCGGAGGTCTTGGATAAGTATAGAAATAGCTTACTTCCCGAAACTGTTCAAAACTATGCAAGGCCTCATTTGCACGCACGACTATACGGAAGTTGGACCATCTGGTATTAATAAATTAAAAATCTCTTTTGTTATTGATTTTTGGTAATTATTGCATTACTTTTGTCATTTACTTCTTTTATATTATTCATTGTAGATGTGTCGGAACTTGTAGAGGAGATAAAGTTGTCGGATATTAGTTAAATGTTGTTCGCTGAATTTCTTGATGTGATGGTTGAATTTGTAGTATTTTGCTTTAGTTTTTGGACTCAGATATATTGTGTAGTTGAGCTATTTTGGATTATGGACAAAGTGTTTTGTAAAACCAAGATGAATTTATTTAAGCTATTTCATCCATAGTACTTTGCAGCTAAATATTATAAAAGAAGAGGGGAGATATTTTGCCTAATAATAATTAAATGTTGTTTTATTTCGAATGTGATTTTAGTGTGGAAGAGGCGAAGAAAAAGATGGAGTCTAAGAAATTTAAAGATATTTGTTCCGACTCCAAGTCAGGTCTTCCCAAAGTCATGCTGCCAGATTCCTATATAGACTCAGCGAAAAAGGAGTATGGAGGTAAGAATTATGGGTTCATAATTATCAAGTTACTATTTTCTAGTATGGATGTTTTTTTTAAAACAATCATCCCTCGATTTCCACCGGTACAGTAGGTTCCCAACAAAGATATCCGCCTCCAGGGAAATTTTGCTGGAGAGGTATGTAGACTAAACTAGATAATTATGTTTCTTTATCTGGATCAGAGTAGTCAGAACAGAGGACAATTATATGGAACAGTTTCATCCATATGAATTTATTTAAGCTATTTCATCCGTAGTTGGCATCGGAGGTCTTGGATTAGTTAAATGTTGTTCGCTGAATTTCTTGATGTGATGGCTGAATTTGTAGTATTTTGCTTTAGTTTTTGGACTCAGATATATTGCGTAGTTGAGCTATTTTGGATTACTTGTTCATTTATGATTTAAAACTTAGATCTAAAAAAAGTAAAATATTTATAAAAAATGTAGAAGCTCTTTAGTGTTAAAAATGTTTAAAATTATGCTAAAAATATAAATACTCTACTTAGTCATGAACTTCTCTTTTGCATATACTTTTCTTATTATTCTTTTTGCAACTCCGATTTTGTGTTCCGTTTTTAGTTGTACTTCCAAATTTCAAGGTTTTTAAATAAAGTAGAGGTCAAAATAGAGATCCATGGTGAGTTCAAGACATTTTGTTGTAGTTAAAAAATAGTATTTCTAAGTCATGTAATTTGTTGTAATCCTTTCTTAAGATGATACAAATTGTTATTATTTTATTTTGTAGTATGGATTTGTTTGAGCCCTTTGTCACACAGAGAGATACCAATGTGTAACTTTTGTTGTAAAAAATACTTATGTTTTTCTATTCATTCCACCCATGTGGGTTAAGTATTTAGAGATTAGGTTTATTTTTTTAATTTACTTCACTTTTAGTTGTTTCGTTATTTTTAATCACTAAAAATTCCACCTACCCGTGTTTGTTTATGCTATCTTTTGTACTTGTTATTTCTATTACACACGTGTTCCTTTATTAACGGGTTCCACTTATTTAAATTAAATTTAGACAGAAACTATGACATGATCTTGGTTTAATTATGACTATATGTATATTTACCAAAAAATAAAACTTTGACTATACATATATTATGCATATCTCTCCCTTTTCTATTCTTCATTAGATCTGATAACACAATCTATTCTCTCAACCTTCATTTGTTGCATTTAGTAATTTTATTTTTGTTTGTGTTCTCTTAATCTCTACTAAATCTTGATCTGCAATCTCCATGGTGTGAGCATTTTCATTCGGTGTAATGGTTGAAGATTTAGCGTTTTTAGGCTTTCATCGGGCATATTATTCTTTCAGCTGTGATTACCTTGATTAAGGTAACAAAATTCCTATCTTAAAATTTTTGCTTGCTAACAAAATTGCTATCCTAACTTATAGTTTTGGAAATTGTAAAATCAATAACATATTGAAATTAGTCATTTATATTTTCTCTTCAAATTATAGTTTTTCTGAATATTAAAAGGTTAATTTTATATTAAAAGATTAATATTGTTGGACTTTTCGGTCGTACCCAGTTATTGTTGTTATAAATGGTTTAATATTAATAAAATCTTGACACAAAAAAGCTACAAAATTGAAATAAAATGATAAATGCAACTTTAAATCTCGCCCTAAAATTAGGATTCATTTCTTGTCGCAAATATTCGCTTGTAGCATACCATATTTCAATGGATTGGCGTAATTTTTCTACCGCATGGACATTCCCAGAATGGTTATGTTTTTCCAAAATCAAACTATTCTAGTTATTCTAGTTCATAGCAGTAAATAAATTAGGGTTACTACAGTGCCCTTTTTACTGTTTTATTCTAGTTCACAGCTATTGCATTTTGTCATTTTTACTGTTTTATTCTGGTTTGTAGCTGGGAGCATCTTTCTAGCATATTCCTAGTATCCTATGTAATATTGTGCCTATTTATAGGACAATCTATGAAATAAATGAATCAATCATTGCAATCAAACAATTCTCTTACCTCAAATACACAATTCTCTGGGTATTGTGCAGCTATTGTTATCGGCTAGCTCCCTAACAATCCAAGATCTACTGACTACCCCTAACAATCCAAGATCTACAACTACTCGAGCTCAAAATTTGGCAGAAACCAGATCTGGTGATACCTGAGGTAGACCCTCCTCCTCCTCCACCTCCTAGACAGCATAACTATTCAGTAGGCTTTCCAAAGTTGAGTTCCCTAGGTTTAATGGAAAAAAGTGTGATCAATTTTTTCCCTAGATGACACTCCTCAAGAAACTCGTGTACGAGCTTCCATTCACTTAGAAGGATTAACCCTTCAATGGCACCTAAACTATATGCGCCAAAAATTTGACATTTATCCACCTTGGAACCAATATGTTTTAGATGTTGCTAATAGGTTTGGTGAACCTTATGATGATCCTTTAGCCACCCTAGTGCAACTCAAACAAGGAAACAAAGTCCAAGAGTATTTAGATGACTTTGAGCTAGCTTTAACCCAAGTTAACCTCATACCAGAACACTCCTTGAGCATTTTCTAGGCTGGTCTTGAACATTCCACTCAAATGCATGTGAGAAGGTTCAATCCTACCATTATGCAAGGCCTCATTTGCACGCACGGCTATACGGAAGTTGGACCATCTAGTATTAATAAATTAAAAATCTCTTTTGTTATTGATTTTTGGTAATTATTGCATTAGTTTTGTCATTTACTTCTTTTATATTATTCATTGTAGATGTGCCGGAACTTGTAGAGGAGATAAAGTTGTCGGATTTTCGTTAAATGTTGTTCGCTGAATTTCTTGATGTGATGGCTGAATTTGTAGTATTTTGCTTTAGTTTTTGGACTCAGATATATTGCGTAGTTGAACTATTTTGGATTATGGACAAAGTGTTTTGCAAAACCAAGACGAATTTATTTATATATGCTATTTTGGATTATAGACAAAGATATATTGTGTTGTTGAATTTTGTTTATGTATGTTGTTCATTGGTAAAAAATATATATAGTTAAAATTTTAAAAAGTCAATGATTTGTTGTCCGTTGGGCTGGCCCATTGGCCCATGGGTTGGTGTTGGGCGAACTTGGGTCTTACATTTTGCAGCCCATCAGAATATTGGGCCGGCCCGACCCTGCCCTATACACTGTTTGGCTCAATGGGCCTGGGTGGGCCGTCCCGAGCCCGTCCCATTGACAGCTCTATCCGTTATCAAGTCACTCAAGCCATGCTCCATATGATTTAATTAATGGTTATAATTATGAGGCAACCCTCCCCTCCCACGAGCTAGCTTTGGAGTTTAGTTAGGCTCAAACGCAAATTCTAACACCGACTCCAATACTACGTGTTGATTTTACAAGATAGAAATTATTTTAGAAAATAGAATGAAAATTTTGATTACATCGTTCAGGGTAAACCAAAACTGGAAACTACTTCTGTACAATGGAATTTATAGGAATTCGAATTTCCTTATACTAGACTATGCTTCTCTTCCCACAGCAAAATCAAAGATACTATTATTTACAGCACTAATCCAAAATCTTACTAATAAAACCTACAAGTCGTTGACAAAAAATAAAAAATTCAGCAAGAAGCTTTAAACTTATGCAATCTTCACAATCTCCATCTTGTTCTTTGCACTGCTTTGGCAATTCACATGCCTCTATCCCTCATTTTCTGCACTGACTGATATACTCAGAAATTGAAAAAGTTATCAGCAATCACATGACAATGTCACCTTCCAGCATCTTGAGCACCTTTAAGAAACCACAAAAAAAAAACAATTTAGGCATGAAAAGCAATGTTTTATGAAAAGGTCCGCGACCACGATAACAAGACGATACATAGCATTGTAAACATGTAAATTAATTTTCCAACCTGAGACATTCGAGGCCTTAAATTAGGATCTCGTCGAATGCACAAAGAGGAACATTGCATCATGCCATAAACCTCTTGATCAACATAGCAGTTCCTTATGGTTGGATCTATTAGTTCATGAATGGCGTGTTCTTCAAGTAATGGGCGTGCCTATAAAAAATTTGAACCGCGAGCAATGATGAAGAAATCATTGTAAATGGATTATATAGGATAAAATAAGTAGTATTAAACTTGTTATATAAATCTTACCCATTCACTGAGGCATTGCTGCCCCCTGGGCCGGTTAATATCGACGGCTTTTCGACCTGTTACGAGTTCCAGTAATACTATCCCAAATGAGTAGACATCAGCTTTTTCAGTAATTTGACCACTTTGAGCATATTCTGGTGCCAAATACCTATGGAACAGCATGATTTACATCATCACATTTTACAACTAATCATGACAAAATGAGATGGAAAAAGAAATTGGCTTTCATCTAGCACTACCCAAATGTTCCTATCACTCTGGTTTCCACACCCATATCTCCATCTGGCTGCCACCTAGCAAGTCCAAAATCTCCCACCTGAATATCCAACAGTAGCAAGACATTTTATAAAGCATACCTAAAAGCATAATATCCGCATCTAACTTCATAGATAACCAATCTTAATACAAAACTCAGTAATAATTATTGCAAAAAGAATATGAAGGCAATAATGTAAACAAGACATACTAATGCTTCAAAATCATGAGTGAGGAGGATATTGTTAGGCCGCAAATCACGGTGCACAATGCAACCAACTCTACATTCTTCATGAAGGTATCTCAAACCACGTGCTGCTCCAACTGCGATTTTTTGGCGTGCAGACCATTCCAGTACATTCTGCGTTCGTCCTGCAAAGCCAGATGTACAGCCAATTAAAAAACATTCTATTAAGATTATGATGATGACAATTCCTGGACCAAGGTTGAACAAATATCATTGTAGTAATACAATATTTAGGAATCTGGGGAGCTTACCGTAGAGATGAGAATCCAGTGACCCATTGCAGATGTACTCATAAACTAGCAATCTCCTTCCATCCTCCACACAGAACCCAATTAGCATCACAACATTGCGATGTTGTGCGCAGCTTAAGACCTCTACTTCAGAGCAAAATTCTTTATCTCCTTGAGTACTGGCTAATTTATACTGTTTGACAGCAATTACCTGCCCATCAGGTAAGACACCGCGGTGTACAGAACCAAAGCCACCTTCAGCCAAGAAGTTTGCTTGCGAAAAATCACTTGTCGCAAATTGTAGTTCTGCAAATGTAAACCACCTTGGAGGATTCCCGAATACAGGTGCCTTGTGCTGACAAATAGAGCACAATGGGGGAGGTCCATGAGACACACATTTGGGTAGTGAAATTGCTTCTCTAACACTTTTGCTTAAGTTCACATCAATTTTACAATTGAGCACTTCTAAGATAGGATCTTGATCCAACTTTGTGAATTTCTGAAGCAAAGCTTCATAGGTAGAAACCAAAGCCTGATCACTAGATCTTTGCATATTGTTCTCATACTCACCATCTACACAAATTACATTTGCAATCCATGGCTGAAAAGATGAACTTTTGGATGAAGAACTTAGCTTTTCACTCTCTGAATCAGATTCAATATCCTCCAGATTTGTCAGTCCCTCATGAATAAAAGGAAAACCTCTCCTTCGTCTTTCGTAATTATTATCAGAATGGAAAAATGGCGAAGTTCCAGGATCTGAGCTCGATATTGACGATGTTCCAATATCAGTTGCTGTTAACGGTGGTGACCCTTGCTCTGGACTACTAGCAGGAGTAACTACTGGACCTCTTATTCTATCTGGATGTTTAGATTTGTCTTTTATGTTTCTTGTATATGCGCTTGGCTCCAGTGACCATGAACAATCTCTGTTGAGTTCCACCTTCGGTGAATTATTCAAATTCAAGCGTAAAATCTTCGGGTGAGACCGTTTCATAATCGCAATATTGCAATGCAGCTCCTCCATGCAGCATTTCTTCTCACGTTTCAATTTTCTGCAGTTTGTGGAAGAATCAATGATTGTTCCCAGTCCATAAGAAATTTCAGAAACTTAATAGTAAAAATAAACTTTTACATATCAACAAAACACACCAAACTGATGCCTTAAACAAGAAAGGAACCTCTAACATAGAATGTGAAAATACATAAACAAACTACTACTAGTTCTTTATTTTATTATTACCTGTCCAAAATAACCCAGCTTGATTCTAATCTCTTGGCTTCAGCAGCCACAGCACCACATAAAGAACCAGAAAGAATCTTTACTCTGATCTTTGTCTGTGTAAAAATACTTGACAGGTTAGAAAAGCTGACTAGTATACACAAAGCAACAAAAAGAAAAGGAGCATGCATGTGGAATCCAACCTTCTCTGGATCATAAAATTCATGGAGTTGAAGCACTAATTGAGAACATGAATTGGTAATAACTTCTTTCTGATCCGAAACAGTTCCTAGACGCGATGTCCAATTACTAGTGGCACAATCAGTAGTCAATCTTGAAAAACCCCATACCTTCTTGCCTGTAAGTAAAATACTCATAATATAATCCAACTTAGATTGTTCAGATCTCAAAAAACTATAGGTCATTTAAGCTCTCAATTTTATCAAATAAGCTCTTAATTCTATTTTCCACGTTTTCCTTAGCTTTACAAAGTCATAAATGCAATCAATTATAAAGGTTGAAAAAGGACAACAATTAAAGAGAAAACTGAAAGAAAAAGAATGAATGAGAGTAAAGTAATGATGAGAATACCTGAGGAAAGAGGTGGAATGATGACTAATAACTTAATGCAATCTCCTGGTTGAACAACATGAGTCAAAGCCCAAACCAAAGCATTCCTTGAGATATCTCTTGAAGCTTTAACTGCAACAACCACCACTTTCCCATTCACCTTCAAAGAACCCATATCTTCTTCATAATGACCCTTTTGAATACTCATCTCAAGTTCTCAACTTGACAATGAAAATCAATTACCAGAAGCAAAACCCATCTGAAAAAACACAACTTTGTTTAACTTTTCAATAGTGAACGGTTCTTTTATGCTACCTATAAGATTAAAGTTGCAAAGAAATACAAAAAGAAAGAGAGAAAAACAAGTAGAAGGCGACAGTGGACACAAACTTTAAGGCACTTTAATCAAAACAATGTTACTGTTAAAGCACAGACAATGCAACACAAGTGAAAATCATTCCACGTTATTCTAGTTCTAGCACTGATAGCAACTAAACATGTATATGGAAGAAAAAGAAAGAGACATTATAGACAAACAATGACACAATGAAACAAAGGACTTCTCATTGTCATACTGAAATGCTGGAAATGGAAACAGAATCTGAATCAAGTAAGCCAAGTTGTTCATTTACCATTTTCTTCAAACAGTTTATGAGCAATGATTGCATACAGAATAGAAGAAAGAGAAGCTACTTTAATTAATTAATTAATTAAAATAAAATATAAAATAAAAATAATAAAACAAGTTGTGACAGGAAGAAATGGACAGGTTTTAGGTGTGTGTGAAGAGACAAATTGTGGCTGCTAATCCCAAAATTGAATAACCAAAGACCTACTCAAGAAAAAAATTTAGTTACCAAAAATTAAGGAAAACAATAGAAAGGTGTACTAATGAGCTGTGTAAAATATAAATATCAAAATGTCGCTTGAATCGAAGGAAATGGATATTAAAAGAATAAAAGTATGAATAGCAAGTGTTCTAAGCAAGTGCCAACACATGTTTTACTTGGTAATCACTCTTATGAGCTTCAAATAGTGTGACATTGATGACATGACATGTGAATTTTTATACTAGTGGGGTGCTTCCTTTCTATTATTACAAGTAACTGTACTTTCAACCTCTTAGAAAGTTGCGACTATTTAAGATTAAAATTCTTTAATTTAATTGGTACAAAGTATACTATGTAATTATATTTTGTGAGAAAAAAAAATACTCGGTCGGTAGGACCATTGGCCTAGTGGTTTGAGTTATCCTAAAATATGTAGAGTCGATCTAGTGCTCCAAGTTCGATCGCTATACTAACAAATTTGGAGATTAATTTTTTGTTGAAAATGTTTAAATACTTTGTAAATAGTCGGTAATTATCCGGAAAAAAAAAACTATATTCGGCATGAAACTGAAGACCACATCAATCCCCACTTGACATTTGGCAGAAGGAAATGTAATAAATACAAGAAGACTGGAATCAAAGATGTTGCTTTCATGTAGGATGTGTAGATTGCAGAAGATGCTAATTAGGTAGTAGAATATAGTATTAGTACTAATCAATACAGTGCGTACAAATAGAATGGCCAAAATTCACAATTAAATTGACAAGTAGTATGCTAACTAATTTTATTAATTTGGTTGATGCAATAATGAGCCAACGGAAGATTACGTATTGGGTGGGTGGGTGGGTGGGTGGTGTTAAGCAAAACTGATCGGTTTGTGGTCATACTAATACTATAAAATTGGCTGAACGGTGCATGTGCACATTTAATGAGCCTTGCATTGCGCTTTAATTACTCCCTCCATCTCAATTTAACTATTTTGTTTGTCATTTTACTTTGTATTAAATTATTTGTCACTTTAAAATATTAATACAATATTTGTTTATTTTTAATAATATTCTTATTACTTTTTACATGGGTTTGCTTTAACCAAAAAAATAAAAGAAGTAATCATACAAGTCCATAAAGTGAGATTTTTCAGTGTTACCATTTTTTTTACTATAAAAATTAGTATTAGTATATCCTATCATTTTCTTAAGGGTGTGTTTGGATGGTGGAGGGAAAGAAAGTTAAAGGAAAGATTGGTGAAAGAATGAAAGTGAGTAGAAAGTGAGATGATTTTTTAGGTGTTTGGTAGGAGTGAAAATAGAGTAGAAAGTGGAAGAAGGGAATGAAACATATTTAATAAATTACATTAATACCCTTATGTAAAACTAAGGTCTAATTATATATATATATATATATATATATATATATATATATATATATATATATATATATATATATATATATATATATATATATATATTTGAAAAAAAAAAACTTTGAATAGCAAACATAATTGCTATGCGTGCAATGTACTGCACATGTACAAAATGAATTGCAAAAAAATTGAGAAGCAATGTACTACAAAAGAATAGAATGGCACATGTTGTTATTAGCAAATAAAGCTAGGGATATTTTCGTCTTTCTCAAATAATTGCAACTATCAACCAATTTTCTCCTCAGTTATGTGCAGAATGCATTCAGGTGTGGACCCCACATATTCTAATCTTTCCCTCCACTTTCTTGCATGAACCAAACAATGGAAAGCTATTCGAAAAACTTTCTCTTCCTCCACAATCTTTCCTCTCTCTTTCATATGAATCAAACACAGTGTAAAGCTCACATATTAACCTTAAACCAGAGTTAAATTGAGTCGAAGGTGTATATGCTATGCATGTCAAATCACACAAGTCCATATCATTTTTTTAACTTTTTTGATTGAAAAGTTCTACAACTTTTTTGTAAGTTTCATACATACTTCAAAATTCATTTCATATTTTATATACATCTTAAAAGGTTATTTTTAATTCCATAACAACAGTTATACTAATTGTTCGTAGTAAATAGTTAATAAAACTAATATTGATTAACAAATTCTTCACTTTTCATAGTATATATTTAGTAAACTGCATTGTTAGTAAATAGTATCACCTCTACCACTCTCAAGAAAACTGTGATACCCAAATATGGCACTGCTCACACAATGGAAAACATGTAGTTAAATCAGTCTAGCTTCATAGCTGGGATTATAGAAGCTAAAATCAGTGAGCATAATTGTATGAACAATAGAAGGGGAAACAGAGTTCAAAATATTTCCAATGTACCAAATTGTTGCAATGCTCCCAATATCGCCATTTGTTCTTCAAGACTACTGCTCTATTATTTCATTGACTTCAACCCAAGAATGATAGTCATTTCTATTTGCATAGAATGGTGGATCAACCAATAAAATCCTGGGATTCTCCCTAGTTGAATAAAGTGGGGATCTGCAATATAGCAGCACACCAGAGCTCAATAGAGCTTGTAACCAAAAAAAAGAGCTTCATACCATATGATGAAATGAGATGAGAGTAAAATGTAAAACAGAACAGAAACTCAGAAGAGTGTAATTGATCTGAAAATGAATCAATCAACTATTACAATTGAGGTGTTTTCCTTATATAGTAGCAAACAGTTGAGTTGAATCACTACTAACAACTCACCATAATATAATTTGTTAACTATCTTGTAACTAATTCAAAACTATCCTGCCAACTCATTCATCTATCAGCTCGTCAGTACTACCATTCAATACGCTTAGTTTTGAGAAGAAACAATGCAGGTTGGATGGAGTTCCCTTAACATTGGATCCATCCTATAATTGCTACTATACATACTAAAGAGAAAGTAGGAACAAGAATTGTGAGACTTGTTGTGACCCTCACCTTGTGTTGAGAGCTAGCTATGTGGTTGCTGTTAATTTGCTGATAAGGTTGAGTAGTATAGTCTCCAACTCTTCCCCACTGTTCCAATCATGAACTATTGCATCAACTAGTTTTGGATCACTGCAAATCTCTTTCCAAAGGGGATAACTCTTCCTTGGCATCACAAAATCACATCCTTCCAGATTCAACGTGGGGCAATAGTCGCCCATTCCATCTCCAATATAGATGAATCTTGTTTTGCTGGGTAAAGAACCTCGGATTCGGTCTATCACTAAACCCTATATGCAACAAATTAAATTTGCTAATTAGTCATTTTGAACGTGAACGTATCGAAATTGCAAACACAATTAAAGATCAACGATCAACAAATAAAAATTACGGATCAAAATGACACTTAAGAATGTGCTTGCAATTTCGATATCTTTGTGGACTGCAATGCAATAGTAGTTGTTTACCTAAATTAAAAAGTAAAGGGTCATTTTAGTCCTCATAATTTCTTTGTGGGAGTTATGACAAATTTTATAGACAAATTAGTTACCAACATTTTCAAAAGGTAGAAATTTGTCCTTGACAATAGATAAAATGAATGAACGGAAAGACCAACTTATCACTATTTGAAAATGTCAAGGCTAATTTATCCCTAAAAATTGTGGGGACCAACTTGTCCCTGAAAGAAATGACAGTTTACTTCAAATTAAATTACTACTACTTTTCATTTTTATGACTGAATCTGTGACTCACGTAGTTCAGAATGTATCAAAATTGCAAATACGTCCTATATAATATGAACTAAATTGACAAAAAATCACACAAAAGGATCAAAACGAAGAACCAAAGTGACTAAAAGAGCCCATAGGATATGTTTGCAATTTCAATATTTTCAGAACTACAATTGCTATTTACCTAAATTAAACTACTGCAACAGAAGACTAAAATCAAAGAAAGAAAATAGGTAGAATCTTGATGTGTACCTTGCACATATTGGGAGGGCAGAGGTCACAATCATGAGGAGGCAAAGTTGAATCATGAAAAGGAGTAATACGAAGACGCCCAACTTCATCAACAAAAGTAGGGTTTGTGTTGATTTCCGAAAAGCACTCAAATAGACCATGGTGTTCAAGAATGGTTTGAATTGAGAACAAATTTGCATCGCTAATTATCCTTAAGTCACAACCAAGAGAGTGTGCAGATTTAATAGCGGAAGTAATGTTAGGATGTAAGAAAGCCCTTTTCAAACACTGTGCAATTTCATTGGTGTTAATCCCTCGGGAGTGAAGCTCTTCCATCATTCTTTCCATGAGAGAAGTCCATGGCATGGTGGAGCGAAGTTGGTTGAAAATGTTGGTGAGATCCATTTGGGTGATAATCCATCTGTCACTGTCGTCGTCGATTATTGTTCGATCGAAATCGAAAACCACCACCACTGCCACCATTTTTGTAACTCCCTAGTAGGAATCTCCGCTCTCTTTTTCTCTCCCTACGGGTTACTTGCTGCACGTTATGGAAAGAAGGGAGAGAGAGAGAAGAAGAGGGACGCTCCGGTGTCTTTTTTTCCCTTTCTGCTGAGGCCTTTATTTTTCTCACCCCCCTCAACATCAATCTCACCCCCATAATTACCCAAACAAACAAATACCTCTAAAAATTTACAAAAATCACATTTCACATTTCACATTTCATAATTTCGAAAAAGTAAGTAAATTCGGTTGGGATTTTCGGAATTACTCTTTTATTTTCAATTTTTAATATTTTATAATTACATTTATTGTTTTAACAGTGGCGAGTAGACGATCAGACAACGTAGCGAAAGCAGCAGTCTTCGAGCAAAGACTCGCAATGATCGGCAGCAGCGAGCATTCTTGGGAGGCCAATAGTAGCAGTACTCCTTCTCCAGACACTTTACAGAGGCTCGTGCTGTGCTGGCATGCTTCGAGCGTCGAGGCGCTGAAGAACCCGCGCCAGAGTGATAGAGGAGCACCCAGAGCTGGTTAAGCCTCAGCCTCAGCCTCAACCCCGGTATGAGCAGCCCTACCGTGACCACCCTGATTATGAGTACCATATGCGGCACCAACAGGAGCACCCAGAGTCAGATCATAACGTTATTCACTGGACGTTGGGAGGCTTTGGAGAGCAGGAGGAGGATGAGGCCAAAGATCGGAGGAGGAGGAGGTTCGGGAGGAGGAGGTTCAAAGTGAGGTTCACCGCCCCGGTGTGGATCACACACTCTTATATTTACATCGGGATACGCACCGCTGCGGCGGCCCCGGATAGATAGAGGCGAGGTAATATTTTAATTTTTATTTTAATTTTACTTAACAACAATTAATTACTTATTTTTAATAACGTATGGTTTAATTTTAATTTTTCAAATTTCGGAAACTAAAGGTTGTATCTCACGGCTAGAAGTTTCCTAGAATTAGACCTGCCGTCTGCCGAGCACCACCCACATGTAGACCCTTTGGTTTGCGTCAGGCTAAGCTTTTACGAGTTGTACATCACACCTCTGTGGGCAATCAACCATGAGTTGATATCTCGCTTTAAAAAATTTGGTTGCTTTGGGGCGATGACGTTGTTCCCTACATGCCGAGCAGTGCGTTGGCGATTCGGCGGCTACTGAGGTCCTCTTCCACCCATTTCGGGTAATCCTCCCTGCTGGGACGAGGATCATACGAGGGTTCTTGATGTATCGATTCGAGCGCAGACTTTTTTGGCGAGCTAGTAGAGATGCGACTTACCACGGCGAGTGTGATCCACGATTACCTACCTTGAGTACGATCGGGTAACGGTGTGTGCGTCTTACTCGGTGCGAGAGCACAGCCACGAGCAGAGCATTTCGGGATCCACCATATCATCGAGAGCGTTGTCCCGAGAGACATATGAGGAGAGGTGCAGAGCAACGGTGATTAGCTTGGGATGCCCTAGATGTCGTCCAGTTCACCTACTTCACGTGCTTATTTTCAGTCATTGTTAAACATTTTGGACCCATAGTTGTATTTGTACTCCTATTTTATGTTGGTCATTTTATATATTTTGACGTATTGTTATTTAAATCGTAATCCGTTCGTATCATATTTCCAAAATAAAACGCGTTTAAATATTAATTTAATATACAAACTTAAAAAAAAAATTACAAATTTCGGAATTACCTTTTTTAGAGGTAATTCCGAAATTTTTAATTTTTTATGAATCGGAATTACCTCCTTATTTTGAGGTAATTCCGAAAATTTTAATTTTTTTTTTAAAAAACGCAGGGGCAGTATTGGGTTTTTTTGAAATATGGGGGTGAGATTGATGTTGAGGGGGGTGAGAAAAATAAAGGCCTTCTGCTAATCGCTCCCTCAACACTTTCTTTTCAATTTAGTCCATTGACTTTTTTTTTTGGAAAAACAATGATCATTGATAAATCTAATACAAAGCAACGCTTTGGTCAAAAAAAAAAATTCAAAGCAATGCATTATTCCATTAAGTGGATGAAGAATAACTACTATGTCTACCGACTCTATAAATAAATCAGCTACAAGATAAACATTTAATATGAGTCATAATAAAATCTAAGATGATTGTCTCCCCTCTAAAAAGAAGAGTATTACGAGCTAACCAAATACACCAACATGCTGTTGGCCACAAAATAGACTTCATGTTGTGTGTCTTTTTCCCTTTACATAACTCGCAAATCCTAAAAAGTGCCGAATCAAATCATTCGAAATAGGGAATTGGACATTCAACCACGACACGATATTGCACCACACCTAGCGAGCTATTTTTAGTGGCTCATACTTCTTACAACCCACCGCTACTCGGTGGACACCCTCAACACCTCAATATCCCCAAAATGCCCTCTTTTTTGTTCTAGAACTCTGAATGGTTTAGACTCAAAGTTCTGAACCGGTTCGGTAGGAAACTTTTCGAACCTGGTAAGTTCAATATTAGGGGGGTGTCTGTGAAGATACAATATTCGTTGATAAACTTTCGAACCATCATTTTCAATGGCATTTTTGTCTTTTCACGTGTTTAGGAGGTGTCCACTGAATAGCGGGTGGGTTGTAAGAACTAAGAAGTATGGGCCTTTTTAGTCTCCAAACTTTGGGCTTCATTGATAAGCCGGCCCAAATTAGGACAAGGAAGTGAAGCCCTCAACTCATTTGTTACTTGCTGTAAAAAAAAACTCATTTGTAACAACCAGCAAATCTGACTGCACCTCTATCTATCTGAGCAAAACGCAAACAAATCTCAACTCACGAACAACCGCTTCCGTCTTTCTTATTTGTCATCTGAAACGCCTTGAAAACGAAGATTCACCGGAACACCTCGGAGTAGCAGCCGTAACAGGACACGACTCCGGCGCCATCTGATCGCCGCATCTGAAAACCGCTTAGCACCAGCACGTCGCGTCAAGCCTTGGTTCCGCGATCGCACGCCGCCATCGACTGCATAGCTTGGACATCTAAATTGTTGGTAAAATGGTTTCCTTTGAGATGAATGATCGTAAAAGTAAGTGGAATTTGATCATAGTGTTCTTGTTTCAGCAATTATGATATCATATGACTGATCTTACCGTGTTTAATGCTTATGTCTAACTGTATAAGAATGCAATATTGTTGAGTTAGTCATAGTTCCATAAGTTAATTATCATATTCAGTTATTCGGTGGAAGATGATTTATTTAAGGCTATGAATTTTAAAAGAGTTTGATTCTTCACCTGTTTCCTTTGCCCTACCTTGCGTGTTTCTTAATGGTCAGATAGATAGCTGAAACTAGAAAGTTTGTGAAAGGCCTGTCTAGAGTCTGTTATATAAATGTTTTCATTGTTCAAAGAAATTGGTATTTCATTTTAGAGAATGTTCATACTTACTACTGACACGGTGAAACCTACTTTCCAATTGCCATAGTTATTAATGCTATGCTTGTTTAAGTGAACTCAGTGCAATTTTGAATTAAGATTCTGAGTTGTTATAATATGAAACAAACATGCCATAAATAGGACATGTATTTGGTTAGTTATCACCTGTTTTCATTGCCTTGGTTAATCAAGGTCCTTCCATTATTCAACTTTGTCTGCCTTATGCCCTGTGTGATCTTTAATAGGCAGAGCGGTTTTTGTTGTTGTTACTTGTTGATTATTTAAAGTTAATGCAATCACCTAACTTGAAATTAGTCGAAATCTCCCATTAATGGATTTGCTTATTGCGTCATACTCATTGGTATCCCAATACACCATGTTGATTTTCTTCATGTTCTTGGAGGAAGCATACATTCTTCTGATATATATGTTTTTAGTTTGGCCTAATAACAACATAATGCAGTTTTCAGGACATATTTTAGTGCCTTTATGTTATGGTCTCATACTATTTGGCAGAAAAGCGTTGCTTTGACTAATTCATGTAGAAGTTATTTTTGGACATTACATATTTTTCATCTACTAAAGTACTACTCCATATTTTGTTAACCTAAATACAATTTCATTATCTTATTCTATTTAATGTATGTGATTGTCATGCGATACAGAGATTGGATTGGGATTAACTGGCTTCGGAATATTTTTCTCTTTCCTTGGGATTGTCTTCTTCTTCGACAAGGGGTTGCTAGCCATGGGAAATGTAAGTTTCATTGTGACAAGTTTCTTGCTTAAGAAGTTGTTTCATATTTGTTTGCTTAATATTTGATAACATCTTTTTTAATGCTCTGGTATCTTCACATTGCTTTAAAAAAGATCCTGTTTGTTTCTGGAGTGTCCTTAACCATTGGGCTGAAATCCACGATGCAATTCTTCATGAAACGAAGTAATTTCAAGGTAAAATTGTTACCAATTTACTGTCTCTTTCACTTTGTGTCTCGTGCTTTCTTTATTCTAAGTTTTACCCACTTACTTTTTTACTTTTCAGGGAACAATCTCATTTGGTATTGGGTTCTTGATTCTCATTTTTGGATGGCCTATTCTGGGCATGATTATTGAGGCTTATGGGTTCATTGTACTATTCAGGTCTATTGAAATTTTAAAGAAACTCTTATTTTGTGTTTAAGTATGTTAGTATGTTATAGGCTAACAATCGATTATGCCATGCAGTGGTTTCTGGCCTACACTGACTGTTTTCTTACAGAAGATTCCAGTTCTTGGTTGGCTGTTTCAACATCCACTTGTTCGATCGGTATGTATTTGTGAAAAGTTGAAATGTTTTTACCTTCCATCTATGTCTTCTTTGAAGCATCTTGCACTTTTGTTAATATAGATCTGCCATATCAATAATCAATGTTCTTGGAACTTGGAAGTTCTCAAGAAATCTTAAGCTATTCTGATTGATTTTAGTATATTACTTTTCATTAATATATGTTGAGAAGTGGCATAGGATAGAAAGTGAAACCAACAATATATTGAGAATGCCCCACTAAAATTTCACGATAGTGTAGCTGGAAAAAAGAACCTTTTTATCTTAAAAAATATCCTCACTTTTTCAATTTGTTGAACTACAAATGAGGCCATGCAGGCCCCGGATTTTCTTGGTGGGGCATTCATGTTTTTACCTGCAATCATATAAAACTTTCATCATAGTCAGCACAAAATAAATAATAAAGAAATGGTCATGGGAGAACGGGGTGAAAATTTTGATGTCAATAGTTAGTTATATCTCTGTCTGGAGATTGGCGAGTGATACGAGGGTGAAGTTTTACCATAATTTGGTGAAGTTGAATCCTATTGCTTTCATTTGCATACTAGATGAGATTTTTGAACACCGAGCTTACTAATTTTCTGTCCATTGCAGTTACTTGACCGCTATAGAGGTAAACGAATGCCTGTGTAACACTAGAGTCTTTGGAAACATCGTGTAACTATTGGGAAGCGCAATTTGAAAGTCCATGTAAAGAAATACACCCATATGGGGAATCTAATGGGAACTGAGTTTGCCTTATGATGGTAGAAAATGATTGTTATTTTATGATGGTAGTCATTTAGTGCAAAGGAAAACTACAGAAGAATAACGTTTTTACTACTTGTTTGGCTCCTTTTCCTTCTAAGCTGAAAATCAATTGATCTCAGGAGTTATCAGTTCTGCTACTCAATTTGCATTTCTATTTCAATTACTCGCCTTTTGGAAGCATCAGTGCCTAGTATTCAGGTGGCATTTGTTCACACTGATCAAAGGAGCTTAATGATTTTAGATAATGTTAGCGCAGCAATATGGAATTACTAGTATTTTTCTTCTTTTTCTTTACTACCAATGTGACATGGATTTGGAGTGAAAGGCAATGCCGTGGAATCAATTCTTTTATGAAAATTAGTATTACCTTCAATTCCCATCTCATTTATTATTTCCTTTTTAACAAATGTGGTCTACCCTTTCGATTTGTTGTTTCTGTCTACCTTTGTGCATATTGCTCGTTTCCATTTACATCCTGAAAGGTGTATTTTGCTTCAATATTTTGATTAGGCATTGCTGTGGAATTCCATAGTTATTTTAAAATAATATAATCGCTATTTTTAGGTGAGAATATAGCATATATGGATAGATGAGTTAAATTATTACAGTACTAATAAAGCGCTCCTTAGATAAACAGTTTTCTAAGCAATTAATCAAGTGTTTATAGCATAAGTGCTTATTATATAAGAGCGTATGTATAAGTTTGTTTTATGATAAAAGTTAAAATAATGTTAAATGGTTTTTCTATGAATTATAATTTGTTTTCACAAGTTGTCTGGGAAAGTTTATGAAAAATAGCTAAAAATAGTTTATAAACATGTCATAAGTTGTTTTCATAAATTTTCAAACGGTCTAACAACTACTTATAGGCAAATTTGGTGGGCAGGTAGATTGACCTATTTAAACTCTCCTGAAATTCATTAAAAAAGATTATTGAAAAGAGAAAAAAAGTTGAAAAAATATAAATAAATAAATAAATAAATAAATAAATAAAAAGTAAACAAAAAACTTTGCAGGATGACCTACCCTTCCTCGCATGTGGTTTGGAAAATACCTCTCGCACATTTTTAGTGGAATAATGGCTCGTCATCTTGAATTGCCATCTCTACCACATCCCACTACCCCCTCCCTTAATTGTCTTTATCGCTTCATATTTGCAGCATTTTGTCTTGCAAACTCATTTTTTCTTCTTTTTTCGATTTTTTAAAAACAAAAGTTTAAGATGCATTTATAACTTAGGGCATATGTGTTTCATATGACATGTTTCTTCACGAATGAATGGGAGTTGGTTGCTACACGACTGTACCAAAACTTGACTAGTATGAATTACAGTCAAACTTTAATACTAAGATAAAGTTTAAACACTCATCGAAGAGACAAGCATATTATATTTTATATTAATATATGTATATGTAAGATGACTCACGCCTTATATACATAGCATAATTGTTGTAACCTTGATGTCTAAGGATAGTCGTCATAACTCATAAGTTCGTCAACCTCAGACGTGATCTAATATGATATGAGGATGTTTGTTATATATAAAGTAGTTAGTAATTAGTGTGTTAGTTTCTAGAGAGGAGGAGAGGGGGATTGGAACCTTGTACGCCTACATTTCTACCAACAATGTCTCTTTCACTCAACCATATGAACTACCCTTTTGAAACTATGCTTTAGTAGTTGCTATGTATGCTTGAATGTGTAAAGAATTTAATGTCTAGATGTAAGTATTGAATATGATTTATAGAAGGATGCAAGTTCAATAAGGATTTTAGTGAGACACTTGGCAAAGAGGCAAGTACAATAGAGGTGAAATAGGCTGTATGCGGTTACCACTCTCTTCCACAGACAAAACAACCATCGACAAAACAATCATCCAAGCAAACAACAACTCAACCAACGATGTAAATCCTACTTTCTATAGTCAAGCTTTCTTTTATCAATTGGACAAGTTGCCCATTCTGTTCAAAACTAACGAGTTAAGCTAATTTGAAAATACTGTTCAAACCGATCACTTGAATGATTCACCGTTGCATCCAAATTTTTGAACACTAGTGGCAAAAAAAAATCCAGATTATTTTGTTCTTTGGCCTCAAAAGACCTCTTTAAACAATCATTTAACCAAGGTAAAATGTTAGCTAACTAATTGGTAAAAAAATTAGCTAGCTAATAACTACTAACCAAATACATTTATTAGACATATTTCGACAGAAATAAAACAAGGGGTAAAAGCTGAAGCAGTTAATAACAGACCTGCTTTTCATTTAGAAATGGTGCAAACTAAGGCAAAGGCAGAACATTCATGAGCTCAATAAACCAAATAAGTTAAACAAAACTTCATCACTAATAAAAAATTCGACCATGGATGACAATGGTAAGACTTAGACAACAACTTTGGGTTCGGATGCAGAAGCTTCTGCATACACAGGGTGTAGGACATGACCTTCCTTAGGCACAACATGCACCCACTTGCGACCAGTCAGCTTGTTCTTTTCAAACTTCACGCAGCCCTCTTTCAAAGCAAAGAGAGTATGATCTTTCCCTAGTCCAACGTAGTTTCCTGGATGAAAACGAGTACCACGTTGTCTAACAATTATATTTCCAGGTATTACCCTCTGCATAATAAGAAGAGTCTCGTCATGGCCAGTGACATAAATACTCATAACTATTTATCCAAAATCATAAATAAATTATCCACTAAGACTAAGTGGCTCCATGCCTCCATACATGAGAGAATGAATTGTGTTTAGAACATCCTGGTTCAGTACTGACATTGTTTCTCTAATTGCATGTCATAAAATCGATACTCTTGCTTAAAGCATAAAATTCATACCTGCCCGCCAAATTTCTTCACTCCAAGGTTCTTGGGTTTTGAATCCCGTCCGTTTTTTGTGGATCCAGCGGTCTTCTTGGTTGCCCAACGCCTGAACACCATACTCAATCCTTCTCCAGAAACATCTAAAATAAGTCAAAAAGCCATTAGTCTAGCTTTCTTTTGAAAGTCGCAATATAATAGCCAATATAGGATCGTGAAGTTATACCACAAGTGCTTCTGTACACAGGAACATTTGTCACTAGCTCCTTGATATTCAATCTTCTGCACAACGATGCTGCAAAATTCATGTTGTTTTCTATATGATAATGACACTCCCTGAAACATACAATACAATAACAGCATTAGAAATAAATTCAAAAAGAATAAGTTTCTTATTACAAAATAAAAACCATTTAGGAACTTGTAAAGATAGTAGGTAAACAATGAATTAGAGTGATACAAGTATAAACAGGGTCATCCTGATTCCCCAAATACTAGAAACAGAAACCAATCACTGCAAGCAAAGGAATACCTGACTATTGTTTTCGTTTAAAGTTGTCAAATTTGAGAGTCTACATAAACTTGTGAATTTCCACAAACTTAATCCGCGAAATCATAAGAGATGAGTTCACCTAGTACAAAAATAAATATTTTGAATACCTATGATCAACAAGCTTTATTATCACAGCAACGTAATCATGTCTACAACTTCTATTCTTAACTGGTTATTGATTCATGGGCTTATATGAAATGAAAAGAAAAAAAAATAGAACGAGAAACAAACATATCACAAGTTTAACTCCTGGATTTCCAGATGAAATGAAACACATAAGAAGATCTCGATCTCAAAATAGAATCCAATATAAAATTTTCACAAATATTCAATGCTAGCATCAAATACAGCAGATTTTCACGATTTTTCAATGCTAGTATCCACTACATCCAATTCAATGCTAGCGTCCACTACATCAAATACAGAAGATTCAATATAAACTTTTCACAAATTTTCAATACAGATAAATGATACTCAAAACTCAAGGTAATCAAAACTTGAGATACTTGTCATTAATAATCAACAACTCAACATCATGACATCTCTACCATTTATCATAGTCAAAGTAAACTAAAAGAAGTACTAACAACTCAAACAAGAATGTCCAGAGACTGAAGAAGTATTTGCATTCAAGGCTGTCTCAGTTGAAAGAGTTTACTTAACACAAAACTAAAGCTCACGAGTTAAATCGATGGAAGAATACCCAGCTCACGAGTTAAATCGATGGAAGAATACCCAGCTCACGAGTTAAATTCACAGATCAGTACACCAAAAGAGCATAACAAATTCAACATCAACAAACAGGTTGAAAAATCCCAAGGTTCAAAACTATCAGTGTAAACAACTGTTTCTGTTATTTAAAAGCAGTTACTTATATATAGGTAGTTGTTTAGCAGTTTGGTATGTTAGAATAACAGGAAAAACTGCTGTCTAGGGTGGTTATCCAAAAATTAGTGTGTGGCTTGTGGAAAGGGAGAGACCAGGCTCTCGAATTCTCTGTATCAGGTTTCTGTTTGTATTTTCTGTTGTAAGTGTGCAGTTTACCATTACATTGTAACTCTTTTTTTGGGTACGTAGACGGTGGTCACGGCCCCTATAAACTCACAGTTGTGTGTAAGGTCCCAAGTTCGAACCCTAAACATGATATCTAAAGCGCAAAAAATTTGGCGTTTTGAGTTGAAATTAGGCTTAGGGATCATTACATTGTAATTCTGTTTGCATTAATAAAGACTAGAAAATGGTCCCAAATCTATTCTGTTTTGGACTGGTTCTATCAACTTGTTGATGGATTCAGCTCAGTAAAGCAGAAAATTGTTCCAAATCTATTCTGTTTAAGAATACTAAGGGCACATCAACTACTTCTACTTTTGGCCCAAATAAAGCTATTAACAAGAAAAAAGGTACAGCTAGTAAATCAAACCACAGGGGTTGCAGAAATGAAAAGGAAAATGGAATTAGGTTGAAGAAAATGAAGCGGAGAATCGTAGATTGCAAAAAACGAAGAGGAATACCTGAGCTTGCAGAAGGGTTGAAAACGAAACGCAAAATGAAGGAGGCGCGCGCAAGGGTTGTCGCGTGTTCGAAGACACCTAAGCTTCGTGCGTGCTCCCTTTCGCTTTTGGGTTTTTTTTGACCCCCAATCTCTCCCCTTAAACCTCCACCCACACTAAAATCTCCAAAATGCCCTTTGTAATCTTTTTTTTTTTAAAAGCTCATCGTATATATATCATTTGGGACATATATACGATGTGTAGTTTTAACACATCGTATATATGCCCTGAAGAAGTATATACGATGTGTAGTTAAAACCAAGAATCAAAATTAACAGAGTAAATGGCAATTGTTCAAACCAAGAAAAAGATGTAAAATTAGGGCTCCCATTTTGTCATAAAATCGAATTATAATTTGCTCAAAATCCTCAGATCCAGGAATTCTAAATAGACAGTAGCAACATAATCTTTTGCATCGAATCGAATTTGAAACAAAACGAAACAGAAATTATAAAGCAAAAGCCAAAAAATTAAAGAAAAAATACCGCCAACAGCAACAAAAGAGATACGAAAGAAACAAAACGTAGAATAGAATAGAATCAAGTAAAGTAATGCAAACGAAGGAAGTTCGAAGAAAAGAAACAAGTAAAGAAGTAAAATGGAAGTAGTCTACCTCACTTCAGAGAACAAAGATCTGAAAACTGAAAGGTATGAAGATGAAAGAAGACTGAGATCTGCAACACACTCAGTACATTTTATACTGGTTAAATCGCAAAAACCCTAGTTGAGATGTTTCAAGTGTTTTTTCGTGTCCTTTTTTTTTTTGGTCAAGTTGTACTGATTATCATAGATATGGGCAAAGGCCACAACCAAATACAACACAAAGTTGTGCCAAGAAGAACCAAATTGGCCTATACAAGCCATAGGCTCAACAGGGAACAACAACACAAAACTAGCGGTTTAAAAATTAAAACAACAAGAAACAGGCCCAACAAGAGCAGTCCTACAGCTAAAAGGCCCAAGGCCCACAAGCTCGAGAAAAGAAGGAAGGAAAAATAAAGCAACACAAAGAGATGCTACAAACACCAATGATACACAACAACCCCAAAGACAAACCCTAGCAGAGCTTTCAACGCCACCAGCCATCACCTTCTACAATCGAGCTAACAAACTCAAGCACAATCACCCGGTGAAGGAACCAGAGCAACCACCAACACAACCCCACAACCCCAATCGAAGCCCTAGCAGAACTCTCTAGCCTACCAGCCCACCACCAACTTCAACCAAACTACGAACGAGCAAGCAAAACCAACCAATCAATGAACCTCAGCAAAAGAACCAAAGTTTAATTCCCCCTGATCAAAGCAAGCTTTACAATCTTCCACAACTACTCTACAAATTGAATCTGGAGGTCTTGAAGTCCAATTGCTCTGAAGCCGTCCCTTCGACGCAAGCGACGCAATTTCATGAGCAAGTTTATTCCCTTCTCGATTCACCCAAGTAATGACACACCCATTTAATTCTGATTTGAAATACTCAATATCCTTGAGAATCGAACTAACTTCCGCTTTATGATTTTTCAATTTACACATGTTGACAAGCTGGAGATTATCAGTCTCAATCACAGGGAGCTGAAGCTGAAGAGAGACAGCAGTTGACAAAGCTTCACGCAACCCCAACGCCTCTGCCACAAGAGAAGATCTAGCAAAAATTGCTTTGTGACTAGCAGTAAGTATTCTACCTTGAAATTCTCTACATACTACTGCTATAGTACCGGCCTGTGCATGTTGCTTTGTCAAAAGCAGCATCACAATTAATCTTAGTAGCTTGACCAATAGGAGGTTTCCAAGTAATTGGAGCTTTCCTAGTTTGATCAATAATGGGGTGGGGGTTATTCACAGGGGACATGTTAGTAGAAGTAACAAACTCAAACCAAAGTGCCTTGATCCTAAACAGGACCTCCATTGGGTTAGGACACTTATTATTGAACATAGACTCATTCCTGGTTTTCCAAATATTCCATAATGTGAAAATCACTTTAGATAACATTAGATCAGCATCCTGGGAAAAGTTTAGGTTAATGTTCAAAAACCAACTATGAAAAGTAGACAAACCAACAGGCACAGGAGGGTGAACCACTTGTAGAGCAAACCATAAAGGTTGAGTCCATGGGCAAAGAAGCAGCAAATGTTCAATAGTCTCGTGCTCAATTAAACAAAAAGGGCATTTAGGAGTGATTGATATCTTTTTTTTAAAAAGAGCATCTTTAGTGGGGAGGTAATTGTGAATAGCTTTCCATAAAAAATGTTTCATCTTAGCAGGAACTTTAGCACTCCAAACAAATTTCCAAACCTCAATAGGAATACCAGTAGATGTAGAAGCACTAAGATTATTTTGAGAAGGAGATACCAGACACCTATATCCAGACTTTACAGACAAGCAACCATTATTGGAGTGAGGCCAAACTAACTATTCAACTTTAGTAGTCCAAGATATAGGAGTTTTAATAACTTCAATAGCAGAATTAGGCAGAAGGTTACCTCTTAGCTTAGCAGTATCCCAACTAAGAGAGCTATCAATTAGTTCTCCTATTGTAGAGATAGTTGCAGAAGGCAGAAGACAAGCTTTCTCACCAGAAGCCATCCAGTTGTCATTAGCAATCCTTAACCTGCTCCCTGGACCAAAATCCCACTTAGCTTCCTTAGCAATAAGAATTCTACCATGAATTAAGCTTCTCCACACCCAAGACACATTCCTTCCAACACTAGCTTGCCAAAATTCACAATCAAGAAAATAGATAGCCTTTAAAGTGGAAGCCCAGTACGAATTGGGCTCCTTGATCAATCTCCACACTTGTTTGGACAGCAAAGCAGAATTCATTTTTTGAAAATCCTTAAATCCAAGACCACCAATTAACTTTGGAGAGCACAATTCCTCAAATTTTCTCCAATGAATGCCTCTGTTATTGGAGGATGACTGCCACCAAAACCTAGCTACTGAAGAAGTGAGAGAAGCACAGAAAGATTTTGGAAGTTGTAAAATAGACATAACATATGTAGGAATTGCTTGACCCAAGAAGAGGAAAAACCATAAGCCAATAGGACTCTCCTAAGAAACTCCCAATTAATTCTATCATAAGCTTTATTCATGTCTAGTTTAAGAGCTAACCCCTTACCCCTATTTCCACTCTTCTGTTTGAGAGAATGAAAAGCTTCTTGAGCTATAATAATGTTGTCTTGAATCATTCTTCCCCCAACAAAGGCACTCTGTTGGGGAGAAATAATGGAAGAGAGGAAAGGTTTCAGTCTAGCTACAAAGATTTTGGCAATGACTTTATATAAGAAGGTACAACAACTTATAGTCCTTAATTGGGAAATAGATTCAGGATGAGGGACTTTAGGAATTAGAACTACATTAGTAAAATTGACATCCTCTCCCAAACTACCTTCTGTAAAAAACTGATGTACAGAGTTAAAAACATCATCTTTGATTATCTCCCAATTCTTTTGGAAGAATAATCCATTCAGCCCATCAGGTCCTGGAGCCTTATTTTTTCGTGCCTTTAACAGCTCAAAACCCTAGTCTGCTAGGAAGGCCCATTTCGGTTTTGGCAGCGCTAACCTGCTTTTAAAATTTACACCCCCTTCCAAAAAATATAAACACATCTCGATATGCAACTTTCTTTGACGAAAAAAAAAATAAAAAAATTGAACTCATGTGATTCACTTGGGTTATAAATATAAATTTTTTTGTTTTTTTTTTTTGCAAATAATCCATCTTTTTCCCAAATTGTGCTTGGTGCTTGCAATAGACACCTCCATATTTGATGCGGAATGGAAGAGCATCAAAATAATCTATTTTTATTAAAATTAGGATGAACTTTATTTTATTTTAATTGTAATAGGTTATGCTTTAAGCTTGAAACTTGGGTTTAAATATGTAGGCATGTCTAAACTAGTTGGGCCATATTTTGGGTTTGTATTTGGGCCTTTTTTTGCTTGTGTTGCCATGGCCAAACCCTAGCTATATACAATATAATCTATTTGGCTCATGCTTCGTACAACCCCCCGCTACTCACTAAACCCCCTTTTAGGTGTGAAAAGACCAAAAGATCTTACTGAAATTTGGTTTTTATTTTTTATTTTTAAAGATTATGATGCGGTTCGGCGTGACGGTTGATCGAACTTGATCGAATCTCGCTGCGCCGAACCAGTCAAAATTTACTTAGACACCCCAAATTATGTTTTGACTAGGTTCGACCAAGCGTGTGCCGATCCAAATCGATCAGCCGTGCGCCGAACCCTCTCCACCGTCCTGTCAACGACTAAATTTTTGAATTCTCCCCGACGATTATAAGTTTAACGGTTTCGATTGTTTTAAATCAACAGCTCACGTTCGATCACACCTATTATAGATAAGTGCAACAAGCCATACAAACCGAAAAAGTCTAAAAAAATAAATCGTGCAATGAATAAATCGAATCGTTGAAAATCAGTTAAAATTAAACAACTAGTGTTAGCCATACTAGTGTTAGTAAAGAATAAATCAAATCGTTAAAAATCAATTAAAATTAAACAACTAGTGTTAGCCATACTAGTGTTAGTAAAGAACAAATCGAATCATTAAAAATCAGTTAAAATTAAACAACTAGTGTTAGCCATACTAGTGTTACAAAGAATAAATCGAATCGTTAAAAATCAGTTAAAATTAAACAACTCAGCATTCAGCAACAATCAGGGAGGTTAGACCCTGCCAAGTGCGAACCGGTTCGATGCACGCCTGGTCGAACCACACTTAACAGGTTCGGCGCACGCATGGCCGAACCGTAGTTAATGTTTTAAAAAAATTAAATTAAATTTAGCGGTATTTTGGGAATAAAGGGTGGTATGGGGGTTCTAGTTAGTAGCTAGGAGGTTCTAAGAAGCATGGACCATCTATTTTTATTAAAATTAGGATGAACTTTATTTTATTTTAATTGTAATCGACTATGCTTTAAGCTTGAAACTTGAGTTTAAATATGTAGGCATGTCTAAACTAGTTGGGCCATATTTTGGGTTTGTATTTGGGCCTTATTTTGCTCGTGTTGCCATGGGCAAACCCTAGCTATATAAGGGTTGGTGTTGCTTCATGTAATGAACCTTTTGATCATATTTTTAATTTGAGAGGAATTAGCACAAGGGCTCTCTCTAAGGTTCTTCTTTGAACCGTCTTTGGATCTTATCAAGAACTTAGGGTTTTTGTGGTGATTCAATCA
Source organism: Oxytropis ochrocephala (assembly GCA_020916435.1). Lineage (NCBI taxonomy): Eukaryota > Viridiplantae > Streptophyta > Magnoliopsida > Fabales > Fabaceae > Oxytropis > Oxytropis ochrocephala. The sequence continues at coordinate 109,622,651 of CM037094.1, read as the reverse complement.
TGAGAATTATCATCTTTCCATGAAAGATGTAACTTCTCTTGACCACATAATTATCTCTTGTCTTCTCCATTTTTTGATTTTATTCCCTTTCGTGTCTTTCGTATTTATGCGTCTTGTTTTGTGTTTGATTATGGAACGATTCATTGTTTTGAATGAATTAGTAACAACAATTCACATCAATATTATTGGATTTTTAAAGGAGTCGTTGTATTTTATATTTTATTTTAACAGATTGATCACCCTCTCATGCTACATATTATTGTCAGTGATAGGTTTGGTAGTACGAGAGGATGTTACCTGTATTAAACCATCACGTCTGACGCCGCTTCCTCTCAAGCTCATCTGGATGAGTTTAACTTTGATTCTAATCGTCTGTCTTATCAAAATTATCAACCACCAATTATCCTAGTTGCCAGAAAAAAGTATGCATCTTCTTAATGAAAATAACCTTACATATTACGTTTCTGACCAAACTGCCTGTGTAGTTGCCACCATTGGCTGTGGCAAACATGACACTATTCAATCCTGCTTATCTCTATTGGTGTTGGTAAGATAATCATGTCTCTCTTACTTTGCTTGGTTCCTACAATCTTGAAGATCAAATCGTTGTATCCTCTACTTAAGATCAAATCATTATCCAATCTTGCTCATCTCCATTAGTGTTTTAAGATATTCATGTCTTGATTCCTACAACCTTGAAAATCAAATCGTTGCGTCCTCTGCTTAAGATCAAATCACTACAGTTCCATCCAAGCATTAAGATTGGATTTGAATCATCTCATTCACTTTCTTCTCCCATCCTTCATCACTCTTAATTTCAAGAGTGAAATGTGTATTCAAACATTATTTTCGAAATTTCTTTACATCTTTCATGTTGGGGAATTTTTAAAAAGAAATTGGTTCTTATATGTAGAATTAATTCATTTCAATGCGATCTCTCTTAATTTTTGGTTTCAAAATTATAAGAATGTGATCTCTTTTTTACCCCATATTTTGCAAAACAAAAAAGATCACATTTGTAAAGCTTTTGTAACATAAACAATCACTTCAAAATTTTAAAACCAAACAAGAGGGAACACATCAACGTTACACATAATAAACCAATTTGAAACAAATAATACATAAGAGAACAAACTAAAATCTAAGGGACAACCAATTTGAAACAAATAATGTATAAGAGAACAAACTAAAATCTAAGGGACTCTGCATCCAAGAAAATCCTCTATTAAATTTACTCTCGAAACTACATTTCAGATCTTTTTAATTTGGCACCCTTCAACAAGTATAAATTACACTAAATATACAGAGATATTTATACACAGTAGAATTCTTTCTTCCTTTCTTGAAATTTACTGGTGAGAACATTCAACAGTGGAAAACTTCCCAACCTTATTGGGGACTAACCATCCTATTCTTCAGTTTGCACATACAGGGGTTTCCTTAATCCAGCGAAAAAGTTCCATCACAATACCTGCAATGCAACACTCAAACAAACAAAAATCACAACTCCTTTGGTATAGCTGAAATTTGTTATTGTCGAAAGACCTCCCACGAAAAGCTCAAGAAAACAGTTTCAGTAGGAAAGTGTTGAAACAACTAATGATCGTAATCACATACAACTCATAATTTGTAGATAGAGTATCCACGAGAGAAAGAAAAGAATACCAGTGAAAGATGATTTTCACCTAGGTAAAGTAATAGCTAGCTTGAAATCTGGAAGATCATAATGTACTTTTCCTTTTTCCTTTTGTAACAAGGATAACTATTTATGCATAGAAAGAATACTATTGAATGCATTCGTGATCGAAAAGCAATAGAATACCTGTTACTGAACTTCTCAACAGCATCTGACGATATAAAAGAGTTTCACTGGCTTTCTCTAGAACCATGTAAAGCTCCTTCCCTCTTGTAACTCGAGAAATAGCCCAGGAGTTATTTTTTGCTCTAATGCACACCTCTAGATCTTTATCACAACTACACCCATCTAGTTTTGCTCGCCTCTTCTCTGACTCAACCTCCTGCCTAAGCTTATTCATAGCAAGTAAGGACTCCTGCACCAGGTATAAAATCAATCAAGGTTTACCCTGTTTCAACTTTCAAGTTAGTTAGTTCATAGGCAATGAGAGCACCAGTGACAAGTACTTTACTGTACCAGCCACCAAGCAGTGCCACTTGAAGTTTGGCCTCTAGAGTTAGAGAGTAGAGTTAAACTTTGAATAATAGGTCATATCTTTCAATTTATAACATGCATATCATATGCTGCTTTAAAAACATAAGGATGATGGAATTCAGAGTACAGCCCAATACCAACATCATACCTTAGCTAAAGTTGTTACTTTCGTTGCTGGAGAAGCCCTGGATACATTTCTATCACCATCCACTAATAAATAGCGGTACCCACCGACATGATATGCATTATCACCACCCCATCCTTTGGATAGTTTCTCTTCAACTTTTAATATCTTAAGTGATGCCTGATGTATTCAGCAAAGAAAGGACGAGGTTAAGAGAAAAAAGATTAATTTGCTAAATATCTCTGAATCAATTTCATACGCTTCATAACTTAAAAACCACTGTGCATTGCCAATTGGAATCATAGTCACTTAAGAACATTTAGAAGCGCACATTTAGAAGCGCGTAAAAATAAACCAGCACTCTGAAAAATGTATAAACTGAGGATTATTTTACCATTTTAGCATTCTACCTGATGAATACACATGATAGCAATGTGTCCACATCACTGGAGCAGAGGACCAGACATTTGGAGTTCAATTGATGTTTAGCTTATAAAATATAAGCACATATAAAACATACTTCTCATCCGAAGTACTATCAGGGTCCTGCCAGTGCATTGTAGCATGCAAGGAGTTGAACCCTAAGCAAAATTTAACCCAATGGAAAACACCACGGTGCTCTGTTTCACTATGTGCCATTTCATATTATGTGTAAAAAGCTATGAGACTAGATTAGGAAGCAAATATTCACTATAATAGAAACTAACATTTTCAAGAACTTGCTGCTTCACTGCCGACACGCCTTGCTCCCCATTAGGGATGGAGGATACGGGAATAAGCAGCACCAAAGTAAGGCTTCTGTGCTGATAAGCACAAAGATACATTCTCTCTCCTGTCTGTTGAATCCAAACTGTTGGAGTGGCAAACACCCACGCACTCAACCTCTGCACCCCATAAATCAGTGACAAGATAACCATCTTTTCCTTTGGACCATTTGTTGCTCTGTAAGGGTCTCACAACATGATAGTTGTTATCCTCCCCAGCGGATGTATCAGATGATCCATAAAAACTTTCAGGCATAGAGCTTGGATGGGCCACATTAGTCTCAGTGACAACATTAGATGCAGTATTTCCTTTCCGTAAGTAGGACCACGAACTTGCTCCAGAAGATAAAGCATGTGGAGTCAACCTTAGCACTGCATATGTGAATAAATTGATGGTGTCATCCTGACAAAAGAGTCAAAAGTCAAGGTTAATAAGTGACTTAATGAATGAGCAAGCATACTGCCCAATAAAATTACGCAATAAAAAACAAAAGTTTACTTGAAAATTTAACCATACAGGAGATAGTGTTGTAGACACCAGCAGGTCTTGAAATAAAATCAAAGAGTAGCAGGGAGTGTTTCCAGTAGAAGACTCCAGCACCCTAACAAGTGACTGACAAAACAAGAAGAAATCAATAAAATGGAATTTCATTAAGAAGCCAAAATTCCTTTCTTTTCACATAAAAAATATCTGCAACATAGTTAATAGCTTATGTGGACACTATCTGCAACATAGTTAATAGCTTATGTGGACACTAGATCAAGGTATAGGAAGAAAAATATATACATCTAGAGATAGGAACACATGAAATGTTAAACCCTAAAATAATGCCTACAATAAATGCAAATAAAAAAGAAAAACACACTTCATCATTAATAACTAGTAGTAGTCATTTATGAGCACCAACAGCTTTCCCATGACAGCTAAATAATCAAACTTGTGTTATGAGGTGACTTACTAGACAACTTCACCTTCTTTTATTGAAATTCTTAGAATTTGAGCTTGAGCCCAACACAACCAGCATGTAAGGTAAGGAATGCCAAAACTTTATAAACACTACTTAGGTCATATCTCTAGGCGATGTGGGACTAGACACACCCTTCCTACCAAGCACAATTAAGGTGCTAGAAGCTGCAATGAAAGAAGCCCAAAGTTTCCACAATGAAGGCGGCTAGGGGCGACTGCAAATTAGGCGGATTTTCCAACAGAAAATAATGTGTTTGCATTATAAAGTCAACTTTAAAATGTCAGAAACTGTAGGTAATCCTTCTTAATATGAATAAGACCTAAACTCTCACACAACACCACTCACGAGACAATGTGACAGTAGACATTGTATATGATAAGCACTTAAGCCGATTGTTTATAAAGGTCAAAGTTCCATTAATGCCATCATATCATGAAAAAGGAACATCTAACAGAAGCAGTTATGCTAATTATTTGGTGCATTCATTTGAAATGTAACCCTTATATATAAAGGGCATTTCATTGGCTCGACAGATCATTTGGGAAGAGATTAGGGGAATGGCATTGGCATCTAATATAAAACATCTAGTGTGTATCTGCTTTCAAATCAGCGGACCACTCAAACATGAAAGACACTATGAATGTTCGCCTCGCTTGAACGCTCAACCAAACACACTGGTAATCCCTGACTCCAAGTGAGGGTGTTTCATTTCATACACAGACATTATGCAGCTTTGCTCCGTCGATGTTATCTCTTTTTGTTGGAATATCATATGGGAGGGGATCCACATATACCAACTCCAAGTGTATGTCCTAGGCACCGTCTAATAATTTTTTTGTTAAATGTGAATTCAAATGACTCGTTCATTGAATTATATAATATTATCTTGACAATCATGTATACCAAATTTTAGGTAAAACAGAGTGAAATGAAATGAAATATCAACTAGATTTCTAAATTCTGTGAAAAATTGTAAACTTCAATACTTCATGAGAAAATTGTATTCTTTCATATCACAACTTAAAACTTATCTAACCTGAACCTCAATTGCAGCATCCCTACTGACTGTTAGCATCTGCACAGTTCCACGTTCCTTCAAGCAATCATGGAATGATGGTAGAATGAGCTTTTTCCCAACAAAAAAATCTGCCTCACAGAGAAAATTCATAATATGTTATGACTTCAGTCTCAGTCGGGTAGCGCATATTGAAAGGAAACCATTTGATACAGCAACTTCAGCATTACCACAGCAGCAATCATTGGACGGAGACCGCTTTATACATGCTGACAATTATGTTATGACTCACAATGAAATAGTTTGAATCACAACTCTATTGAAAAACTATAATTTATCAATTTCAAAGGCCACTTACCCCGTAAATAATCCATGATGAAAGAATGCAAATGACGCCTTATTAATCCTCCACCAGGTTCTTTCTCTAGCATCGCTCTTATAGATCCATGAAACATTACAAAAAGCGAATGAATTTCCTTGAGAACTTTCCTCAATGCATCATCTCTCCATATAGGTTCTGAATCATTGCTTTTTTCAACCACCTTCATATCACATCATGAAATTGCATATCATTTAAGCAATAAATAAAATTAATTAGGGTTAGGTTAAGAAGGAAGGGGGAAATAGAGAGTAACGAACCATGACGATCCATATATCGGGTTCAGGTTCGAGAAAAACATGAGAATGTTTTTCGGCTTCGATGAGTTCGCAAGGAGTTTCTGGAGAGAAAATTCTAGTGAAAGTGATGAGTCCTTCACTGAGACCGATAACGGAAAGTTGCTTAGAGAAGGGTAAACCGGCGGGGAAGAAGAACAATATCTTATCGAGTTCTTGACCTTCGTGTTGACCTCTTCTCAAATCGAAAATGCATAATTCAATCGATTCGTTTGATGAGGAAGACAAACCCATTCCCTTCCCTTTCTTTCGATCAAAACCTTTCCCTTCTAACTTCTACTTTTTCCCTCACCTCACCAAACTCACCTCTCTACCGGTCTCCTCCCAAAAATCATTTTTCCTTTTTTATTTTTATTTTCCGCTTTTCTTTTATTTATTTTCCTCGTTAATACTCGCTTTATCTCTTCTTTTAAAAGGTAGCTTCATTTCCGACAAATGAAGCGGGAAAAAAAATGCTCTATAAGCGGCAAAATTACGTATGTAATGCATGGCTACAAGATAAATCATCAACTTCATTTGTTTACTAGCCTACTGTTGCAAACACATGCCATGAAAAAGGCTAAGTTGAAAAATTGTCAAGACATTTATGGCCTGGAAAGGTGGTTAGATGTTAAAAAAACAACTTGCATATTAACCTTCTCTCTCTCTTCTTCCTTTATTCTTTCTTTCATCCTTTCACTACGCTTTTAAAGCCCATGAAGACAAAAAATCCCCCTTTTCCATTTTCTTTACTTCAAAGAGTTAATTTTGTACACTAAAACACACTTGAAGAGTTAATTTTGTACTTACTCTCAATCATATAATAATGAATGTAAGTTGGGCTTTGTTGTGGTTAGGGGTGTTCAAAACCGAACCAAACCAATGGTGAAACTATGCAAACCGAACCAATCTCTTTCTTTTAAAAGGTAGCTTCATTTCCGACAAATGAAGCGGGAAAAAAATGCTCTATAAGCGGCAAAATTACGTATGTAATGCATGGCTACAAGATAAATCATCAACTTCATTTGTTTACTAGCCTACTGTTGCAAACACATGCCATGAAAAAGGCTAAGTTGAAAAATTGTCAAGACATTTATGGCCTGGAAAGGTGGTTAGATGTTAAAAAAACAACTTGCATATTAACCTTCTCTCTCTCTTCTTCCTTTATTCTTTCTTTCATCCTTTCACTACGCTTTTAAAGCCCATGAAGACAAAAAATCCCCCTTTTCCATTTTCTTTACTTCAAAGAGTTAATTTTGTACACTAAAACACACTTGAAGAGTTAATTTTGTACTTACTCTCAATCATATAATAATGAATGTAAGTTGGGCTTTGTTGTGGTTAGGGGTGTTCAAAACCGAACCAAACCAATAGGAAAACTGCAAACCGAACCAATCTCTTCTTTTAAAAGGTAGCTTCATTTCCGACAAATGAAGCGGGAAAAAAATGCTCTATAAGCGGCAAAATTACGTATGTAATGCATGGCTACAAGATAAATCATCAACTTCATTTGTTTACTAGCCCTCATGTTGCAAACACATGCCATGAAAAAGGCTAAGTTGAAAAATTGTCAAGACATTTATGGCCTGGAAAGGTGGTTAGATGTTAAAAAAACAACTTGCATATTAACCTTCTCTCTCTCTTCTTCCTTTATTCTTTCTTTCATCCTTTCACTACGCTTTTAAAGCCCATGAAGACAAAAAATCCCCCTTTTCCATTTTCTTTACTTCAAAGAGTTAATTTTGTACACTAAAACACACTTGAAGAGTTAATTTTGTACTTACTCTCAATCATATAATAATGAATGTAAGTTGGGCTTTGTTGTGGTTAGGGGTGTTCAAAACCGAACCAAACCAATAGGAAAACTGCAAACCGAACCAAATCCATTTAATTATTTGACTCACTTACAAATGATCCGTATTGTTATGCTATATTTAAAAATTACAACAAAATATTTCATTCAAATTCTTTTAAACATTGTCTTAGCAATTTGAAAAAAATTAAAAGAGAGTGATTTATATACTACATATATTTGAGTAAATTTTTTCTTAATGATTTAGGTTAGCCTTTTTTATGTTAGTTAATTTTAACTCTGTTTTAAATTAATTGTGTCTTGGAAAAAACCGAACCAATCCAAACCGCATTGGTTTGGTTTGGTTTGGTTCGGTTTTATTTTAGGAAGCCAACCGAAGCAAATCAAACCGCATGTAATTTTACATTGCGGTTCGGTTCACTTTTTATCTCATGATCAAAACCGAACCAAAACGCACTGCGAAAACCCCTAACTGTGGTCACAGCAGGTTAAGGACCCATCATATATCTCATGAAGATCTTCCACCAGATATAATTGACCCAATTTGTTTATCCCATAGTAACCTTCTCTCTCTCTTCTTCCTTTATTCTTTCTTTCATCCTTTCAATACGCTTTTAAAGCCCATGAAGAAAAAAAATCCCCCTTTTCCATTTTCTTTACTTCAAAGAGTTAATTTTGTACACTAAAACACAATTGAAGAGCTAATTTTGTACTTACTCTCAACCATATAATAATGAATGTAAGTTGGGCTTTATTGTGGTTAGGGATGTTCAAAACCGAACCAAACCAATAGGAAAACCGCAAACCGAACCAAATCCAATTAATTATTTGACTCACTTACAAATGATCCGTATTGTTATGCTATATTTAAAAATTACAACAAAATATTTCATTCAAATTCTTTTAAACATTGTCTTAGCAATTTGAAAAAAATTAAAAGAGAGTGATTTATATACTACATATATTTGAGTAAATTTTTTCTTAATGATTTAGGTTAGCCTTTTTTATGTTAGTTAATTTTAACTCTGTTTTAAATTAATTGTGTCTTGGAAAAAACCGAACCAATCCAAACCGCATTGGTTTGGTTTGGTTTGGTTCGGTTTTATTTTAGGAAGCCAACCGAAGCAAACCAAACCGCATGTAATTTTACCTTGCGGTTCGGTTCACTTTTTATCTCAAAACCGAACCAAAACGCACCGCGAAAACCCCTTACTGTGGTCACAGCAGGTTAAGGACCCATCATATATCTCATGAAGATCTTCCACCAGATATAATTGACCCAATTTGTTTATCCCAAATATTTTCTTTACTTCAAAGATCTTATCTTTTTCAGTTACTGCCATTAACGTGTTGGGAAACGAAACTCAACATGCATAGTATAACACCCTTAAAAGTTGGTCTCTAAAACACACTTGAAGAGTTAATTTTCTACTTACTCTCAACCATGTAATAATGAATGTAAGTTGGGCTTTATTGTGGTTAGGGGTGTTCAAAACCGAACCAAACCAATAGGAAAACCGCAAACCGAACCAAATCCAATTAATTATTTGACTCACTTACAAATGATCCATATTGTTATGCTATATTTAAAAATTACAACAAAATATTTCATTCAAATTCTTTTAAACATTGTCTTAGCAATTTGAAAAAAATTAAAAGAGAGTGATTTATATACTACATATATTTGAGTAAATTTTTTCTTAATGATTTAGGTTAGCCTTTTTATGTTAGTTAATTTTAACTCTGTTTTAAATTAAGTTTGTCTAGGAAAAAACCGATCCAACCGAACCAATCCAAACTGCATTGGTTTGGTTTGGTTTGGTTCGGTTTTATTTTAGGAAGCCAACCGAAGCAAACCAAACCGCATGTAATTTTACTTTGCGGTTCGGTTCACTTTTTATCTCAAAACCGAACCAAAACGTACCACTTAAAACCCCTAATCGTGGTCAAAGAGTTAAGGACCCAACATATATCTCATGAAGATCTTCCACCAGATATAATTGAGCCAATTTGTTTATCCCAAATTAACCATAAAAGTCGTGTGATAAGAACCCAAGTCGAACTATATTTGATGCAAACAGTTGTTCCATTTTTTTAACTACATTTAGATAGATGATAATATGTATTCAACCACGGTTCATGATTGGACTAAAAATTTACACTTCACTCCGTATACATCATTGCACTAGATGGAGCAGCCTTAGCCTTTGCACACAGGTCATTAACACATTCTCACCAAATGCAATTAACTCAAGGTGGAGGTTGTAACAGCCCAGGTCCACCGCAGCTCAATTGGTAGTGGGAAAGAGTGGAACTTTGTATTTGAGCCCCATGTACAAGGTTCGATTCCCACACGGAAGGCAAAAATTCTACAAGGGGGGGTAGAAAAAGATCGTGAGGTAATAATACTGGGGTGGCCATTGCGGTGGACTGGGGTCGTTACAAAAAGGCGCTTTTTAGGGAATAGTTAGTCACCGCATGCAGCCACCCAGTCATTAGCTCACGATTTTTATCATCAGATTTTTTTTTAGTTTGATTGGACCTTGTACATGGGTTTCAAATAAAGTTCCACTATTTCCCACTACCAAGCTCGACTGGTAGTGGGAAATAGTGGAACTTTGTATTTGAGCCCCATGTACAAGGTTGAATCCCACGGAAGGCAAAAATTCTACAAGGGGGTAGAAAAGATCGTGAGGTAATAGCGCTGGGTGGGGGTGGCCATGCGGTGGACTGGGGTCATTCAGAGGTATTTAATCACCATTACAAGTTAGTATCTATATCAAAAGTTTAAGCCAAAGAATTTCTTCCTGCAATGGAAACTCCTTATGTTGATGATCTTTCCCCACTGTTATCCAGAACCCCTCCATACATTCCTGATGTTCATACAGATGGCAAGGAAGAGGAGGTATAGCTCTTTTAAGTTCTTATATACATTTCAGTTATGTCATTAATTTCTGGTAATAAAACTCATGCATTTCAGTTACTTGTTTGTAAAAATACTTGTTTTTAAAAATGGATATGCAGTGGTTATAAACTTCATAATAGTTATAATTATTGTCACACACCATAAGTTGTTCATGTGAATGCAATGCAGGATGCTCTGTCTCTTGAACGTCCTCATGTCAACGACCTTATATCGACAATCAACACAAGCAACACTTCAGGCCTAGCTGAGTTCATTAATCTTGACAATGAGGAACATGTATTGGTTCATAGAAATCTTTCATATTTTTTTTAATGCATGTCTGTTATTATATTTCATTTAGGTTTCACATCCTCACATAACATGAGGACTAACCCGCTCATATATTGAGTAATGTAGGTCGTTGTTCGATGGAACCTCTCTGAAACTTCTGGACCTTATATCCACATTGGAAAGAAGCCACGGTTCATATGCAAATCATATGAGTCAGCTTACCGATGATGACAAGGTTTGTGTTGAAACAAATATAGCATCTGAATATTTCATTATAAAATGTGTTTAAAAATATGTTAAAACAAGTTTATGTATAACAAACTAAGATGTAGTTTTTACCATCAATGTAGATGGTTCTTTCAATGGAATGCCCTAAGGTTGATTTCAGAGACCTTTGTTAATCGTCAAGAGGTAGTTCACGTAACCTGTTAACTCGATGTATTCTGATAAGGTTATGTTCTTACTTACATAATTATTACAGCAAACAAATGTATAATTAGTATTTTCATGTTTAAACTGTATCACCTTTAAGGAAAATGTCAAAGGGAAAAAGGTTTACAACAAGAGAAGGTTAGATATAAGGTTTCCTTTTAAGGAGGTTGTTTTTTATCTTGAACTCTCCCCAGACGAGGTTAGTCACTACAGCAAACATATGTACAAAATTTTGAATAACTTTGTTTGATATAGCTAACACATTTCCCACCCTATAGGAAGTCAAGCTACTACCATATTCATTTGCATCGATATACGCCTCAGTGTTAGGCACCTATGTCACCATCACTGACCCTTGCCACAATGTGATGCCTGTAAACACCATTCGGATTAACAATTACATGTCTGCCCAGTTGACAACTTCTGAAAGAGTTTACTACAGCTATGACACTCCCCATTCGGATCTTGCTAATAATGATCGCATTGACAACGTTCATTCTCATCGAGTATCTTAACTCCATTTCTTCCCCTGGATTGCCGAACCATGTATTACAACTGGAAGTTGGTGTCCAAATCATGCTTCTAAGGAATATAGACCAGAACGCCGGTTTGTGCAATGGTACAAGAATGATCATAACAAGGCTTGGTAAATACGTTATTGAAGCTCATGTTATCTCAGGTAACCATGTTGGGGACAAGGTATACATCCCTAGGCTTTCATTGACACCATCGGATATTCAGATACCGTTCAAATTTCAAAGCGTCGGCAATTTCTTTGGCATTGTCATTTGCAATGACAATTAACAAGAGTCAAGGACAATCGTTAAAATTTGTCGGTCTTTATTTGCCTACCCCTGTCTTTTCACATGGCCAATTATATGTTGCATTCTCAAGGGTTACGTCGAAACAAGGACTCAAGGTTTTAGTCTTAGATGATAAATCCACTACAACCAATGTTACCAATAATGTTGTATATCCCAAGTTTTCAACAACATTACTCAAGGTTTTTATGATCATATAATGGTACTATAGTTATGTTCCAAATCTCAATATATATTATTTGTTATTACTATCTTTTTTCTTTAACCTCTAACCTCTAATCGTACAAGATATATGTCAATATATATCTCTTAGAATGATAACCTTTAATTTTGCCCTTCGTTTATGTTATTACTATATTTTTGTCTTCTATGAATCAAACCGATGAAAGTGGGTGTTTGCTAATTTTATTTTTTTCTCTGTATTTTTTTAGATGTTCAAGCCCCACATTCTACCTTATATATTCAACAAGAAATCTAATGCTTTTAAGGATGACGTAAATGAGTTGTCATGATTTTGAAGCCAATGTAAATATTATATGATCTTATATGGTTAATTGGTGTTGTAAAGAGGGATTTTAATATTTCGCAACAACAGTCTCTCATTAACAGCAGCTTTTACATTTTCTAATTTCTTAGTCAGTACCTCATTATCCATACCACATTTTGTCTGAAGAGATGGGGGCAAACCAATTTTTGGTATAACATGTTGCATCAAAGTAGCAGCCACCCCACCCCGTGCATCGCACGGGTGAGCGCCCTAGTTATTATTATGAGAGGTGTGTGTAAAAACTAAAAAGGAAAGGACTTTCAGACAGTGTTTTATTAAAAACTAAACTAACAAAAGCGGTTGATCCGATTGAACCATGATCTGACACCTTATACGATTTGGTTATTTCAATGGTTAAAAGTGGTTTTTAACGATTTTAAACGGCTGAACCATGACCCCGAGATCTCACTGATTCAATGTACTGTTCGGTTTTCAAAACTTTGTTTTGAACAAACCATGCCATTGATTTCACCAAAAAAACCATGTCATTGTTTAGTCACACCAAAAAAAACATGCGATCATGTAATAAAAAAACAAAAAAATACATGTGATTAATCTAATATTTGAATTAGCATTATACATGTGCATAGGCACAAATAACATCGTATTCTTTATATAAATAAATTCATGCATTCAATTACAATAATTCTTTCATGTTGATAAGAAATGAAGTTTCATAACTTTAGAATATTTTCTTCAGATGACATTTTTTATCGTTGAAAATAGTAAAGATAATTTTTCGTCCAATATTTTAGAAATGGATAGTTTGGTATTTTTGGTAGTGGTTGATACTGAAAGTGAATAGATGGGGGAGAGATAGAGAATATTGAGAAAGATAAGAGTGTGAGAGAGAGAGAGGGGGGTAAAAAATGGGTTTTGAATGTGAGATAAAATATTTTAAGAAATTGTGTGAGAAAATGAGACCTACAAAAATAAAAAGTAAGATAGAATAATTGTGAATTTTCAAATTTGCTCTCAAAATAGCAAAAGCTTAAGTGGGTAATTTAGTAATTTCACCAACCCATTGTTTTCCTAAAGATTTGATGGTTTTGAAAATTCAACAGAAATCGAATAAGTGTATGTTTGGTTTGGTGGTGGGAGCACCTGCAAGTGCTTTTGAGATTAACTTTCGTGATTTTAGAAGAAAAAAGATGTTTAGATTTTGATTGTAAAATTGATTCTGCTTCCTAGAATTGATTTTCCTTGAAGCAACTATTTGTAGCTTCTGCTAGAATCAATTCTGTTAAAATCAATTCTGTTAGAATCAATTCTACTCACCGCTAAACCAAACATACACTAAGTAGAACAACACAACGTCTTATCAACTACACCTGTATCTAAAATTAAAAGGAAAATCAAACAACAATGAGGAGAATACTTCAATAAACCATCATAAATGGATATTATCCAACAAAACTACATTGACATAGTAAAACAATTATAAATATAAATTACAAAAGTACACTTAAAAAAAAACTCATATTCCAAAATATGTTTCTTAATGCATGTGTGATGTAAAATAATATTCACTTTTCTTGCTACCTTTGCATCTACTGAAAGAAGTTTTTTTAAATTGAAACTGTTAAAATCTTATTTGTGATAAATGTACATTCACATGTAAGAATAAGGTATGCCGCACACCTTTTACATGACTAAAATAATTAACAACCATTGTTGTTTTTTTTCCTAAAAAAACAAGCATTGTTATTATATCATATCATACATAAATAAATTACCAACAAGTTAGACATGAAGTCATATAATCCCCAACTTGTTGTTATCGGCGCTAGAATTAACAACAACTTTTGGATTGGCAGGTGAAGGTTCCTCAGAGTGAATATGCGCCAAATCATCCACAGCACCTTTCCTTTCCCCATGAAGCTCCAGTAGATACATAAGGATTGTTCATGATTGCAGATCCAGCATTACTTGCTTTTTCTTCAGCAACTGCAATAGCAATCTTTTTCTTCAGGGCATATATACGATGTGTTAAAACTACACATCGTATATATGTCCCAAATGATATATATACGATGAGCCTTCTTTTTTTTTTTTTATTTGTAAAAAAATTTAATTGATCATGATTTCACTTTCAAAGTTGATCAACGGTGTGGATTGCATTTACGTAATCAACGGTTGATAATTCTTTACCTCATCTATAAATACTCACTCCCACCACCACTATTTTCACACCAAAATTCAACTTCCTCATTCTCTCACACAACACAAGTGAAGATGATGCAGCTTCGCTAATGTCATACTACGAGCCTTCTTCCCCACACTCGCTCATTCTAATATGGGGTTTCATTGATCATCGTGGCATCATCTTGAAAGATGATCGTATAAGTTTCGATGGGAGAGATGTTGTATCGTGTAGGTTAAAACATGATATATCATTTGCTGCTCTTAAGCAGAAACTACTGCATGATATAATTCGTATCGTTTATCGGAAACCGGAATGGAGTGATGGAGGTCTTCACTTTTCTCGCCATGGATGTCAACACCGAGGATGACCTCCGGCTGATGATGATGTCCAATCATATTATGTTTAAATGAAAGAGTTACATTCATCTGACGCCGAAAACCGTATGACCGTCACTGAGATCCTTCGTCGATTAACTCCACCAGCTCACTAGTTTCTATTGTATTTTTATTTTATCTATCTATTTTATTCTAGTTGTTTATGTTGTATTGCTTGTGTAACTTTGTTTTATCGAATCAATGAAATCAAAAATTCATGGAAACTCGTAAAATAAAACATCCGAAAAAAGTTAATAATAAAGTGTCAACATCAAATACATCAAAAAACAAATAAAAAATCCCTAACGTTGTCGCCCTCGTCCTCGTCCCCGTCGACTAAGCTCCCCAAAGAATGTCATCCGGCAGGCCGCCATCCCCACCACCTATGGAGTGTCCGACACGCCCGATCGCCATGGGTGATCTCGCCATCACGAATCCCTCCCTACAAGCGAGCCACAACCTCCTCACCCACTCAAAGATCGTCGTGATCGTAGCTCGCGTGGAGGTGTCCAGTGGCTCATGTAATCGTGATGGTGGAGCCGGTAATAGTCTGGGGATAGAAGCACCGGACGTGCCACTCTAAGTACCTACGCATAGCCTCATCCGCCGCCGAGCAACCCGAGAGTAGGCGCAGGATGTCATCCACAGATGCCATGAAGTGGGTGATCCGAAAGACGCATCGCCAAGATGACTCTCGCACGACTCTACAAGAGGTCACGCGGGATGATCCGAGCGCATACAAACCGCCGCAGCACTCATCGTGCATGTATGGAACTCAAGTCACCGGTGATGAAACCTGTAGAGAGGAGATCTCGCTCAAAGCGGTCTACCGGCCATGTCCTACTCAAATGGTCGCCAAGCAGACATCCTCCGCCTCACTCATCAAGCATCCTCCGTAGTGGCCGAGCTTGTGTGGTCCGACTTCTTCTTCTGTAGCGCCCACCAACCGGTGGCTCCGCACTCGGATATGACCAGGGCAACCTCTCCGCCATCCGAGGGAAATACCACATAATCCAAGCCTGAAATGCAAAAATAAACAACATATTTAATTCACAAATATTTACCAAAAGTCAGTGTGATTTAACAAAAAAAATGAAGTTAAAATGTGTACCTGAAATAGGCTGGCATACCCTCCACACTGCTGTGTGACCCTCAAAGACTCAGTGTTCAAGGACTCATACATGGCAGCTAGTGCACCTGCACCCCCATGCATAGCCTCCAAGAACATCTGCACTCAGATCATCCAAGTAGAGCAGCCACTTAGCCTCCGCCCTGTCTCCAGTCTTCGTAGTGAAGATACTGTACGTCAGAAGCCGAAGCAGATAAGCCCTCACAGCAACTGTGATGTCACCCCCTCCTCCAAGTTACGCTCATAAACCTGCTCCAGCCATTTGAAGCTGAAATACGGGCCCCCACGGGTGTTGTTAGCAACCTCAACCCGTGACACACCCATATATGTCTGTGCAAGTTGTGTGGCATACTCTGAGCTCACAGTGATGGTAGGAGGTGTGGCATAGTTCCCCTGGATGGGAAGGTGCAGCAGGCAGGAGATGTCATCCAGAGTGATCGTCATTTCACCAAATGACGAAGTATCTGAGTCCCTGACCACAGTGGTGCGCTGAAGTAGGGTCGGGTAATGAAGATGGAGTCTAGTATGGACTTTGTTGCCATGAGCCCATACTTTGACAACACGCTGATACTCCTGAAATAAAAATAAATAAATAATGTAAGCAAAAAGTGCAGGCGGTGTGTGAGTTAAATAAATTATTTAAGCAAAAATGCAAAACTTACCGGTCAATGTAGTATAGAGCTCGCAGATATGATCCGCCAAGTCGCTGAAAAGAGAGGTTGAGGCTCCTCCCGAGCATCGGGCTGAGGCTCTCATGATACTCGGCATAGATCGTCTCGAGTAATAAGTATCGACTGGGCCGCTTCCTCGCCGATACTCGTGGAGTCGAGCATGGTAATGAATAAGTGGGGATGGTAAAGAGGAGGGTGTGGATGATACCGAGGAGGAGGCCGAGAATGATATCGAGGAACGGCCTCCTCTATGCCAATCCTCCCGCTTGAGTTCTGCGCCGCAGATAATCCCCAATATATAATCGCCCATCATCCAAAAAAATTAGGTGGGTGATGCTCAGCCGACATTTCGGTTGGTCACTGTCTCTGTCTCTCTAGCGGAAGCATCCGGTGATTATGCCTCCTCGTCCCGGTGCTCTGCAAAGAAGATGACTCTCTCTCTCTCGATAGGAGATACCTCACGCTCTCCTCTATGCCACACTGGACACCGCAAGCAAAGGAAAAAAATTAGTAAAAAAAAAAATTAAATTGCTCATCGATTTACATCAAAAAGGGTGTATATACGATGCTTACTATTTTGCTCGTCGTATATAGGGTCTGCTGGGCGTATATGCGAGTGGTGAATTCTGGCTAATCGTATATACACCTGGAAAGGGGTATATGCGATGAGTAAAATATTGCTCGTCGTATATAGGGTTGTGGTGGGGTATATGCGAGTGGTGGATTTCTGGGCAGTCATATATACGTTTCTCTGGCGTATATGCGAGTGGCTGGTAGTCAATCGTAGGTATGACCAATTATGTGAAGAAATTGTGATTTTGTAAAAACACAGGGGTATTTTGGTCTTTTCATATGGTGGCTGGGGGTTTTAAGGGAATGGGTGGGGGTCCAAAAAAAACACCCTGTGTGCCAGACGGTTCAGGGCCCGTTTCTTATGGACGGAAAAATAAGTGATTTTATTGCTTAGTTTTTGTAGATTTTTAAGCTCTGTTTGACGTGTCTCATCCGCTAGCGGATAACAGATGAGACTAGCGGATGATAAGTAGGAGTGTTTGGTAAGTATTAGCGTTTAACATTTTTCGAATAGCGTTTAGCATTTTTTGAAACGCAACGCTAGGGGATAGCGTATAGCGTTTCACTTTTTTGACATTTTTACCCTTATTATTTTTCTTAAATTACTTCTATTTCCTCATTAAACATTTTATCATCCTTAAATAATTTAATCATTAATTAAATATCCTTTTATGTCATTTTACATTTATCAACTATTTTAACCGCTAATTTTACCAAACACATAATTTGCTATCAGCTAGCTTATCCGCTATCCGCTAATCGCTAGCTCAATCGCTATCCGCTAACCGCTAGCGTATTTGCTAACCGCTACTTTTTACCAAACAGAGCCTTAGAGGCCGTTTGTTATGACTTATTTTTTTTTTTAAATTATTTGTTTAAAAAATAATTACTTATGACGACATATAACTCATTTGTTACAAATTAAAAATTAAGTGATCTTGTTGTTAAATAATTCAGAGATTACTTTTTAGAGATTTTAAAAAAAATGAGATGTTATTTTGTGTTTGTATAGCATACTGAAAATCGCTTATTTTAAAAAATTATTCTTAAAAAACTGTTTTTTATGATAAACTACACAAAACAGCTTCTCATATGAAGCAGATTTCGAATTATTTTCAGCTTTTCACTTTTTAAAAAATCTGTAACAAACGGACAACATGTCGTCATAAGTGATTATTTTTTAAAAAAAAAATTGTAGCAAACGGGCTCAAAAAATGAGGATTTTAAGAAAATAAGTGATTTTATTGTTACGGCTTAATTTTTTTAAAAATAATCACTTATGACAACATGTTGTTTGTTTGTTACTTATTCTTAAAAAAATGAATAGCTGAAAATAATCTAAAAACTACTTCATATGAGAAGGTTTGTTTTGAAGTAAATTTTCTCATAAAAATCATTCTTTTGAGAATGATTTCTTTAAAATAAGTGATTTTCAAAGATAATCGATCAAGAAAACACAAACATAAAACAACTTTTCATTTTCTTAAAAATATCTAAAAATTAATCACTAAAATTATTTGAATCTGACAGTTGCATCTGTACCAATTGGTCGTTGGTCCAAGTCTCAAAAGAAGAAATTCAGGCAGAAACAACCGTTGGTCGTTGGTTAAAATACTCGCTCAAAAGCTAATTTTGTCTCTGAATCCTTTTAATCTGGTTTGATTTCTAGCTTGTATATCTAGCTTGAGTGTCTGCTATCTTTTGTTAGTTAGATTGGTTTTTGTCTAGCATGTAGGCTGCAGTGTCTAGTCTTAGGGGCTCTCTATTATTGTTTAATTTTATTTGATGGCAAGGATTTCGGTCTAGTCCCCCCTTCGCTTTTCTTTGTCTTTTTCCTTTTCATTTTTTTTAATAAATTCGGACAATCTGTCTGTTTGTCTAAAAAATTACTAAATTATTTAACAACAAAATCACTTATTTTTTAATCCCTGACAAACAGACCCAAAATTGTAACATAGTGAAAATCACTTTTTTAAAATAATCATTTTTTAAAGATGGTTTTTATGAGAAGTTATTCAAAATGAATTCTCATTTCAAGCAATTTTTAGATTATGTTTAGATCTTCTTTGGTAAAAAAAAAGAGATTATGTTTAGATTCTCATTTTCTAAAAAAGTTGTAACAAACGAATGGAAAACTTTAAAAATAATTTTTTTTTTGTAAAAAATAAAAGTGACTATTTTTTCGAAAAAAAAATAACAAACAGTATCTCACTAATTTTGGGGTGTTTGGATTTTTTTTCGTAAAAGGAGAAAACAAAAAAAAAACAGAAAAAACATAATGAGGTCGTTATGTTGAATCACATTATGTTTTTTTTGGATCTTTAGCTTCCAATTTTGTTGAATCTACATGAAAAGAGAGTTGAGAAGAGTTGAACGACAAAAAACAGTCCAGAGTACTGTCTTGTTCTATTCAGTTCAGTACTTACCTGTATGCAAATTCAAAAAAATATGGAGTTTTTTTAGTATGGACCGTTGTTGGCCACCTACGAAATATCCTAACGCTTTTCACGAAAGACTAATCTTCAATCCGCTCGTTTTGAAGATCAAATTTCGCACTAACAAACACCGAATTTATCAACAGTGAAAATCGTACTCGAGAACAACTAAGTTTCGAGAGCATCACGCAGGTATTATGCTATGTTCTGGTGTATTCCAGGCCACCACTTTCAATCCCTTTAAAGTGCAAAAGGCGCAAAAGGTAAGTAGCGGGTTTCATGAAATTGATGAAAGAAAATGATATACTAATTGATAACACAAGAGAAAACAGTGTAATGTCCACTTTTAAAAGCAATTGACTTCTTGTTTGATTAGTCACATTGATTGATAAACACCATCAAACTGAAAATTGTTTTTTATCAAAGAGTTTTTGGAATTCATATATCGAAACTAATTAGTATTTTCCCCAGTTGAACTCTTTTATACGTTGAAGAAAGTCTGTTGATTAGCCAACATAAGTAATCAATTAGAATAAAAATGTGTATAAAAGAATAAGAGGATTCTACATTAATAAAATTTCTTTTAATTATTCTTTTAGAGAAACATTACAGATTGTGATGATAATTATTATTTTTTATTTATTCTTATAAAGTATTTGCTTTTAAGTTTTAAAGACATATTATCGATATAATTTTATTGTCTTTAAATAGTCTCGAGTTTCAATGCGAAAACATTAGTAGAAGCGGGAGTCTGACTCCTTTATCAAGCTAGAGTTTTGTGTAGGGAGAAGAATGAGTTAAGAAGTCATCTCCTTAAATAGAGTCATGGTCGGATTAACCCATTATCGATAGGGCCAGATGTGTTGGGCAAGATAAGTTCAGGTTACTTGGGCCCTTTAAAGGGCGACTTAGCTATGTCAGCAAACCTATAGTTATATTTTGGCTCATACTTCTACAACCCCAAGCTACTCAATGGACACCCCCAAACCCTGTGAAAAGATCAAAATGTCATTAATGAAACACATTCGTGTTTTTTCTTTTTTGGAATTACGCTAGTTCGAAAGTTCGCTTCGAAAGTATAGTTCTGAACCAAACAGACACCCCTATTTACAAGATTTTTAACAAGTACGGAAGTTTACTTCCGAATCAAGACAAAATGCAAGGTTGGGGGCGTTTCACATGAGTGTATTTTTAGAATATTTGAGGATTGAGGATGTACGGTGAATAGGGTTGTAGGTAGTATGTACCTTATTTTTTCTATTTATCTTTATAAATGTATTTGTTTTTACTTTATTTTGTTTTATAAATTAATAAAATATATTTCAAAAATGCGTAAAAACAAATTCCCTTGATTTTGCTAGTTATATATGAATCACGAATCTTCTATATATTTATCATCTTAATACAATGGTGTAACCAAAAAAATCTTAATACAATGAACTCCAGCACTTTTCTGCATATATGTTTTTCTATTTCAGCTCAATAATATGCTTAATGTAATCATATACGCTATGCTTTTACATTTTATCACGTGGAAAACTTGTTTGGTTTTGTTTATCGTGATTCATGAATCATCACCCACATATTTAAATGATTTTGTATTTTATTTTTCCTTTCAGAGAGTGTTACCTATAATTTAGTCGTTTAATTAATCACTAAACAGGCTGCTAAGTAACAAAACAAAAGTCGCTTACACAAGGAGGGAACATATATATATATTCTGTAAAGCAAATACAAATATTTCGTCACGTCTCCTTTCAATTTATTTAATTATATACTAATGTTTGGTAAGAAGAGAAGAGAATATTATTAGCATAAATTGAAAAAGCCAAAAGTAATGTGTTGGAACATGATTAGCAAAGCATGATTAATGATTGAGTCAAATGAAAGGCAAGCAACCTAGCTAGCTACTCATTTTTAACTTCTAAGCTCCTTCTCAATATATACATACACACGTCCAAAATATAACCAATTTCTAACAATAACTACAATACAAAATACAAAACAACATAATAAAATTAAATATATTTTTTTCAAAAATACAAAAAGTGGGGTCTTTTGGAAAAAGCATCCAATGACAGATATACACGAAGGGTAAAGTCACGAGTCAAAGTAGAAATGATGGGGCCAGTCAAATTTTCTTCGTTGTGGTCAAAAAACAAACGCACTCCGCAATTTTCGTGCACTTTAGATTTACCTATTTATAAAAACGGCGTCGTTTTGAAGATAATAAAAAATGCAATAGAAACTACGTCGTTTAAGGAGTGAGTTAAAAACATAAATTCAGTTAGTACGGAATTGGAATCGTCGGTGGTTTGTTAATCATAGGTTAAATTAAAAAAAAATTGATTTGATTTTTTGAAGAGAAGGAAAGAAAGAAAGAAAGAGAAAGAGAATAGGAATTGGCTTGGTATATAAGCCATTAGAATCATTCCAGAAGAGAGGTTTATATTTCTTCAAAACCTGACACATAAACAAAAAATACACACACAAGAGAAAGAGAGAGAAAGGGGAATTTGTAGGTGGAGCCTTCTTTGAAGTTTGTTTCAGAGAAGGGATTCCATTATAAATCATCAAAGAGCTACAGCTATGGCAGAATCAAATGATTCAGTTTCACTTGATATGGAGAGGATCTACCTCGGTGGAAAGGTTTTACACATTCACTATTTCTTTCTTTCTTTCTTTATTATTATTATTATTATTATTATTATTATTATTTTTGGTTTTTGGTTTGGGTTTCTATCTTTTTCTCTTGCATTTGACCAATTGTGTTTATGGATTATGATATTGGTGAATAAATGTGTGGCGAAATCAACGGAGAAAATATAACAGAAACAATAAATGTTTTTATTTTCTTGTTTTGACTCTTGAATATTTTATGGGATTTGCCTTTTTTTTTAATTCCTTTTTTGTTTTCTTTCTTGGAATGGATTATTAGTCTTGTTTTCTGAAAATTTGAATGTGGGAAATAGTGGATCTGCTTTATCCTTATATATAAGTTATATATTTGTCACATACTCTATTCCACTTCTATTGCTCCAATTCTGAACTTTTGGTTCTTTTCAATATTTGGTCATCTAAATGGTGAGATATATGGATTAGGTCTTTTTTTTTTCCTTTTGAATTTGTTCGTTTTATTGAAAGAGTTCAAGTCATTCTTCTCCTTTTAATGATTGGAATCTGGAATAACTTATTCTAGTTGTCTTGCTTGATAGTGATATTAATATGCTAGTGCTAGTTGGTTTGGGTTGTCCATGTTAGAGAACAAATAGCTTGGAAATGTTTCAATTTAGGAATTTTAACATTAGTCAAACGATGTACATACATAGTAATAAAGAATATTCTTTGCTTTAAGGGAAGGTTCTTTTCAATTTTGGTGCTTTTTATTGTGTTGTTTTTCCATGTTTATGCTGTATTCATTATGGATTTGCAATTTCAGGAGCATCGTATTCAAACCGGCTGTGGTTCGGTGTCTGTCATAGTCTATGGGGATCATGATAAACCAGCTCTGATCACTTATCCAGATTTAGCCCTAAATTGTAAGCGCGCGCGGTCAATCTTTTTTAACTAATTACTCTTATTGAAACTCTCAAGATTTAAACTATGATTTGTTTTTATCTTCTGTGCTAGAACTTATCTCTTGGTTTCGCCTTAGAGTTTAATTGTTATGCATTGATAGTGTAAAGGTTTTTTACACAGTCAACCAATACGAAACCATGGTAGGCACGATTTTGAAGATAAATGGAATAAAAGTCAAACATATTTATGATGTGCTAATTTTGGATTGGTTGACGTTGTAAACTATTTGTACACCGTCAGTGTATACTAATTAAATCATTCATCTTATATGCTTAAATCATGTTATTTTATTTTACTCTGAAATATCAGTTAATAATTTACTTCCATGTATTGGAGCAGATATGTCATGTTTCCAAGGATTATTTTTCTGTCCAGAGGCTGCTTCTTTGCTGCTTCACAATTTTTGCATATATCATATCAGTCCTCCTGGACACGAGGTTTGGCAGTCGATCGATTTGAATGTATTTATTTTTATCGTATTTTGAATAGAATATTATTATTTACAATTTCTCCTGTGGAACTACCACAAGAGTTCTTGCAGTTGGGAGCTGCTGCAATTTGTTCCGATGATCCCGTCCCTTCTGCTGAAGACCTGGCAGATCAAATAGTGGAAATCCTCAACTATTTTCGGTAATTAGAGTATAATGATACTCTTTATAATTTTCGCTATTTTCGATATATTTACTAATGGCATGAATTATTTCCCTCCCAGGCTTGGTGCTGTCATGTGTATGGGAGTAACAGCTGGTGCTTATATCCTTACTCTTTTTGCAGTATGTACCCTATTAACTTTGAAGAAGGAAAAAACGAAAGAAAAAACTGCGCTATTTAGTTAGTATTTTGTGGTTTTAATACGAAGTCAACATTTTTTTAATTTGTTTCTATGGTATGTTTTTTGTAGACGAAATATAGGGAGCGTGTTGTTGGTTTAATTCTTGTATCTCCCTTGTGCAAAGCACCTTCTTGGAGTGAATGGTTTTATAACAAGGTTCCTTTCAATTCTTTATGGATTGTCCATTTATGAATTCTTTAATGTGATGAAATAAGCTGAAATGACTGGTTAATTTGTAGGTGATGTCAAATTTGTTACATTTCTATGGCATGTGTGGCTTGCTGAAAGAGTGTTTGCTTCAGCGGTACTTCAGCAAGGTATTTTAACACGAGGATCATGTTTGCCTCGTCGTATTCCCTTTTTATTTCGTGTGTTGAATTTTCTTGCTCAACTTTAACAGGAAGTTCGCGGTAGTGTTGAAGTTCCAGAATCGGAGATAGTTCAAGCTTGCCGAAAAGTCAGTGCTATTCTAATTTAGTTTCTTATTCTTTTTTCACCCTTTCCTTGTTTGGTGTATTCACCCTGTTGCATCATGTTTCTTTTTCAGCTGCTGGATGAGAGAAAGAAAACAAATGTCTTACGGTTTCTTGACGCAATTAATCAGTAATACCTGCTACCTATTTGCCTCTTCCATTAATTTGTGAATCGGCGAATTTATGCGCTAATACTTTGTTCTGCCAACAGGAGACCTGATATTACAGAAGGATTGAAAAGATTAAAATGCCGCACGCTTATTTTTGTTGGGGATAGTTCTCCTTTCCATTCTGAGGCTCTCCACATGACTTCAAAACTTGATAGGAGATTTAGTGCCTTGGTTGAGGTATGTAGCATGAGACTATATTTAAGGATGCAGAATGTATATATGTATGTATATATGTATTTCTAAAACACACAAGCATAGCTAAAAGACACTTTGAGTTAAAGACGTGTTCGGCGTCCCACACCACACGCGTCGTGTCGGACATCGACACTGTCACATCAATTACTTCTACTTTTCAAATTAAAACTAGTGAGTGTCTGGTGACCGTGTCTGTGCCATTGCTTTATAGATTATAATAGTTGATTGGACACTGATAATAAACATACAAAAACTAGGTTTGAGGATCCTATTTTGAAAATTTCAGGTCCAGGCTTGTGGATCAATGGTTACAGAAGAACAGCCACATGCAATGCTGATACCTATGGAGTACTTTCTGATGGGGTACGGGTTATATAGGCCGTGCCAGTTCAGCGACAGCCCGAGGAGTCCTCTTAGCCCATCTTGCATCTCCCCAGAGCTCCTTTCTCCAGAAAGCATGGGCTTGAAACTAAAGCCTATAAAGACTCGAGTTTCATTGGAAGTTTGATACATAAGAAAAAGACTTTTCTTTCACCTTTATTTTTTTCTTCAAATTTTTTAATTGTTTTAAGAGAGAGAGGGATAGAACAAGAGTATGGGTAGTAGAGTTTGGAGGAGGGGGATGTAGATAGGGGAATGGAGAGAATACGTTAAATACATTAAAATATAGGGAGGGGTTGCTTTGATTCATTTTTAGTCTGTCTTGAATAAAGGAATCATTTCCAGGTGGACTTTTATTATATTTATTTATGACAAGCAATCATTGAGACCTTTTGTTTTTTTTTAAGATGCACATGCTTTCCCATAACTTAAGGAATCTTTCTTGCAAACTTGTAACATGTGATGTGGCCGTGTCAATTATCTAACATGATCATACTTGTTGCTCTTAAATGAGGCAAAAGAGATTGATATCTCACAAAATTACTACGTTATAAAGTTGGGAATCCACGTTATTGACCTTGTTTTTGGCAAATAAATATTTCAATTACAAGTGTTTCCTCTTTTTCATTTACAGATTGGGTTATGACCTAACTAGCCTTTATAAGGCTTGGATACTTCACACTTTATTGAGATGTTTTTGTGGAGTTGAATTCAGTGTTTTTAGAATCGGACGGTTCAACCAGTTGGATTGGGAACCGGCCAATCTGGCAGTTGGTTCAATCCCAGATGAATCAAAGTCTGGTTGAACCGCCCAAAGATCGAAGTTGGCCGATTTAAAGCGTGGTTGATCGCTAATTAAATCAGGTTGAACCATCTCAAAATGTATTTTTTGGTTTTATATTTACTTTTTCTCCAAAATTTAATATCTTTTCTATTTTTTATTTAATTATTACTCACTCAATTCAACAATGGTAGAACCAAGTGAACTAATTGAACCATGATCCCGGAGCTCTCACCAGTTTAATCTACTGTCCGGTTTTAAAAAGATCGATTGAATTAGATTATGCACAAATTTTAAAAATGGGAGGAGAATGAAGGATAATGCTCTTATGTCTCGTGAGGATTTATTTATAACTTTCAAAGTGGACACTCAAAAATGATCTACGATATGAGGAGATTTTAGAGAGTTTCAAGCATAATTTTCTCAAAATTACTAATTACGATAAATTAGTACTATTACGCAAAGATCTTCTGTTACCAAAGATTTTAGAGGGTTTCAAAACATAATTTTCCTCAATATTACTTATTTTATCCATCGAATTGGATACAAAAGAGACTTGGGAGAAAGATGATGAAGCCTTTGTTTTATTCATTAGACTTGTCTCATTCTTAGATTAAGCAAAGTTGTAATTCTCACATCAAGAACATCTCCCATAGGAGAAAAATAAGCAACTTAATTTGGATTGCACAACCATTTTAAAATGATATTACAATCCCACATAGTATGCGTTACACAATCTTTAAGCAATTCACCGACATTTTACATTTTACTCTGTTGATAAAAAAATAAGCTCAAGCAACCCTCACTTTAATATTAAAATATTTAGAGTCAACATTACTTCAAATTAAAATATTCGTTTATTTCAATAAATTTTAAATAATACCAACAAAGGTTAGTCTAAGTGGTAGAATCTGACTGATTCCACCCTGCCGCCTCGGGTTCGAATCTTGGGTGCAAAAACTCTGTTGGGAGTGAGAACCACACTGGGCCGACAAGCCAAGATTCGTGGCCAACCAGTTCGCCAAATGTGAAATCGCAAGACCAAAAAACATGATACCCAAAAAAAATTAAATAGTACCTAAAACTATATCAAATACTAAGTATTAATTATTTTAATTAATTTATCATCTCTACTATTTTACTCAATAACGTCACCTCCGTATGTACGCAACTTGTCAAACATTGTAACTCCAAGCTTGGGTGCAAGTGGTTAATGCACTCCATCTAAATGGGCGGATTCGGCTAGTACCCGAGTTCGATCCCCGGATGGAACAAATTAGAACCAGACTTTACTTACCTCCCGGCCGAACTCCGGATTATTCACGGCCCATTTCCCCTGGACACCGGAGTGGGGTCAAAGACCCCGAGACCAAAAAAAACTTGTCAAACATTGTTTGTAGTTTTTAAATGCTTAAGGTACAGAGCCGTACATTTGCATCTAAAAGCAAATTAATCTTCATTTAAGCTAGTTTAGAAACACTGCCGAGTAGACCAATTCTAATGACAATTTTTTTTAAACAATGCTTACAAAACTTAAACAATGAGCTAAGAAACATGAATTAAAGTAGTTCTAAGCATTATGAAGAAAGGCGTGCTCACAGAACGAAGTAACAAGCAGAATTTTATGGTGATGAACAGGCCGTCTCAAACAAATTGAGGGTCCTGGGCAAATCTTAAAACTTGAGCCCCAAATTTTTTTAAAAGTCAAATAAATCACCAAAAACTGTAAACTACATTATTAAATAAATTGTAAATAACATTTTGATATAATCTCAAAATAATATCAACCCTCCAATTACTTAAAAAGAGTCATCCTTCGAGCAGTTTTTGAAGCAAATTCATCAACCAAGTCTCATATTGTATTGAGTGGTCACCAATAGTTATAAAGATACTAAACTTCAGACTATTTTAAGCTGCCGATAATTATGGGTTATGTGTTAGTTTTAATTTTTGAGGCCCTAATTTATTTATTTTGAGGTTGGGCCATGGGCGCAAGCACGTCTTGCACATGTTGTTAGACGGCCCTGGTGATGAAGATGAGGTTGGTTTCAGCACTTTTAAATTTGAGGGGCACTTGCACCTACCTTGACAGCATATTATTGCATTTTTGCATGTAATCACATGACATGGTCCTATGATTACATTTACTTCCAACCAAAACAAAATGGTCCTATGATTACATTAAGGATTTCTATTTTTGTTTTTAGAAGTACCAAAGGAAATATTAAAAAAGGTGTGGGGTAGGAGGGGCGTTATTTTCTAACATATATTTTAAAACAAGAAACTGATAAAGAACTATTCACAATCAGGACACTTGAAGTGAAACTTAGCTTTCCAATCCATTGCCAACACAAGAGGTTTTCTTCTTGACCGGCCATGGTGCCCCTGCCATCACTGCCTCAATCTCATGTATTTCCCTCGGACAATTGCTCATATTGTAGCAACCAACGGCAGTAACAAGCTGAGTACATCATAAAGGAACAAAATAAGCAAAAAAGCTCATATATAAAGGAACAAATAAACAGACTAGCTCATATACAGAATAGTTTGTACCAGAATCTAAGTTGTTCAAAGAGAAAATATATAATTTGCTAATTTGCTCTTCTTAAAACAAATGGAGTATATTTAGTAGCTCTGTATGTGTGCATGCAAGTGTGGTGTTAAAAATATATATGCTAGGGAAAATATAACAGGGTTGAGGAAAAAAAACATTAAATTCAACTTTAGTGACATCAATGCAAAGATTGAAATGATGAACCATCAATGCAAAGATTCAACTTTACCACATCACTCTCAATTCGCACTCCACCAAAACCATTAAATCTGTTGATCACTTCCCGGTTAAAGAACTTGGAAGTTTCTGGATTATTCATGGCCGGATGTAACAGAGCATCAATAAAGTAGCATCCAGGCTCCACGGTGATAACCTAGAAGCATAAAAGCAAGAAGTTATCATGTCATCGAGTTCATACTTCTGCTTCCATACCACAAACGAGAGCATCGATGGAAAAAAACCAAACTCAATTGAGGCAACCGGGATGACAAATTGTAATAGTCAATGTTTTGATTTTAACTTTCAGTGATAACATGCATAAAAGATTAATAACTATCACTCCAGTGAAGACTTCAGGAGCAAAACTCTTTGCAATAGATGGTTAAGTATCGGGAAAAATTATCAATCAAAATAAACCAGGAAGTTATAGGTGCATTACAATAGTGCCGTTTTTGACGAGGTGTGCATCCCAAACCAAAACACAAACCAACAAGTTGCCATGCTTAACTTTAGAGTTTAGATACTACTTGAAAAAAAAATCTTCTTAAATAATGGATAAAGCCTCAACTAACTAACCATTCCTTCCAGGAGGTCGCGGACCGTGCACGCAAGGATTTTAATCCAGGTTCCTTTCTTCTTTCTAGGCCCTGCAAACCAAGCCAAAATTGTCAAGTATTTATATGAAACAAATTTTGCCAATTAGGTGGTCTTGACATGTATGGAGAAGACTCTACAAGCATCAGTAACGAAAGCAGACCAGATGGAGAATAGTCCTACTCCTATATAGTTAGAAGTATAATGAGACTAAAAAAAAATTATAGGCCAACTCATCAAGAGTGATTTTAGAGGTAAATAATCTTTCTTTGGACCAAATAGGACTTCATGATGTTATTTAATCCATGGAAAAAGGCTTGGTTATTGTTGTTGTAGGATTAATTATATAAGCCACTAAATAAGAGCCCATTTGTTTTAATATATTTTATAAAAAATAATTTTTTAAAATAATCACTTTTAAGGATTTTCAACATATTTGTTTTAAACTTTTGAAAATAATGAATCTGAAGAATCTGAAAGAAGAGTCTTAAATCATTTTTTGATAATGACTTGTTAACTTGAGCAACTTTTGAGAAATAATACGATTATAATGCCTGAGTGTAGTAGTCTGTCTAGTAGATGAAAGAGAATGTTGAGAAAGTGATTTTTTAATTTTTATGATAGTAAACAAACACAAATTAGTTTCCACTTTGCATAAAAATTTCAAAAAAATAATCAATTTTTTATGTAATGTAAGAAAATTACTTTTCAAAATTTTAAACAAACAAGCCCTGTAAAGGGAGTGGGCCAGTTTAAAATGTCTGCAACAAAAAATCACATATACCTTTAAGTAGCCTCCAGGATCATGTGTATCAATACCAAGGAAATGCCCCAGACCATGTGGCATAAAAACAGCACCCAAGCGTGCAGCCATCATGTCATCAACATTGCTACAAAAAAAATAACACACAATTTACCAAAAGATCACACAATTTCTATCAAGATGCAAGTTTGCCACAAGTGGTAAAACAGAAAATATGTTACCCCAAAAGAATGTTCCCTTTCTTCAGTGACTCCAGAATCACTTTATCAGCCAATCTACAATTTTAAAGAATAAATGAGCAGAATCGATGCTAATATCTTGACACAAGATGACAAGAGTAGAGTAGAAGTTTCAATAACAAAGATTAGTTGGGCCATCCGTCTATTTGGTCGACTCATTCAGACTTCATATCATCCTTGTACAACTCATCATCACTGTTACTTCTAACTGATCATCAGCATACAACATCACAATTCACAAATAGAGATGCATTATTCCCATGAAAAAAACTCCGGTACCATATAAGACGCCAATGTCAATATTAGACAATAGACAGCAACGTCAACGACTTGGAACCTAGTCTAATGATCTCTATTGATGACAATACAAGACAATGAGTGTCGTTAGTGGCGGACTGAAGAACCTAGGTCGTGGGTGCAAACAAATTTCATTATCAAGAATATTTTTGGTTCAGTAAATTGTCAAAAGTTTCTTTTCAAATATATTTACTTTGATTCACTGAAATTAAGAAACCGAATTATTTAACTCCAAATTTATATAAGAGCAAATCCTCAATATAGTCCCTAAGCTTATCCCCTTTCTCCTATTTAGTCCATAAAGTATATGAAAATAATTAATAATTCCTAAAGTTTGTGACATCTGCCAAATTACTTTTTAAAGTTTTTATAATCAATCCCTTACAGTGACAAATGAAACCAAATTTCTTAAAGTTTTAGAGACTAATTTGACAAATTTCACTAACTTTAGAGACTAATTATTATTTTTTTTCATATATTTTAGGGATCAAGTAGGAGAAAGGGTGTAAGTTCAGAAACTAAACAGAGCTCAATCTTTATTTAAGTGCCAGAGCTGAAAGAATTTATGGATCTAAATGTAAAATTTACAATTCAGGGGGTCAAGATAAAATTTGAAGTTTTTTTTAGGGGTGGACCTCAACTAGGTCTGTCCCTGACTTTCGTTCCTCAATCAAGCTGTCACACCTAAAAAAGAACTTTGACTGAACATGCGCAAATTACTAAAGCTACAATTCTGTTATTTTTTAATCCATCTACTAAGTTATATAGTCAGGAAATTTCTCAGGAGTAAAGCACTAATATACTTCAAAATTATACTTGTTCTCAACTGTTAGCACTTGAAACAATGGAAGACAAACATTTTAGTTATTAAGAAAAGCAATAATGGTACTCAATCATACATGTGCATATCAACCCAGTTTACTCCAGGTTTCATTGAAGAGATAACAGCATTATGAGCATCAAGGACAGCCTGCAGAACAAGGAAGGTAAAAATAGAGAGCTGATGAGAGAAATGCTACAAACATCCAACTCATTGAGCCATAAGAAAGGTACATTGACTGGGCCATCCTAACTAACATGCACAAGAATTCTAAAATTAATCGAGCCCTTGTAGGAAATAATAATCCACATTTGTGAGAATTTGCACTGAAGATGTTTGTACTGGTGCAGTTTGCATATTAAGTAAACAAATTACAATTTGTCTTCCCTTTGACAAAAGTGGTCTTAATAGAAAGAACTTACATTATATATAAGAGACTGGTCACTTGTAAACTTCCCATTTATCTGCAGCAAAAGTTCAAAGTTGAGCAAAAAAATTATTATTCAATTTAGTAGATTAAAAATGATCAGTTGTATACCACTAATTCCCCACACAAAGACAAAATAAAAGAGCATGGAAGACTACAAAAGGTAATAACTACTAGAGTAAACAAATGAACAAACAGAGAAATTCATGTCTGATTCAGTCACATTGCTCAAAATGGCAATGTGAGTGGCAGGGAAATTAAGTATAAAGACGAAAATCAACATTTAAATGTTAAAGGAAAGACTCACAGGGAAAGAACATGTTATGTCAGATCCATAGAAGTGGTATTCAGCTCCCATATCATGCAATGCCATATCTCCATCTTCCAAAGTCTACAAAAGAGCAAGGACTTCAAAGTGTATACACATCTAAAAGTAAATAAACACCGATCATCCAATTTAGACTACAAGCTCATCTTATTTTGTCTCGTTCTAAAGGAAATAAGGTACATTTTCAATACTTAACAAGTTGATTGGTCATATCCAAAGTCACGAAACAGAGATTTATTTTGTGTTTTCAAGAGTTTCCCATCCTTATCTTTGTTATTTTTCCATAATCCTGAACAAATTACCTTTTCCTAATAATGAAAGGAAATACTAATGACTAGGCATGGGATTGATAAAATTCCAACTTAGGAAATTATGAATATGTATGCTGCTAATACAAGTGGAATGGACCAAAAATGTTAGAAAAGTCACCAAACAAGAAAGATGCAGGAACTGAATTTAGGAACATTATGATAGCCAATCTAACATACGACATTGGCTGCAATGACAATGACCTTCAAATTCAAAGGGTTAAAAATGCTTTGTACTGTACCTTGTCATTTGGAGCTGCTGCATGTCCGTAATGTAGAACAGCACTGCATTAATACATGTGCGTTAGCCAGCCCACTTTGTGATAAAGATTGCTACTATTTGTAAAAACTTTATACATCGTATGGTTAGTATAAAATTCCAAACAACATTTTAAGTAGAAAAATGGTAATGATGGAGTTGCTAATGCCAAATAAAGTCTTAATGGTAAGCAACATATCAAACAGAGATTCTTTTGGTTAGTTAATTTTATTTTTTTGTATAAATATAGCAAAGCGAAGTCACTCCTACAAATGGGCATTGAGCAGAGTTTTATTCAACCAAAATAATCTGAGAACCACACTTTATTTTGACAAATATGGTCACGTTATCAGAAATGTGTACCTATTTTCACCAGTAGCACAAATACATGTATATGAGCAATGGCGACATCCACCATACATGTAGGTGTGGTGAAGAAAAATGCTTTCGAGTTGATACTCCTTCATGCCCACTTTAGCTTGTCTCATAACCTGTTTCATTGTAAAGTACATTGCAATTATCATGTACGCATTTTCACAAAACGTAAGGATAATAAGGACATTCAAGGTTTCACACTTCATTGTCAAGATCATAGATCTTTCTACAATAGATAGTGTACCGGTGTAAACCCCACCACCTTCCGATGTTCCTAACTTGACTAATTATTGGTTATTATCTATGATAAGGTTATTACAGTTCGCAAAATAACTTTCTATTACAATACCACTTGTATACCATTCCCTATATACCTCCAAAGAACATTTCACATAATTCTTTTAAAAAAAAAAAGGAACAAAGAAAACTTTGGCTTGTTAAGACCAGTTACCTCAATATGAGCTTCAGAGCTTATATCATTGGCATACTGAATAATAGCAATCTCCAGGTCTGACTTGATGACACGACACTCGGTCAATATAGGATGTAAAGTTGTCAGATCCTTCTCAAACTTGTCAATTCCCTAAAAAATTATTCAAATCATAAATATACAATAGTAATTTCCTAAGAAAGATGCTAATAAGTAATACCATGTGAATAACACAATACAGTAGGATGCAGTGATAGTTGTGGGTCAGATACAAAACAATACACATCCAACAACTCACTATCCTAATCAAAAGGCTAAAAGAATGTGTTTCTAAAGAGTTAGAAAAGAAATAAGAACCTGAAAATGTGCAGGTGTGGCGAAATTATTACTATCTGTATTAAGGCCATGCAAAAGAAAGAGTAAGGGATTTCCCGAACCCTGGTAATGTTGTTGCAAAACACTTGCAATCTCATCTACAAAATAGGTCATGGTAACCTTGTAATGTTCCTGCAAAAATGAATGCGTACTTGATATGAAAAATGAATTCATAAAAAGTTCTATTATCATTGAGTAAAGGTAAAAGAATGACCTTAAAATAAGAGAGTGGTTTAATTTTTCCCATCCAAACAGCATACTCATCAGGTAACCTAGGAACAAATAGGATAGAATTCCCAGTTCCAATGTCCTTCAAAAAAAACAATAACACATCCATAAATTAAATTACCTAAATTGAAAGCATAATAAGATAGTTTATGATGAAATGATTGAAAAGAACGAACAATAGCTCCATAAAAGCCGGGTTCTTTAACTCCAAACAAGTAAGCGAAGTAACTCTCTTGTCTGCAAATGCAATAGGTGATCCGGTGTGAATTATTATTAATTATTAATTAATTGTTGATTATTGAAATGAAAATGATGATGATGATGATGATGATTGAGGATTGAGTACCTGAAGAGCTCGGCGTGATCGGTGTCGTAACGAGTTTGCTCATCGCCACCTTGAAGGAGGAGGAAGCCGTGAAGAGGTTGAGAAGAGTGGGAGAGGTGTTGACGAAGGGATGTGAGAAGCTTCTCTCGATTTTTGAGATGAAGCTCCATATTCACTTCGGGAGGTGACAGTGACGAAGCCATGCCGATCGGATGAGCTTCAACTCACTTCAGGAGGTAGAAGATGTCCATCAAACAATAGAATACAGGATTTGAGTCTCCAGATGACCTCTTTTTATTTTTTAATGATCTCTCGAGATGAATTTTTAAGTATAATTTTTTTTTTTTTTTGGTATAAATAGTGATCCTCTGCATACAAGAATCGCCGCACGCCTGCGCCGTATTCGATCTCGAGTGATCCGGTTGTTCGAAAGAGACTCTTACCATCTCATCCAAGTGCTTTTGGGTTTTAAGTATAATAATAATAAATAAACTAATTATTTTTTATCAAATCAATCGATAATTGACACCCGTCTTTTCCCCACGCCACCAGGTTTTAGTTAAGGATCTCACTTTAGGCTCCGTTTGGCAAACACAATCCGCTAGCTTATAGCGGATAAGTTGATTTTTTATGTGTTTGACATCACTAGCTTATAGCGTTTTGTCACTACCTTATAGCGTTTTTTGAAACGCTACTTAAAATAGCATTTGAGCTTATAGCGTTTCATTTTTTATTCCACTTTTACCCTCACTGTTTTAATTAAGCCCCTCATTTATCCTATGGTGAATAAGTATTCTCTCTCATCTTTTAGCATTAATTACAAATATTCATTTAAGTCATTTTATATTTATAAGCTAGTTCAACCGTTAATTTTACCAAACACTTTAAATTCAATCATATTTATTTCTTTATCGTTATTCATTATATGTTCTCATCCGCTATATGTCTTTAGTTTATCTCATTATCGCTTCTTTTCGCAAAAACAGAGTCTTAGAATGTCCACATTGAATTGCCACCAGGTTTTGTCCTTTGTGGGTTTTGATAGGTGTACGTCTTGGAGGGCTTCAAACTGCTCTACCATTTTGGTGTGTCTACCATCTTCCACTCTTTTACACCAGCCTTCTAAAATCACCTTCCGAATCTTTTCTCTCCAGGTAGCCATTGCAACAATATTTTTCCAAGTGCTTCTAGCGACTCCCTTATCATGTTGGTTGATGAATGCTAGTAAATGATTCTTTTCTACTAGAGGAGAACTGCTAACAACATTCTCTTTTAGACACTTTCTTCAACCCTCACTTTATGATTAGTTAAAGTTCATGTGGGTTTCACCACTTTAGAATTGGGACCCATTAATTTAGTGAAACCATATGAAATCTAACGAATCATAAAGCTTTAATATTCGAGAGTGTCATTTCAAAAAAAAGATTATTAAGATTTCTCTTTCTAAAGAGTGTTAATTTCATATGAGAATCTCTGCCACCATTTAAACAGAATAGCGATATTTTTAATAGTAAGGTCACCGATCTCAATGAATTCACGATCTATATAGGTTTTTGGATAATGGACCACTTGATTAGCATGATGCTTCTGTCCTTTCCCCTACTTTGCCAAGAGAATTGACGTTGTAACAAAATGATTTTTTAATGACACCATTAAGGACCTTGAAAAGGCTCATATAATATAGTGGCAGACTATTGAGAACCAACATGATAAGCAATGTTATTAAAATCGATCGGAGGCCGAGCCAGCAGTTTCACCGGTCATTTGGGCGGATCGAGGGTTAAGAGTTGACCCGCATTTGATTCGTGACACACTACTAAAACTCGTTAAAATTAGACGCCAGATATTCACATATCGCAGAGCTATGAATTTTTTTACCATACAATAAAATTGTCCAAAAACTCACTACTCATTCATCATTGAAAACAAACTTCTACATTACACATAACTTAAAATTGAATAATATTCAACCCAACAACAACTACTATGAACTAAATATCATTCTTCATGAAAACAAACTTCAAGATTAAAGATTCAACATCTACATTCAACAACTTCAACATTACACATAACTTAAAATTGAAATTATGAAAGAACTTAAAGATAAATCAAAACAAAGTGCTTCTAAATTGAAATGAAAGATGAATAACAACCTTAATGTTAAAGTTAAACCGAATTAGAATAAAGAAAGATTGAAGAAATTTAAAGCAATGATAAAACTCATAAAAGATGATCGAAATTAAATAAAACCTTAAAGTTTAAATGAACAAGAAAGATTGAATTCAAATTTAGCTTTTGTTTTAAAAAAACAAAGAAACAACGTCGCTTTACTTAAAAATAAAAACAAGCACAAATCAAGAACCCGATCGGTCAACACCGGTCGCACTGCAGTCGAGGCCTTCCGCCACGAAGTCATGCAGACCGGTTCAGAAACAACCACGATCCAATAGGTGACTCGAACCGACCTAGGCACCGTTTCACGGTCCGACCGGTCCGACCGACCGGGTCGGTCCGGGTTTAATAACATTGATGATAAGCATTAACCTGCTCACTCTAGATAGAAGTTTTTCTTTCCACGAGGCCAATTTTTGTTGTATTTTCACTAGGATTGGTTGCCAAGTTGCAATGTTATTAGAATTAGCCCCAAGTGGGATTCCGAAATACCTATTGGAAGTGATACAAGCTGACACCCAAACCTCTCCGCTCTACTTTTTGCCCAGAGATCTGTCTTGCCCAAGACCAGCAACCTCGATTCAGCCATGTTGACCTTTAACCCAAATAAAGTTGGAAGCACTCCATGATTCTTCTCAGATTGATTGGTCATTTAGTCTTGGCCAGGCAAAACACTAGTGTGTTGTCAACAAATCGCCTTGACGGAGTCTCCAAAAATTGTCTAAGTATATTTTCGAAGTTTCTTATACTAAGACAAGTTCATAAATTATTTGGAAATTAAGCTATTACAAATTTTCATGTGGCCCAAAATTATCAAGCTTGAAAATGCATTTAAAGATAGAGACATTTTGGTATGCAGCAAAAAAAAAGGAAGAGACATTTTGGGAAAATAA
Source organism: Oxytropis ochrocephala (assembly GCA_020916435.1). NCBI lineage: Eukaryota > Viridiplantae > Streptophyta > Magnoliopsida > Fabales > Fabaceae > Oxytropis > Oxytropis ochrocephala. The sequence goes on along the minus strand of CM037094.1, from coordinate 109,584,802 downwards.
TGAAAACAAGACAGAGGAATGCATGCTAGCAAAAATTGGAGTTGTATTTAATAATTATTTAATTAAACTATTACGAGGTCCGCATTGTTTTGAATGTATGGATCACTTGGATAACCCAATATCTCCTTGGCTTTGTTTTTTTATACCCCCACCCCATCCCCTCCCACCCCCACTCATTATTGTTATTCCAATTTTACCCCTGGCATTAATCACTTTTTGACTTTCATTTATTTCACTCTGACTGGGACCCACAAGATAACGCATCGTATATACCTCAATGGAAGGTATATACGATTACATTAAATATTGAACGGCGACGAAAAGTTCTGCCGTCGTATATACGCCCTTCAAGACATATATACGATTACATTATTTAATGCTTCGTTGATTACCCATCGTATATATGTCCTTCAAGGCATATATACGATTGTATTATTAAATGCTTCGTTGACTACCCATCGATATAGGTTATATACGAGTGGGCTATGAAGATCTAATCGTATATACATCTGGGCCATGTATATACGATGTGAAAAAAATACTCATCGTATATACATGGTTGAGGAGGTATATACGACTGGGCTATTTTTTTCGTTTTTCCCTGAGTTGCTATCTGTTTTGTTGGAGCAGATATTGACCTCTACAAAGAAGCAGAGATGCCGACTCTCGGTTGGCTCCTGTTGATATTGATACTACACTGACTTTCACGACGGATACAATATATTTTTGTTACTCAAGTTTGGTAAATGGAATTAAATTACTTAAGTACTTAGTAAGTTATATATTTTGTAGATATTTTCTACACGGCAGGCTGTGGAGGAGTGGGCCAAAGTCGTTGGTAGAAGTATTGGGGTAGTTGTTGTTATTGTGAGATCCGAAAAAGCAATTGGAAAGAGGGGAAGCGAGATAAGATTGTTTTTTTGTGAGAAACAAGCGGGTTTACTAATGATTCAAGGTTTTCGGTTCTAAAAAGAGAGAGTCGCCTTTTAGATTGAAAGCTACTTGCATCGTTAGCCGTGGGGGTTGGTGTGTCACGGTTAAATGTGGTAGACACACGCATACGAGTTGCTTCAAAACTTCCGTTGGTACTTGTTTATTTGGGCGTCTGTCTGGCGCGCAAAAGATCCGTTAACGAGCATGCAGATCTTGATGTCGGACCGAAAGCTACTATTATCGCTTTGAAGAAGCTAGATCAGGAGAATGTGACTAGTCTTCGTCAAGTTTATAGCAGCGCCACAAACACCGGCCTACAAAGAGGGTCCTAGAAACGGACATTCGTGAGGTGTTGAGATTGATTGAATCCCATAATTATCTATGTTGGTCTAGAAAGATTCCGCAACTCGATGTCGTCACATGTGGGCTCATCCCACTTCTATAAAGTTGCTCGTGTTGTTTCCCAAAGTTCTCATTCTTGACTCAACCTACAAGACCAACATATATAATTTGCCTCTTCTACTGATTGTGGGAGTCACAAACACCGAGATAAGCTTCCACGTTGCATTTGCTTATATTGGGCAGGAGCTTGCTATTCATTTTTCTTGGGTATTAATGGAGCAAATTGCGAGGTATATGTGAGTTGCATTCTATTCATCCTCAGTTTTCTTGATGCAGAGAGATCTCGGTTTGTATGTCCGCTATTCTTGATGTCTTTCGCCGCGCTACAAATTTATTGTGTCATTGGCATGTTACAAAAAATGTCAAAGCGAAAATTAAGGAGTTGGTTCACAAGGATAGAGCGGGAGGAGGTCGAATCTCTCCGCTATGTATTATTGATTCGTTGATGAGTCGAGTATCTATCTAATCAAGTTTTTTTGAGGTCGCTTGCTCTCGATAAACTCGCTCTCATTAAATATGTGCACGACACATGGTTGACAACGCACAAGGAGCGATTTATCTCAAAGATGGACTAACCAGATCCCACACTTGGGGAATTCCACAACCAATGTGTATTTCTACCCGAAACTCGATTTTTTTGACACGTGGACATATTTTTTTTTGTCGATTAAATTTCTTTGACACTTGTTTATTACTTCTATCCGTTACTCGATTTTTTTTTGACACGTGGACATATTTTTTTGTCGATTAAATTTCTTTGACACTTGTTTATTATTTCTATCCGTTACTCGATTTTTTTTGACACGTGGACATATTTTTTTGTCGATTAAATTTCTTTGACACTTGTTTATTATTTCTATCCGTTACTCGATTTTTTTTGACACGTGGACATATTTTTTTTTGTCGATTAAATTTCTTTGACACTTGTTTATTATTTCTATCCGTTACTCGATTTTTTTTGACACGTGGACATTTTTTTTTTTGTCGATTAAATTTCTTTGACACTTGTGTATTATTTCTATCCGTTACTCGATTTTTTTTACACTTGTTTATTATTTCAGAGCGGAATCCTTGCATTGGTCTTTGAAAAGACAGTTGAAGACTTTGAAGGGTGATCTATCAAAATGTTTGATATCTATTGATGACATGCTGGCAATACATTTTGATCAAATTATCGGGTCTTTTCAACGAAGCATCAGCAGAATTGAAGTCAAGTCCAATATTCCACTGTTTAAAAATCTTCAAGAACTTGTTTCTTTTTCTGCACTGAGACACATGGTTAAGGAGTTTGAAAGGTCGAAATCTGGGGTTGGATACGACAAAGGGCGATGCCGGTGCATTCAAAGGAAGACACATCTACTTCCTTGTGCTTGTGAGATAGGTATTTTTCATGCTTCCAGCAATTCTATTTCGCTTACTGTTGTTGATGATCACTGGAAACAGTTGAGTTTGGATGCAAGATTTAATAAAGTGAGTGAGGAGGAGAAGTTTCTTATTAAGAGGCAACTGAATGAGATAGCTTTCCCTTCTACTTCTTCTATGGTTGCACCTAAATCAAAAGTCAGAACGCAAGGTGCACCAAAGAAGAAAAAAGGGAAATTTTTTGATGCTAAGCGTGATCCTTCTGGATGGGAGCACGTGGATGAGAGGGTAAAACAGACTGAAGAATCCGGGGCTTCCAAAATTCCTACACAGCGGTCAACCAAATTATCTCAGGGTGCTTCTAGAGTATTATCACAGACAGCTGAGACTAAAATCCACTTACCGTTTCTTCCAAAGACACGCGGCGCAACTATGTTGAAAAAATTGTTGATGTTGAAGGTGCGGTAGAATCGCGGTTTTAGAGCGATCGGGTTGGACTTGACATGGGTGAGGAGGACTCGGCCTCCGACAGGCAAGCTTTGATTCAGAAACAAAGGACGGAAACCTTGTATTCGACATGTTTGGGAAGAATCGATCGTTAGAGCTTCGCAAAGCTTTAACTATTGAGTCATACGGACGCCACCGAGTCAAAGTGGTTTGATTTGCTCGAGATGGGGTATATGGTTGCAACCAGGTATAATGTTGCATTGGTTCAGTTTTCTTTACCTATGAATTTCACTTATCTGCCTTTGAGAGGCACTTACAGTTCATCTAAGTTGAAAATCATATATGTTCTGAACGAGCAAAATCTACACTGGTTGCATCTTTCAATCTCTCCCACTTGTCCGTTGTCTCCTATTGCCCCACAGTGGTACCAGCACTACTTACCGGAGTCTGCTTCATGGTTGCATCCGTATGCCAGACGTTTTACCTTATGGCAGTCTATGTGTCCTCCCGTGCGGCCTCCCACTCACAGTGATGCGTCTAGATGTATAGATTTAGCCGATGATTCTATTGACGACTTGTAGATAGATTCACACATTTTTTGTATTACACGTGTATATATATTATATCGCGTTTTTGTAATTATACGCGTTTACTTTATCCAATATATCTACACCGTTGATGTTAATCAAATCGCGAGACTTCAAATTATAACTGGTAATAAAATCAAAACTGTTAACAAAAACAAAGCCCATCGTATATATCTCTTTTGGGACATATATACGATGTCAAATTTTTACCCATCGTATATAAGTTCATTTTGCGTATATACGATTGACTTAAAACGCATCAATCGTATATACTCACACTGAACATATATACGATGTCAAATTTTTACCCATCGTATATATGCCCCAAAAGAGATATATACGATTCGTGTAATTTAGTGAAAAAATGATTTTTTGAAGGGCATTTTGGGAATTTCAGCGTGGGTGGGGTTTAAGGGGAGAGGGTGGGGTACAAAAAAACCCTATCTCCTTCATCGTGAGAATGCAGCCAATTTCTCGTGGTTTTACTTTCTCCACTTCTCCTACTCAAACACAACTCTTAACAAATTTTATTCCCAAAATAACTTCGTGTGGAATGCTTGTGGATGACGCGTGTTTAATGACGGTTCGAATGCCCTTATTTGAACACGTTCAACACCGCATACGAACGTAATAAAATTGGTGAATGTGGTGTGAGAATCCATTATTGTTGCCTCGATTAACATCATACGCAACGTAATAAAATAGAGTGTTCGAACAAGGTTATGCGAATAGGTCGAGTGACCCCATTCGAAACAGTGAAATTACGCATAATAGGGTGTGTGTGCCAATGTTTAACACCCTCGAACAATTTTGTTCGAACGTGTTCGAAGGCATGTGTTCGAACAGATAAAATTTCTTGAAAAAAAATACGCTTTGGCTGACCCTTTGGTCGTTTCCCACCCTTATGGGGTGTGTTTAGAGTAGGAAGGGGAGTGGGAAAAGCAAAATCCATTTCTCATATCTTGTTTGTGACATGACCCATTCACTCCTCCTCCTGCTCATCACATATCTCCAGATTTTAAAATTTCTAAAGATGGCCCTAGTTGTCCAAAAAATTCTAAAAATGCCCTTGTGTAAAACATACTCCCAAACCCTCTAAGCTGCATTTTGACTTGGTATAGTACCTAAGTACCGAATGGGTAAGGTACCTAAGTATTGAATCGGTACGGTGCGTATTAGAAAAATTCTTTTTTTTTCATATCCCCAATCCTTTCACTATTGCTAATTAAAAATCTTTTTTTTTAAAAGTATATATTTTTTAAATTCATTTATTTTGCTTAGAATAAAATTCAATTTGGTACCTAATTATGAAGCATTTATTTATGCTATTTAAAATTCATTTATGTCCTCACTACTGCTAGTTAAAATTCATTATTTTTGCTTAGAATACAATTCATTGATTCTATTGTCAAAAAATAAATAAAAATAAACCTCATTCTAATATCACAGGCTTTTGTAAGTTTTGTTCCGTGGACTTTTTTTTTTGAGATTTTTGTTCCGTGGACTTTGTTGCAATGTATTTTGAATCCCGAAAAGGGCTAGAGGAGAATTATACTTTTTTATTTTTAATCATAACTCTTCTTATTTGTAATTCGCTTCTAGGATAGAGGCCAAAAAAAGAATAATTATAAACTTTTGAATAGACATATAAAAGTAAATTATTAGAATTTATACAATACCATTTCTTTTCATTCTTCTTATTTCTAATTAGCTTATGGTTCACGATTTGCTTCTCAAGTGCATGTGATTAATTCGGAGGAACCAAGTGTTTGTGTCTTTTGTGGGGAACACCATGAAGATTTGCAGCATCTTTTTCGCAACTGCAGTGCTAGTGTGGACTCAGATTAGTGGCTAGTGTATCGAATGACATTTGTGCATCATTTTCTTAATTTTGGAGGTGCATAGGGAAGAAGGCAAATAAGGTCAATTACTAGTAGTTAACTAGTATCAACAATTTAGAAGTGTCACTTTTAATTTTTGTGTGACCTGTTCCAATTTTTTTTAATCACATTTACAAACAATAATTTCATTTCAAATTTCAATATATATATATATATATATATATATATATATATATATATATATATATATATATATATATATATATATATATATATATATATATCAAATATATGTGTGGGTGTTGATAAACTTTACACAACCAAATCTCTCAAGTTTATTTTATTTATTCTCAAAATCTATCCTCTAAAAAAACTTATATTAATGTAATTTTCTCTATTGTATTTCCTTAAACAAGTCAGTGCGCCCTAACAATGTGTTTTTTATAAGCAAAATATATTAATGGAGGTACGAGGGATACTCCAGCTCATTACATCAGAGAGAAATTAATCATACAATACACTTCACAGGATTACAACATCAAACAACATAATTTATAAGCAAAATATATTAATGTGCGCCCTAACATTTACAATAATTCTAAAATTTTATGTGTAATTCTCAGAGTTCTAGGTTCCTTCACTATTAGTGATTGATTAAATGTATAAAAAAATTATGATCAAATTGTATAAAATCTTTTTGAAAACATTTATCTGCATAATTTCAGTTTGTTAGTTTTCTTTTTACAACCTTTAGCTAATGTATATACAGCCTATTAAACATTAAACAGCATGCAACGTGATCATTATTTCAAATAATAAATTTCCCCTTTGTTGTTATTATTAGTTCAATCAAATAGCGGCAATAGATTGACGAAGTTGGTAAGAGGTTGACTCATATATACTTTGCAAAAGCGTGGCTTCAACTCTCGGCGTGAGAACCTATTTGACAATGATTTGTAAATACCTCGATATTAGCTCTCAGTGAGCCCCGTAGCCCAACTCACGCAGACTTTTGGTAACTTAAAAAGATCAATCGAATAGCGTCAACATCAAAGTGACAATATATCTTGGCCCCTTACTTTTAACTTGACACTCTTAGCTGTTTATAATTATGAAAAGATCCCCAATTGCACGTGTACATGTTGATTTTATAGTCTTCTGTTCTGATATAGAAAACGTACATGGTGTCGGAGAAGAGCATTTGTAAACTTCCTTCCTTCATGCACAATTAATAGACCACTAGTCACTTTCAATCTTCAAATTTCAAAATGAAGAAGATAGAAATTCGCTATCTAGATCTTCTTCTTTCTTCCCTAGATAATAATGCTTTTGTCATTAATTTTATATAGGTACGTACAAGGTAAGTACATTTAAGGTACACCTCCATTTTTGTACATCATCAGTATAAATAGTTTTTATATGTGGTGCAATTTTGGTTTTGTTAGGAAAAATATTCTTAAACATCAGCTAGTGAAAAAAACGGATTCCACATCAACAATTTATATCGGTTCATAAACTAACAGAAGTGATATAATAAATGTGATATGTGAATGATGTGATAAAAAGAAAAATAGAAGTGTTGAATACAGGTGTGATATCACCGAGAACCTTGGTTGGCATACGTCACCACATACAGGTGTCTCACTCTAAGGCCGACCTGATGGTCTGTCCCACCGACGTAGCCTACGCAGTAGATCGCCAGAGTACCGACATGTGTAATGCAATAACACCCTATACTTTTTTTTCTTTTTTTTTGGTGGCCACACACCCTATACTTCTAAGATGTAACCATATAAGCTATGGGTTGTAATTATGAATTATTATATATTCAGCAAATTTAGATATCACTTTCAATGAGCTTTTCAGTCAATGATGCTGAAATTATTTTATATGAGAAAAGGGAATCTAGCAAGAAAATAAACGTGCACTTGTCCACAAATAAAACTCAATTATATAAAACCCTAAAATATAAAACAGTGTATTTCCACATATCTTGTGAGCTCTTTCTTTGATACTTGTCTCTACCCTATACAGGCCTCATGTGATCCTTTTTTAATTTTTTTTGCATTAATATATTATTCACCATATATTAACTGCATATCTAGAGTTAATCTTCTCTAGCTAACACATGGATATTAAGCATATCATTGCTCATATCTTTTACTTCTAATCTTAGAACGATGCTTCATAGATTGCGAGTTAGTTGAAATCCAGCATGTTCTCGACAAATAGCTTTAGTTCCTAACACCTTAACGCTGTGATGCATGCATATATACATGGCGATCTAAAACTACTTTTAAAAAATAATAATAGTATTTTTTAAGGATTAGATTATATATACAAGCAGATCCAAGTTATCATGATTGTGTGTCTATATATATATATTTAGAGAGAGAGAGAGAGAGAGAGAGAGAGAGAGAGAGAGAGAGAGAGAGAGAGAGAGAGAGAGAGAGAGAGAGAGAGAGAGAGAGAGAGAGAGAGAGAGAGAGAGAGAGAGAGAGAGAGAGAGAGAGAGAGAAGAATATAGAAGAACAGAATATATAGTGCATATTTATCCTAAGCTATACATACCTAATCATTTGAGTCAAATCATACTTAGAACTTAGTAGGTTATCATTACGTAGTTGGATATCATTTTTTTTATTATATTTTCGTATTCATTTGTTTTTAGATAGCTTTGAAAGTTCAACCATAGATTAACTTCAAGCTATATTTTTTAATTGGCTCTTGATCACAATAATCAAACTGACATGATTTTGTGAAATGTATGGACAAGCATTAATCTTGCTAGATGTTAAAGTGTTGTTGAGAGTTGGTTTCAAAGTGAATTCTGATGGGACTTGCGAGAGTGGAGAAACCAATAGCAAGGTGTGGTGGTCTTTTGAGAGATGTCAACGGAGGTGAATCAGAGGATATGCTAGAAGACTTGGCACTTGCTCTGCCCTTCATGCAAAAATGTGTGGGATGTGGATTAGAATAGAAATGACACGACAAATTGACATTCCAAAGTTGGTGATTGAGAGAGACTCTAAGGCTCTAGTAGACATACTGCTCAGGGAAGATAGAGATGTAAAATACACCCCCACGACTATTAAGCATATAAAGAGACTCTTGGCTGGTCACTGAGAGGTAGAGTAAGGCATACTTGGAGAGAGGGGAACAATTGTGCAGATTAACTGGCGAACTACAATTTTCAAGTGAACACCATAAACACCGTTTTTCTAGAGGAACCCCCTTAGGACCTCCGCCCTAAGATATTTGATGACATGTTCTCTTTTTGCGAAAGAAAGAAAAAAGGAAAGCAAAAGGGCATCTTGCAGTAGCAAGTCTTCCAATCTACTAGGGGGGTTTGGCAAGATGGTTACTCCTAACGAAGCAGGTCCTCGGAGCTTGGCCATAAAATCACCGGGACAATTTTCCTCTCTAAGCACATGGTGGATTTCAAAAGAAGTGAATGTATCCATCAAAAAAGTGATACACATCAGAAAAGAGACGTAGACACGAAAGCAGTGTTGGTCACGATTTTGGTGCAAATATTTACCCAAAAAAAAAAATTAGTGCAAATATTTCAGTTACAATTAAAAGAAAAAATCACAAGACTGAATTAAGACTAAACTAATTGTGTAACCAAAAAAAGACTCTCATATGAGTTTTTTTTTTCTTCTTTCTCTCCACATGAATGGATAGTGATTGATTTGAAACATGCAATATATTTCTTATCTCATTTAGCAGTGTAACCAAAAGCCATTTGATTAAGCCTTATTAATCAGTCAATCAATACACAAATCACTTCTAATAATTGAAATTATGTCAAACTATTAAGTGATTAATGAAATTGAAAAGATATAGGAGATGATGTTCAAAATCAAAACAAGAAAGAAGTTGTTAGCTATGTTCGATCTGGTTTATGTTGTTTTGTTATTGGAATGATCTGAGTCAAACTCAAACGCGTGTGGCACTAATTTGTAGGGTCAGAAAATCATTGAAGAACTTCTCTTTCAAAGCTAAGGTAGCTGCTCGTACATCACAATCTTTTCGGTTACTCGATATATCTTTGTCACTTAACTACTCAAAAAATTCAATCCCCACACACAGCTAGCAACACGTATTCCTCAGATCTATTATCTAATTATTTGGTTCTTTTTTTTTTTGTGTTTTGTGTAAAAGGATTTGATGAAAGTACGTCCCCTTTTGAATACTCAACCACTTTTAATATAAACTGGAATGAAATGAAACCATATAAAAAATTGGTCACACTCAAACTATATCAAATTACTATACTATATATTATATAAACACAACTCCATTAAACCGACATAGCAATATAATGTAAGAAAAATTCCAACCATATATGATCTGCCAGGCTGTTAAGTCAGATAAAATCTAAGTCTGAAATCCTTACAAACAGAAAAGTTAGGCTGAGTTAAAGAATGGCTCTGCCTAAGTTATTCCTAAGATGTACATACATACAACAGGTTGCTTCTTCACAAGCAGTTGCCAATGAAATCTACATAGATTGTGCTAAGAGCATTTGCAATGGTGAAACTCTCTTATTTAAGTAATTAGATAGGTCTCACGTATACACATCATTTTTTTATAATTTTCTAATAGTAGCACTTAATAAGAACTTTATCTCTCTCTAACTCAGAACCTCAATAAAATTTACTTAATGGATTGCACTTTTATTGAAGCTACAATTTTTATCAACTTTTTAATCAAAAGTAAGACTGTGGGCCCACACGTCAAAGGAGAGAGATGATTTGCTGTTTAAGAGTTCCTTTCCTCTCAAATAGGTATCCAATTTTCATTCTCCCCAATGGGGATGCCTATTGAGGATGCTATGATATAGCTTGTATCTTAAGTTTCAAAGAAAAAGTCCCTCAACTAAGCTGAAAATATAGTCGCTAGTCGCCTTGGAGTCGTCTGAAAGAGTTTCAATCAACAACTAGTAAGTGGAAAACTTTTGATAGTGATACTAGGTTCATGGTCCTTTTAAGGTGCCTCATGACCCTCTCAATAACACACTCGTGCTCAGTAGTACTAGGATGACGGGTAAACCTAATTAGTAGCCACACATTATAAGTCATATCATGCCTACTGCAATCAGTGGCATACCGAAGACGATTAATAATGCTCGAATACTCAGATTGATTAACATTGCATTAGGGTCTTTGAACAATTTGACACTAAGATCATGAAGGGTACATGCTCGTTCACTATCAAAGTAGTTATATTTTATTAGGGAAAATCTCAAGTCCCACATTGACTAGTAATAAGGTCTCTAGAGAGGGTTTATAATGAAGAGGTAACCCTCACTTTACAAGCCAGTATTGTGGGGTTGAGTTAGACCCAAACCACATTCTAAGATGGTATCAGAGCCTATCCTAGATCTATCCTGCCACCTACCATTAAAAAAAACACGCTACAAGCCCAAAAATAAAAAATAAAATAAAAAATAAAAAAGGTGTTGCGCGTGAGGGGGTGTATTAGGGAAAATCCCAAGTCTCACATTGACTAGTGATAAGGTCTCTAAAGGATTTATAATGAAGAGACAACATTCACCTTACAAGCCGGTTTTGTGGGGTTGAGTTAAACTCAAACCACATTCTAAGATATTTCATTAAAATCTTCTCGATATGATGAATTGACCCAAAGAAATTCCCTTTTTAGTTTTAGCTATTTTAATTCCAAATCCATATATTTATCCACAATCATTCCTTTTGTACATTATGTGCGATGTATAACAACACAATTTGTACGTGAGTAAAAGTTTTACCAACGGCCTAACCCAATACCTTTACTCATAGTTTTTTAATTGTTATTATATATTTGACCTACAACTTAATACCTTTACTTTTAAGATTTTAATTGTTTCTTTATGATAGGGATGACAATGGGGCCCGACGAGTTCGGGGTGGGGTCACCGCGGGGTGGGGGTATAATCCTCATCTCCATTCCCGCCGAATTAATTGTGGGGGGATTTTCTCCCCCATCTCCGTCCCCTGGTGAATTTTTTTGATATTTTATTTTAGGCTGAATTATAGCTTTGAGCTCTCTGTTTTCATAAAGTTAGACATTTTGTCTCTCTATCTTTGAAAACTCAGACATTTAGTCTAACAAGAGATTTTGCTTATAACTAAAGTGATGTGGAGTTCATTAATCGACATGACACTGGCGACATAGGAATCATAATCGTGTCTTATTAATTGACGTAGCAACACGTGTTCTCTGTAAACTAGAAATTGAATTACATGGAAAAGTCGACTAAAATTTGCTTTTAGGACCATGAGTTTTGCCAACATTATTCTCATTCTTCTTTTAATTCTAGAATATTCATTCATATTCTGTATTACCAAGAAAGAAACATAGCTCCATTAAACAGACATAACAATATAAGGAATAAATATTCACCCCAAACAACAACCATATATTTTTTTTGCATGATCTGGCAGCAAGTTACGTCATATAAATCTATACATGTAGATACCCACAAGGTGAAACTCAAATTATCAAATATAATAATAACTGCTATTTTTATTTGATGTCATGGTATATGCTCAAAGTCTATATATAGAGCATGATTTTGACAAACTCAATCAACATCTCTCTACCTAGTTTCTCTCTTCAATATCTTTCTTTCTCTTACCAACACAATTAGCTCTCTACTTTCTATAATTAAAAGCCTCTGCAGCATAATTGCTATTTTTCTTAATTGATTATGGGTATTGAGATAGAACAACAATGTGTGCAGCTTTCAAAAATTGCAGTTTCTAAAACTCATGGAGAGGACTCACCTTACTTTGCTGGATGGAAAGCCTATGATGAAAATCCTTATGATGAATTAACTAACTCCTCTGGAGTTATACAAATGGGATTAGCAGAGAATCAAGTAAGTGTATAAGTATATAAATACATCTGAAGCACCGAAACCTCATGTGAAGTCGTGTCTGGTGTCACACGTGCACTGACACTTCAATTACTTCCAATATTCAAATCAAAACTGGTGTCTACGTGTCTGTACTAGTGTATGGAATCTAGCCTTTAACAAATTAATGAACAAACTATTAATCTTATTTTATATTGTGTCTTTCAGGTTTCATTTGATTTGTTGGAGAAGTATTTGGAAGAACACTCAGAGGCCTCTACATGGGGAAAAGGAGCTCCTGGTTTCAAAGAGAATGCTTTATTTCAAGATTATCATGGACTTAAATCATTTAGAACAGCAATGGCAAGCTTTATGGAACAAATAAGAGGTGGAAAAGCAAAATTTGATCCAGAAAGAATTGTTCTAACTGCAGGTGCAACTGCTGCTAATGAACTCTTAACCTTCATTCTTGCAAATCCTGGAGATGCTTTGCTTGTTCCAACTCCTTACTATCCAGGGTAAGAATGAAACCAAACACACTCTTAATGTTAAATAGTACTACACTAATCCTCTCTTTTTCTCTCTATCCTATTTCTCTCCTAAACCAAACAAGAGAAAGTCACTCCGGACTCTTAAAGTTCTTCTATTTCCTTTATTGTAATGAAAAGACATGTTCTCTCTCTCTCTTTTTGAATAGATACCGGACTCTCATGTCAGAAGAGATGATCCATTCCGAATTGATATCAGGATTACATATTTAGCCAAGAGCAAACATATAAGTAAATTTGACACTACCTCTTTCACTAAAAACCAGCGAGCGTGTCCATTCACTTATATATTGTTCAACATCTCTATTTCTATCTAACGTGCATGCAACACTTGATACTCTACTCTATCTACATAATATCAAGAATAGTGACCTGACTATTATTGCGACCGTGATTTAAAACCTTGTTTTTAAGTTCTTTTTTCTCTCTCTTGTGAAGCATGTAATTAACTTCTTGATTAAACAATGATCAATATTAATGTGTATATTTTTCTTTGTTTTATAACAGATTTGACAGAGATTTAAGGTGGAGAACTGGAGTAAACATAGTACCAATACACTGTAACAGCTCAAACAATTTTCAAGTTACACCTCAAGCTTTAGAAGCTGCATATAAAGAAGCAGAATCAATGAACATGAAAGTAAGTGGAGTACTAATCACAAACCCTTCAAACCCTTTAGGTGCAACAATTCAACGCTCAATCCTAGAAGAGATTTTCGCCTTTGTGACGCAGCATAAAAACATTCATCTCATCTCAGATGAAATCTACTCAGGTTCAGTTTTCTCTCCTTCAGAGTTTATAAGCATAGCAGAAATCCTTGAATCTCATCAATACAAAAACTCAGAAAGAGTTCACATTGTTTATAGTCTCTCCAAAGATCTTGGTCTTCCTGGTTTTCGAGTTGGAACAATTTATTCATACAATGATAAGGTTGTTACAACAGCTAGAAGAATGTCGAGTTTCACATTAATATCATCTCAAACACAACATTTACTAGCAACTATGTTATCTGATAAGAAGTTTACTGAGAATTATATTAAGGTTAATAGAGAGAGACTTAAGAAGAGATATGAAATGATTATTGAAGGTTTGAGAAGTGTTGGAATTGAATGTTTGGAAGGAAATGCTGGATTGTTTTGTTGGATGAATTTAAGTAACTTGTTGGTGAAGCCATGTAGTAAGGAAAGTGAATTGGAAATTTGGAATATTATTGTGAATGAAGTGAAGTTGAATATCTCTCCAGGTTCTTCTTGTCATTGTTCTGAACCTGGTTGGTTTAGAGTTTGCTTTGCTAATATCAGTGAACAGACATTGAAAGTAGCATTGGAAAGAATACGTAACTTCATGGAACGAATGAGGACAAAAAGGGAGTAATATAATATTGCTATAATTTAATATATAGTTTTATTACTATTATTATTAGTACTATTGTTTTTTTTTCTTTCTGAAAGAGTAATGCTATAACTTCAGGAGAGAGTATATAGTGTAAAGTAGATTTATATGAAGTGTCTTATCTTAGTTCTTGTTTGCTTGCTTTGATTAAGCAAGTTCATTTGGAAACACCTTTTGTAATGTATTATTGAAGTGAAACTAAGTTACTATAAAATGAAATGTACTAAAGACCTATTTGGATTGGCCTACAATATTTATTTAGATTTATTTGATGGTATAAGTACATGTCGATGAGCTTATTTTGATAAATAAATAAACTGTTGAAAAAACAAATATGATCAATATTGGTCCCCCACTATACCCATCCAATAGATTCCCACGACCTGGCTAGCTAGCTACATTGACTTAATTATGAAGCTGGATGATTATTATTACTAATCTCACCATCAAGCTTTAAGTTAACGCTGATCAATTCATTATTATAGAATAATAATATACGACATTTTTGTCCAAAAATGATAATAATATAGGACATAACATGTGGCACTGTCATCTTTTTAGTTTTATACCCCCCACATTCTCTCAATAATTGACATCGCATTTCCAAAATGGTGGAACACACATGTTAAATAGAGTATTGTTAACACTTCACTTTATAGAACCATGGTTCGTAATTGGAACACTCTCTACTTCCTTTTTCACATCTTTTACATGTTTTAAAGTCATAACGCTCCACTTCTCTCTTTCCGTCCCCCACCCGACCGTCAATTCTAAGGATAAAAAAACTTTAAAAAGTCTTATAAATCCTTATTAATTTCTATATATTAGTTTGAAATGATAGATAGTTATTTGAGAGATATGGGATTATGGAAACCAACATAAGCATACGACACATCGAGCATCACGACTAATTGTACTTTTATTCCTAAAATTTATAGTCAACTTTGGTGGATTTGTCATTACTATTCCTATAGAAGTTAGGTATTCTATTTTTTAAGTTATTTCAAAAGTGGGAAGTTTCGCATTGCTTAGTCCATGAAATCACCAATGATTTATACTAACATGTATTTTATGTTTCTAAAACAACTTGTGAAAGGAGTGGGGCTTGCGCGCATAAGTATGAACTTAAATGTTTATACTTAGTTGAAATCTTTTGATTGCACCCCTAAACGTAGATAAAATCTTTTGGTTTAGTTTCAAAACGAACTTGGCTCATATGTTGACCAAGTTCCTAATATTTTATGTTTCTCATAATTAAGCTTTTAATATAACTTTGGATTTTTATTAACGTCTCATTATGTCTTAATCGTTGTGTTTTTAATTTTTAATATATATATATATATATATATATATATATATATAAAAATTAAGGATATTTTTATTTTTAAGGATCATTTATTTAATAGTGATAGCCTAAATGAGACAGAAATAGGCCCATTTTTTGTTACGGTAAAGATGGCACAATTTTTGTTTGATATAAAAATATGTTATAACAACAAGGCACATATTAATTAGGGTTTAACTAGTACTATGTACTATGGTCGTAAAAATTATTACACTATCAACTAATAAAAATTTGTGAAATAGATGACTTTTAAGATAGGTAAGAGAAAGTTAAACTATTTTTATGATATGTTGGTTTGCAATTGGTTGACATTGTAATTTTTAATTTTTTTTAATAAACATTGTAAAAATTATTGTACCACAAGGGTGTATACAAATTAAATCATCAATTAAGGTTGAAGTTCTTACCAGAAAGCAGAAAAACATATTAAGGTTGAAACTTTATTGTCAAGAAAAATAAGGTTAAAACTTAAAAGGAGTTGAGACACACAAACAGCGAGTGGCATCCTTGAGGAAGCGACGCAGCGTCACTCACTGGTTAGCGGCGTAACAATTTCATTTCCTTCGTTCGTTCTTTCCTTCGTTCGTCAGTGGAGAGAATAGAAGAGAAGGTAATGCCACTCCTTCTTTTTCTTCTCTTATTTTCCCTCTTCTTTCTTTCATCTCCGATCACTCCTCTACTTTTCTTCATCCCCTCTTCAGATCTTGCTTTCGATCTGATTCTCTCCCTACAATTTCGTCTCCTAAACTCAAATACACGCTCTTCTTTTTTCTCCAAACTTTTGTTTTTGCTATACCGCTAAATGATTGAAAATTAGGGTTTTGACTAACACCTAGAACCCTATATTCCGTTGAAATTATCTATAGAATAGAATAACAAATTCTTTTCTTTAGCTCTTCTTTTAATCCATTACCGTTTCCAGATTACACTAATATATCAGTTTCTTTCTTTAGTTAGATTGATTGATTGATTACTTTGTTCTGATTTATCGAACAACTAAAACGTCGTCGTTGAGTAAATTACTTGGATAGCTCTCTCGTAAAACAACACCTGCTAAATGAATTACACCTAATTTTAAGATAGAATCATATGACAAGGAATGGTAGCAACAATCGGTCAAGGATATCAATGAGTAGAAATGTAGAAATTTTTTGGGTGTTTGAAATAATAATTATTATGGATGTTCATTAATCTGATACCTTATTGTGCAATGGTCCTTTTCTTTTGGTTTAAGATTTTGTCCTACTTAAATTGCAGATTTGATGGCGTCAAAGTTGCAGGCTTTGCAGTCCAAAGCATGTCAAGCATCCCAATTTGTAGCCAAGCATGGAACTGGTTACTATAAGCAGTTGTTGGAGCAGAACAAGCAATACATTCAGGAGCCTCCTACAGTAGAGAAATGCAGTCTTCTGGCAAAGCAGTTATTTTACACCCGCCTTGCTAGGTATATTTTCTACTACAATTTTTTGTGTCTATATTTCTCTAATTATGTATGCTTTTGTTGTCCATAATTCGTTGGCTTCAAATAATGTTTTTGACATTCTTTATTACATGTGGATGTTGCCAGTTTTGTTTTTTTTTGACACATGGATGTCGCCGGTCATTGATATCAGTCTATCCTTTCCATTTACTGACAAGGGGGAAGCCCTAATGTTCAATCATTGTTGGTTGGAACCTATACTTGAAATACAAAGAAGACAGTCATAGACTCAGAAGCTTATTATGAAGTGTCTTACTTTTCTACTATTTGCATTAGTATTTTTCATGTTTGCTAGTTACCAGAAAAGACGATCATGTGATATATGGTAACATGAATCCTTTCTTAGCATTGATGTATCAGTAACTTGGTATGATACAGCCCGATAATATGTTTAGATATAGTTGTTCATGGAAAGGTATATGTGATGATACCATACCTTTGGTCAATTTTGGTAATTAGGGTTTGTGGGGTAGGATTTTACCTTTGACTCTCAGATAAGATCAGAATTCTGATCCTAAAATTTATAGAAACAGCAGAAGATTGATAGCAGACCAATGATCAAAAGAGTCTATGTAAAGAGGAATAGGAGCGTATAATTGGGAAATAAGATGGGATAGGTAGTTAAAGCTGTGTGCAACAGCAACTGTAACTAGTTACTGAAGTCCTCGTGTAACTGAACAATAAATAGCGAGAAGGGAAGGTTGTTTAGAAAGTTAGAGATTGACTCATTGAATATGAGAGCAAGGCACTCTCTGTAGTTCATTCTGAAACTCTAAAGTCTAAACCAGATATAGCAATGCAATTCTTGATTATATTGTAACTAGTTAGTGACTTCCTTGTGTAACTGAACTATAAATAGCTAGAAGAGAAGGTTGTTTAGTCAGTTAGAGATTGACTCATCGAATAGGAGAGCAAGGCACTCTCAATTTGCCTCTGTAGTTCATTTTGGAACTCTAAACCAGATATAGCAATACAATTCTTGATTCAATTCTTGCTTATTCTCTTTCTATCGTTGAGATCTTTTCAATGATATATTATGAATATATTCCTGTACCGAATAGTGTTCACAAAAACTATTTACAAGCCCTTGTGGATCCTAGAACTGATTGGACTCTTAGGTTTTGAAGAACTAAATTAATTGTTATTCACTGTTTTTGGATTACCCGTAAGTAATTGAATTGAATCTCTAATTACAAAGCTGGACTTTCTAGGCTTCATAACTTATCAAATACACAAACCATAACCGTTTAGCAGTTCTAGACTTAAGTACAATGAACAATGAATCTTGAGTAAATAGAATATCCATTTCACTTCAATAATTTTTTGGATAAAATTGCACTTTTATGTTCCCAAGTTTTTTAGTTTTGCCAAAATGGTCCCCCAACTTTGTTTAGGGCGAATTTAGCCTCTAAAATTAAAACATTGCTAATTTGATCCTCATTTTTTTAATTGCACTTTTGGTTCCTCAAATTCATGGGTATTTTTGCACTTTTATTCCTTTACTTTTTCAGTACCCATGATCTTGTGAATAAACGTGCACAAAACCCACGATTTTGGGAACCTAAAGTGAAATTTAAAAGTAAAGTGAAATTTAAAAATATGGTGAGACCAAATTCACAACATCCGAGTTTTAGGAGGACAAAATCCACCTTAAAAAAGTTTGAAGACCATTTTTGCCAAACCGATAATTTTGGGGGACGAAAAAGTGCAATTTGGCCTAATTGTTTTCTACATCACAGTTGCCTTTTAAACACCCTTATCTTGGATTTGTGATTTATTAGTACTTAGCACTTAATGATACATGTAATTGAATCAAATGTTTGCTATAGATACATAGCTAAATATGCTGATGCTTGTTAGCAGCATTTCATCAGTGCTTTTACATATATGCTCCCAACTAATTAAGTTTTGGTTGCTTCTATTGCTACATATACCTTAAATTTCGACTCTTCAATATTTTGCAGTATACCTGGTCGATATGAGTCTTTCTGGAAGGAACTTGATTATGCCAAGCATTTCTGGAAGAACAGGCAAGAAATAAAGGTTGAAGATGCAGGTATTGCTGCTTTGTTTGGCTTGGAATGCTTTGCATGGTTTTGTGCTGGTGAGATTGTTGGAAGGGATTTACTTTCACTGGTTACTATGTCTGACAGTAACAACTTCGTAATGTAAGATTTATAGGGGCTATATACTCCTTCCAATTCCAAAGCCAGTTATCCCGTCATTTACACATTGTCTAGATTTTGGGCATTTTGCAAGCAATTTATGTCTTTTTTTTTTTGAAAAAGGTTGTAAAACTAGTGGTAAATAAGCCTCAATAACCCCTTGTATTCGAAGCGGGATTGACCTTACGTGCTTCACTTATCATGTTGGAAAGCTGCGTTGTTCGCTTATCACGTTGGAAAGCCAATGGTATCATTGTTTTGTTTTACTCCGCATACAAAATTTACTTGAACTCGTTTTTTTTTGGATTGAGAGGGCTTTCGCCCAGAGAACTACACTACAACTGATTGAGGAGTAGACACTCCAACTACATCATTAGTAACTAACTAACTGTGTCGTAGCAGCTGATTAATTAAGGTTGCAACCTATATTAGCTAGGGGATTGACACAACTATTAGCTTCACTATAGATGTGTTTGATTCTTAGCTCCAAACCATCAGCCATCCAAGTCCAGATCTTGTTAAGCAATGCCAAACCTTCCCCACTGCCAGGGAGTTGGTTTAGCAAACTTTCAGCCACATTAGAGTCCATTTCTAGCTCAAGTCTTAATGAACCCATCTCCTTAGCAAATCTCAGTCCCTTGTAGGCTCCCCAAAGCTCAACCACGTAGGCATTGCAATGCTCGAGCTGCCTTGCAAAACCCTTGATCCAATTCCCATCTGGGCTTTTAAATAAACCACCACAACCTGCTTTACCATTCTCCAAGCAAACTCCACAACATGTCGTGGGCGCTTGCCCGGATCGATGACATCTTGAGTCGCTGCCAAGTAGTTCATGGTGTTAGGCAGCACCCCATGCATCTCATTATTCCTCCACCTCCATAAAGCATGACAAGTATTAGCCCACACTGCTGCCCAATAATTTGAACTCGTTTTACAAGTTACTCTCTCTATCAAACAAACTAAATAAGCAATATCATCACACCCTTTCTTTTGTATGTAATTTTTTGTCATAAGAGATTTTAGAGAATTTGACCAAAAGGAGCAATCAGACGGAGGTAGGTATATATGCAACAAAAGTGAGGAATTAATGTGGACTTTTTTTGACAAAAAATTAATGTGGATTTTGATCCTTGGTGATTTTTTCCAACTTGATTTCTGACAGCATGACTGACTAATCTCACTACAAAACATTTAAAATCTACTTTCACCCCACATCCACATAGGATATATTACTAAAATGTTAGGTATATTAATGCACTTAAATGTCAAATAAATATCATATAAATTTAAAGAATAAACATATTTATACACTCAAAATTTTAGTAATAGAGACATCTTCATTTCTTTTGAGAAGTGGAGCGGATTTCTAGTCCCCCAAATGTAGCAACTAGTTATGAATCAGTTATTTTATGGGTGTTTGAAGAGCATGAAATGATGCATGAGCAAATATATCGGTTTCCTTAAAGAAGCATCAAGAGTCGAAACACAGTAACATCAGCGTGTTAAAAAGAAAACAAGGAAATCATGAAGCATTTTTTTAATGATGATTCATATTGAATACAAAATCCGTTTATATTTGTTCATGTGCTTTGGAAGTTTGGATGTTACTTGTTGTTATACAGGCCTGTTTACCCTTTCAAAAACAATATTAAAGTATTAATTTTTTCGCATTACTTTTCTTAATCTATCTCTCCCTTTCTCATCAGATCAAATTACCATCAATTTGAAAGTTCTGTACAAGTCTATTAATTTTGGAACAGGAAGGAGTAATTAATTTAAAAAAGAAATATTGTTTCTCTTGTTTTATGATTGGAGGACATAATTAAATAACGTGAATGCGTTGCAGATAAATAATGGACAATAATATATCAAAGGCAACAGTTTTCCCCAATCCAACAATTCTGCAGAGTGAGGGCTTAATGAAGGTGCTTAGATTCATTGATTGGCTTAATGCTGCTAGTGCTTAGTATGATTTGTCCTTTTTAACACAACCAGACATCAATTTTTTTTGTGTGGCAGTATATACTAGAGACCAGCGTTTACCCAAGAGAAGAAGAGACTCTCAAAGACCTGAGGAATGCAACTGCAAATCATCCTCTGTATATATACTATAGTTTATAGTTCATTATCGTATAATTTTTAGTGTCACACAGCTAACATTTGGAAACCTTTTTTCTTAATGAAATAATATTGTTCAGTGGCTTCATGGGCACTGCACCTGATGCGGGTCAGCTAATAGCCTTGCTCTTGAAGCTTCTAAATGCTAAAAAGACAATTGAAGTTGGAGTTTTTACTGGATACTCTCTTCTCCTCACCGCACTTAACATTCCCGATGATGGAAAGGTTTGTATATATGTATCTTCAATCAGGTTTTTAATAAGAAAGGTTTGCTGCCATAGTTTGAGACGCGATATCAAAGCTTTTGATGTCTTCGCGACTGAAAAGCGACTGTCTCTACCTGCGCTGCAGATTATAGCCGTGGATCCAGATAGAAAAGCTTACGAGATAGGACTTCCATTCATCAAAAGGGCTGGTGTAGAACACAAGATTGACTTCATAGAGTCTCCAGCTTTACCAGTTCTGGATAAAGTCCTACAAGACGTAAGCAACTAAGCATTGCCATATTACACACACACATCCTTACGCACACGCGCACACATATACATACATGCAGTCGGAGATCTGTACAGTAATACAATTGGTGAGCTTGGAGTCGTCCGATTAAGATTAGACAGTCCAGATTTTAAGAAGAGTTTTTTATTATTACTTAATAAAAAATTCCAACTTTATAATCTGAACCGTCCAATCAAGATCAAACACTCTTGAACTTGTTGATTGTCCGACTGCATGCAGTTCTGATTGCACACAAACCGGATCCCACATACATACATATCACCTAACAAGTCCTGAAGATAATGATGCAAGTTTTGTGTTCTGATGCAGCCAGCAAATGAAGGGACTTTTGACTTTGCCTTTGTTGATGCTGATAAAAATAACTATTGGAATTACCATGAGAGGCTTATCAAATTAGTTAAGATTGGTGGGATAGTTGCTTATGATAACACATTATGGGGTGGAACTGTTGCCTTGCCTGAAAGTGCAGTTTCAGAATCAAAAAGAGAATGGAGAAGATTTACACTTGCTTTCAACAAATCGATTTCAATGGATTGGCGTCTTGAAATTTCTTTTGTTTCGATAGGTGACGGGCTCATTATTTGCAGGCGCGTCCGCTGATCAATATATAATCCAAGTCACAGAGAGAGAGACACCATATGTTTTTTACCCAGCGACATTAAGATGTTATAATGTTTGAAATAACTTGAATGGTTCATTTCACAATAATATGCTATATGTAATCATAGTTCAACATTGACATTGTTATAGTACTAATAATTAATGGGCTTTTAATTTACGTACCCCCCTCATTCCCTCCCACACCCCCATAATCCAAAAAATTCCAAGAATACCCCTGCCTTTTAAAAAAAAAAAAAAAAAAAAAATCAATTTTTCGGAATTACCTCAAAATAAGGTAATTAGGTTCAAAAATAATTGATAATTTGAATTACCTTTAAAATGTGTATTTAGGTTCATAAACATAAAAATTTTAATTACCTCTAAAAAGGTAATTCCGAAATTTTTAGTTTTTTATTAATTTTTTAAACTTTGTATATTGAATTAATATTTAAACGCGTTATATTTTGTAACTATGATACTAAGCGGTTTACGATTTAAATAACAATACGTCAAAATATATAAAATGAGCAACATAAAAAAATAATATAATGTACAAATACAACTACTATGGGTCCAAAATGTTTAACAATGATGTGAAAATAAGCGCGTGAAGTGGGTGAACGTGGCGACATCTAAGGCATCCCGGTCAATGCAATGCTCTCTGCACCTCTCCTCATATGTCTGCGGGACAAGAGGCTCTCGATGATATGGTGGATCCGAAGTGCCGTGGCTCGCGCTCGCGCTGTGGAGTGCAGCCGAGTAAGACGCACACTCGTTACCGATCGTACCAAGGAAGGTAATCGGGATCGCACTCGCCGTGGTAGCCCGCCAATCTACTAGCCCGCCAAAATGTCCGCGCTCAACTCGATACATCAAGAACCCTCGTATGATCTCGTCGCAGAAATGTCCGCGCTCGAACCGATACATCTCGGGTGCTCTGTTGGTGCCGCATATGGTACTCATAATCGTGGTGGTCTTATCCGCCGCCATACCGGCCGAGGTCCGCCGAGGTGAGGCTCGTGCTCAACCATCTCTACCACTCCGCACGGGCTCTCGCGCCTCGACGCTCGAAGCATGCCCAGCAGACTCACGAGCCTCTCGTAAAAGTGTCCGGAGAAGGAGTATCGCTACTACTCGCCTCCCGAATCATCGTGCTCGCCGCCGTCGCGTGGTGGTCCGCTCGGAAGACTCGCCGCTTCTACGTTGTCCGATCGTCTACTCGCCCATCGTTAAAAAAATAAATGTAATTAGAAAATATTTAAAATTGAAAAAAAAAATGGGATTTTGAGATTATTAGGTAATTAGAAAAATTTTGAAATATTTTCGTAAGGAGGTAATTAGGTTCGTAATTATGAACCTAATTACCTCCTTCAGAGGTATTTCCGAAATTCTTTTCGGAATTACCTAGTAATTCCGAAAATCCCTTACGAATTTACTTACTTATTTCGAAATTATGTTTTGTGAAATGTGAAATGTGATTTTGTAAATTTCCAGGGGTATTTTTGTCCATTTGGGACATTATGGGGGTGTGGGAGGGAATGAGGGGGGTACCAAAATTAAGACCCTAATTAATGTTGTGATCTGACTTACCCTGATGGCTACAATTGAGTAGTAGTAATCTAAAATTCAATGTTCAAATGTGCATGTATTGGTGCTACAAAATAGTAGTGAAAGAATTAACAATTTTCATTGTATTATGCATATGACTCTTCCCCTTATATGTGTGAAACATGTGGGCTCTTGCTTTTCCCACACCCCCTCCTACTCTAAACACACCCCATGTAAGGTGAAAAACTAAAAGACCTATTTTTTTTGAAATTTTCACCTGCTCGAACACGGGGCTTGAGCGAGTTCGAAACAAGGCCGTTCGCGTGTGTTAAATATTTGACACACACCCTCGTTGGATGAAAATTAACTGTTCGGATGGAGTCATCCGAACCAATTCGGACAATACCATCCGAACAATTGGTGAATATGATTTAATTATGTTGATCATCCGAACAATTGTTGTTTATGTTATTGTTAAAAATTGAACTCTTCAAATTCAATATTATCATTTGCTTTCATCATCACACAATACCATCAATGCAATCATCATAACAATAGCATGGTAGTAATAATAGCATAATCGACGATCAACTTCATCATTCTATTTCATCCACCACCAACGATTTGATGATTTGCACCTGAATATTGGATTTGAGAGGATGGTAGATGTAGATGATGGTGATGAAAATGAAGATGAGAGGTTACAACTCAGAAAAGTAAGAATAAAGAGACCACCATATTCGCAGAAACAAGAAGAAGAAGACATGGTGATGAAAATGAAACCGATGGTGTTCGGATGGTGGTGTCCGAACGCGGGTTGGTTCTTCTCATCCGAACCCATTAAAAACATCGCAGCGTGGGGAGGTTTCCACGTGAGGGTAATTTTGGAATATTTTAGGTTTGAGGGTGTGTTTGAGTAGGAGGGGGTGTGGGAAAAGTAAACGCCAACATGTGGTGCTTGCTTAGACGCTATAACCCACCGAAAAGCCCTAGTCAAGCTCAAGCCCAAACCACTGTAAAGCCACACTCTCTCGCAAACAAACAAACGCACACCGCCGGCGGTTTTCTCTTTTCTTTCCCCTCTTGTATTGTACCAGAAAAAAAGGCTCACCGGCGGTGCCTTGCGCAATTCAAATACAATTTCCAATACGGAAGGAACGTCAATGGAGGAGCTGCCGTATCCTCTGGTGGTCGAAATCCTGAGTCGACTAAGCGACTCATCTGATCTAGCGCGATGCAGAGTCGTTTCAAAGACCCTAAACGCAGCGTCGTACGACGTTCGATCGTTGACCCTGATATGTTGTATGTCTCGTTACGTCAATTCCCGATCACCGGAAACCAAACACCTCGTTACCCCTTTCAAAACTGTTTTCAAGCACCTCGTCCGCCACTGCCGTAACCTAGAATCCATCTCTCTCGACTACTCTCCCGGCGACATCTCTTTCGAGGACTTTAAACATATGTCCGACGATCTTCACTTCGTCGACTTCAATTTCATGAATGAATGGCTTCCTTCCATTTCTCACACCCTCAAATCATTATCCGTTTCCGATTTCGAAAAAGTTCAGAGACGATCTGAAGCCTTATCCCTAATCTCTTCCACTTGTTAGCTTCTCAATTCTCAATTTCATTTTTATTTTATATTTTTTTAATCTAATTTTTCTTCGTGTTCGTTCATTGCAGGTGGTGGTCTCCTTCAATTGGTGATTAGGGTTGCTTGGTTATCAGTGGATGGTTTGTGTTTGATGTCAACGCTCACAAATTTGACTCTTGAATTTGTAAGATTAGATGATGAGGATTTGAATAAAATCAATACTTGTTTCCCTAATCTTATGCATTTGAATCTTATTGGTGTTAATGGACTTAAAGAGCCTAAGATTAATCTTTCACATCTTAAAACTTGTCAATGGTCTGTTCCAAACGAACCTCTTTCATTGCCAATAGTTGCACCTAGTCTTGTTGATTTTCATCTTAAGATTGGCTGTGTTAGACCTAGGTTGATTTTCCTTGAAGCACCTTCATTATCCACTTTTAATTTCTCTTTTGAGAATACTGGTGAGCTTGTGTTGAAAAATTGTGGTAATATTCAATGCCTTCAGCTTGAAGTAGAATGGTTCCATGTTGAATGCATTTTTAGCATGTTTAAAAGTTGTGTCGCGGTGAAGAGGCTAACATTGGATTTGGTCAGAAGAACACAAAGAGTTGAACTTGAAGCCAAATGGGGTGGGTTTGGGCTTGATGATTTGTTGGGTTATGTACCCAATGCTAGTTATGTTAGTTTAGGTTCTCGCGCTTGGCGTCTGATGGAGAATTATTTTAGAAAGAAAGGTTTGAAAGATGGGGTTGGGATGAAGAATCTAAAAGAGCTTGTTGCTCGTATTGAAGTCCTTGAAATTGAGTTTACTCTTGCATATATTTCTGCTGTTTTGGATAAATTCACTGAATTGTCAAATGTTTCTCTGCTCATACACCGCGATATTGATTCTTGTGTTGCTGGCAACCTCATCTCAGTTTGCAGAAACAATTTCCCCAGAGTTAGATGGAGATGGGGGATATGGAAACTGGGTGTCAAGTATACTTGGGTCTCTGATAGCACCTAGTTTGTCTACTGGTTTATGTAAGAAAATTGGAGAGTGAACTTTGATTAGTTGTAGATATTGATCGATTTTGAATAAATTATGTTGAAGCAGCTTCATTGTATAAGTAAAATCCTTTTGAAGTGTATTGACAAACTAGAGGAAGTTTGAATAAACTGGATGAGTGATCAACAAGGGAGTAGTATGAACTGAGATGGCATCAGTGTCCAGAAAAGTGGTTAGGAACTGAGATGGCATCATGTTTTGGCTGATCTAGTTTCACTCCTAACATTGTGTTATGAGTTTATGACTTATGATCAATATATAATCCAAGTCAGAGAGGCTATATTGTTTAAGTTAAATAATACAGTTATGTTTACCATATGTTTTTTACCCAGCAACCTTCTTCACAGTAAGATGTTATAATGTTTGAAATAACATGAATGGTTCTTTTCACAAAGAGAAGCTATATGCTACATGTAATTTAATCATAATTCAACACTGACCTTGTTATAGTACTAATGTTGTGATCTGATTTCCCTGATAAAAACTCAATTCTAATCAATGTAGGAGCTATGGCTACAATTGAGTAACAATCTAAAATTCAATGTTCAAATGTGCATATATTGGTGCTATAACAGGCTAGTGAAAGAACTTACAATTTTCATTGCATTTTGCATATGGCTCTTCCTTTAATATGTGTGAAACATGTGGTGCTTGCTTAGACGCTAGCCAGACACATTCTTTGGACCAATTTTAGTGATTAACCAACAATGTTTTCTAAACATATCATCAAGACTTTCAGATCATGGTTCAATTAGTTTATTCGATTCAACTATGGTTGAGTTTTACAACTAATAAATTAATAATTAATAAATTTATAATAAAAAAAATTGTATTTTAGAGAAAAAGTAAATAAAAAATGTTATTTCCAAGGGTTCAACTTAATCAATTAGCAATTTGACCGTAATTTAATTTGATTCTAGACGGTTCGATTTGACTGCAGTTCAACTAGGATTGGACTAACAACCAAATTGACTGATTCCTAGTTCAATAGCCGGTCGAGTTTTCAAAATATTGTTAAATAATACTGCTATCATTGTCTTGATAGAGATAGAGAGACTAAGTTTTGGTGGCAATGTGTAAGTCCACGCTACACTAGTACATTTAGGAAGAAGCCCACAGAACATAACTATTAACGTTTAATTGCATTTTGGTCCTTCAAAATTTGTGTTGTTGGTGCACTAATGGTTGTTCACTCCCAAAATTTAAGATTTAGAGTCAAAACTTTAGCGTGGACACATTGATTTGTAATATTGAGAGAAATCTTAATCTTCATGTTTTGAATGTTGGTCAAATCCCATCAAATGTTTGCAAGCAATATGATTTGCTTTTGTTGGGCGTGATTTTAAGGTTGTTATGTGTTGGAATGGTCTTTGTTGGCTTACCGTCACTATTTTGTCAAGTTGTTGTTATGCTGTTGTGGTGTTTTTATGCAAAGGTATTGTCTTGGCTGTTGTTGGTTTGCTGTTATACTGCCCCTGATAACAGTTTTGTTGTTTCATTTCTGTTGTATTAATTTTTGTATCATAGTATAGTTGGTTTTGTTGTTTCTTTCTTTTTGTGGTACTCCTTTTCATCTTTGGGTATTTTTCTCATGAAGATTTTATTCAAGAGGTTTTATCGGACACCAAGTTAACGTAAGGGTTAGAGTCTCTACTCGGTACTCCCCCCTTAATAATATCATTTTCTTATAAAAAAAGATTTTTCACATTAAAAGTGTAAAAAATTAATCAATGATTTTTTTAATTAATGATTTTGAGTAGCCATAAATACAATAAAATGGTAGAGAGAATTTTTTTGGTTCGGACTATTGTTGCCCACTCACGAAGTGTTTTAATGCTCTCAACTTAAAACTAAATTTTATCCGTGCTTAATATCAAATTTCGCATTTGCCAACAATGAGTTTGTCCACTGCAGAAATCGAACTCGGGAGCACCGACTCCCTGTGTTCCAGGGTAGATTAAGCCAACTGGACTAGCAATGTTGGTAAAAAGGTAGAGATATTTTTTTTTTGCTAAATAACACTTTTAGTCATTTATCTTTGCTCTAAGTTTACTTTGGTCCTTTATCAATTTTTTGGTCCATTTTGGTCCTTTATCTTTAATTTTTGTGTCAGTTCGGTCCTTTATCTTTATTTTGTTTTATTTTGGTCATTTATCTTTCATTTATTGTTTCATTTTGGTCCTCTTAAACAAAAATAAAAAAATAAAGAACACCATGAATGTGCTCAAGAACACCAAGAACACTTTGATTTCTTGTTTATTGAATAACTCATGCAATACGCGACCAAAATGTTCTGTTTAAGAGGACCAAAATGAAACAATAAATGAAAGATAAAGGACCAAAGTAAAACAAAAAAAAAGATAAAGGATCAAACTGACACAAAAATGAAAGATAAATGACCAAAATGGAGCAAAAAAAAGATAAAAGACAAAAGTGAAACTTAGAGCAAAGATAAAAGGCCAAAAGTGGTATTTAGCCTTTTGTTTTTTGTTACAAAAAGTTCAGATAAGATAAATTGGGCTCACTAGGATCACGGCTCTTTAAATACTTAAAGAGATACCTACAAATGAGTCTCCAAAGAACCCTCACGTTGACGGCGAGAGTTGAACGAACATTTTTCAGAGAATGAGTCAACTCTAAAGTGTGAGGTCAAAATTACTTAAAATAAAATAGAGGGACCCAATTCACTAAATTGAGACGGTTGAGGGAAAAAATGCAATTAAAACGATAGAATTCTATAGCCACTCTCACTCGCAAACAAAACGCACACCGACGGTGTCGTGCGCAACTCAAATGCAATTTCCAATACCGTAGATCAATGGAGGAGCTGCCGTATCCATTGGTGGTCGAAATCCTGACTCGACTAAACGACTCATCTGATCTATCACGATGTAGAGTCGTTTCAAAGACCCTAAACGCAGCGTCGTACGACGTTCGATCGTTGACTCTGGTATGTTCCACGTTACGTTACGTCAATTCCCGATCACCGGAAACCAAACACCTCGTTACCCCTTTCAAAACCGTTTTCAAGCACCTCGTTCGTCACTCCCGTAACCTTGAATCCATTTCTCTCGGCCTCTCTCTCGGCGACATCTCTTTCGACGACTTTGAAGATGAAGCCGACGATCTTCACCTCACCGACTTCAATTTCATGAATGAATGGCTTCCTTCCATTTCTCACACCCTCAAATCATTATCCGTTTCCGATTTTTGGTTTCAATCTTGTTGGAGACGATCTGAAGCCTTATCCCTCATCTCTTCCACTTGTTAGCTTCTCAATTCTCAATTATCAATTATCAATTTCATTTTTATTTTATTTTATTTTGATTTGTTTTCCTTTTTTATCTAATTTTGCTTCGTGTTCGTTCACTGCAGGTGCTGGTCTGGTTCAATTGGTGATTAGGAATGCTTGGTTATCAGTGGATGGTTTGTGTTTGATGTCAACGCTCACAAATTTGACTCTTGAATTTGTAAGATTAGATGATGAGGATTTGAATAAAATCAATACTTGTTTCCCTAATCTTATGCATTTGAATCTTATTGGTGTTGGTGGACTTAAAGAGCCTAAGATTAATCTTTCACATCTTAAAACTTGTCAATGGTCTGTTTCAAATGCTCCTCTCTCATTGGTAATAGTTGCACCTAGTCTTGTTGATTTTCATCTTAAGTGTGTTAAACCTAGGTTGATTTACCTTGAAGTACCTTCATTATCCACTTTTAATTTCTCTCTTGAGAATACTGATGAGCTTGTGTTGAAAAATTGTGGTAATATTCAATGCCTTCAGCTTGAAGTAGAATGCTTCTATGTTGGTTTTGTTTTTAGTATGTTTCATGTCGTTTATGTCGCGGTGAAGAGGCTAACATTGGATTTGGGGAGAAGAACACAAAGAGTTGAAGGTGAAGAAGTGGGAGAGTTTGGGCTTGATAGTTTGTTGGGTTATGTGCCAAATGCTAGTTATGTTAGTTTAGGTTCTGGGGCTTGGCGTGTGATGGAGAATTCTTTCAGAAAGGGAGGTTTGAAAGATGGGGTTGGGATGAAGAAACTAAAAGAGCTTGTTGCTCGTATTGAAGTCCTTGAAATTGAGTTTACTCTTGCATTTATTTCCTCTGTTTTGGATCAATGCACTGAATTGTCAAATGTTTCTCTGCTCATACACCGCGATGTTGATTCCTGTGTTGCTGGAAACCTCATCTCGGTGTGCAGAAGCAAATTTCCCAGAGTTAGATGGAGATGGGGGATATGGAAAGAGGGTGTCAAGGATGCTTGGGTCTCTGATAGCACATAGTTTGTGTAAGAAAATTGTAGTGAGAGTCAACTTTGATTTGTTGTAGATATTGACAGATTTTGAATAAATTTTGTTGAAGCAGCTTCAACATGAAATATCAAAACAAACCTTTTGAAGTGTATTGGCAAACTAGAGGAAGTTTGAATAAACTGGATGAGTGATCAACAAGGAGGAGTATGAACTGTGATGGCATCAGTGTCCAGAAAAGTAGTTAGGAACTGTATTTACAAAGTAGATGAAGAGGAAACAAGATAAATGAGAATTGGTGTTCTTCTGTGGATTTGTGTATGAAATATCAATCAGCATTATCATGATAATAGTTAATTGTCTGGAAGATCCCATATTGTGGATAGTTTTTTTGTTTATTTTTACTTTCTCTTGTTTTGTATAGATCTTTGTCCTGGTCATGATCACAACCCACCTCTTGTGGGCATATGTATATTCTTGGATTATTCATCCTTATTGTTATTTCACATGCGTACTTGGGATCTATTGGAATGAAAATCTGTATTTTATGGGCTTTTGTTTTTTTGTTAAAAAAATTGTTCGTTTCAGCTATTACCAAATTCATTGAACATTATTGATTTTATAAATGACCGGGGGAAGAGTCTTTTGCAATCGTGTTGATAGCATCCTTTGCACCTTAGAGCATCTTCAATGGTGGTTTTTATTGAGTTCGTAGATGTAAGAACTTACTTTTTTTGGGGTTCTCTATTCACCATTGGGGTTGGTCAGGATAGAGGAGAAAGGTGAGCATCAAATAATTTGGGTTCTTTGTGGGGAACCTATTATGGCAAACAATTAATAATTTTTATTTGCTTTCGAAGAGAGGGAGGTAAACTTTAATTGAATACAAGAAATTAATATGGAGGAGTGGACCTCATTTAAGAACCAATATTGATTCAACATTGAAGATGCTCTTAGTGCACTTCAGGGTATCTCCACATGCTTCAGCGTTTTTAGATTGGTTAAAGTAACTTGGAGAGGGATATTAATCTTCTCTATTTATTGACAGAGATATTCATCATCGGAATCTTCTCCATTGACAGAGATATTCATCATCTGAGTTGGAAAGTAAAATGTTACTATTTTGGAAGAGAAATTAGCCTTCTCCAATTGGAGCAACTTTAATAGCTTGAAAATAGCATTGATAACGAAGAAAAGAAGATGCATAATAAAAAAAATCATTCAGTAGTGCTATTTCAAGCGAAAGATTTTTGCTAAAAGGCGGCAACGAAACACTGTCATCAAAATCGTGGTTGAAAAAATACACATATTAGTGACGTCAGGAAAAAGGTTTTTTGATAAGTTGCATTAGAAAAAAGTGAACAGATGACCCGGATAACTCATCACACCTCATTTGTTGGTGAATTTCACGAATTGTTTTCGCTGTAAACAACATTTTCTAAATTAAAAAAAATTGCAAGAACTATCTTCAACTTCACATTCTTTTCTCTTTCACGGTTTCTTACAGAAGCAAAATGGGGTATCAAGTCATCAACGAACCTCACTTGCTTATTGAAGACCCACAAACTCATTGCCATAAAACCCACCACCACCTCACCCAAGAACTCGTCTCTCTCAACTCCCCACCACCATCAGCAACAATAACAACCACCTCCTCTACCATCAAATTTGGGTTTAATTTGGGATTAGGGTTTAATGTTGAATTTGAAAATTGTGGGTTTAATTTGGGATTAGGGTTTAATGTTAAATTTGAAAGTTGTGAGTTGCTAGGTTTAATTTGGAGTTGAGAAGGGAGGGATTTTGGCTCTATTTTTCTTGCTTTTGTTGTTTTTGTTGATTTTGTTGCTCTTCTTCTTCCCAATTTTGAGTGTATTCCAAACCTCTACGACACACATAAACATTTAAAATTTGGTGGTGATGGAGAAGAAAAAGAATAATAAGAAATAATGAAAAGTAAAAAAAAATAATGATTTGACTGCCAAATAAACATTTAAAATAAACAAAAATGAATATTAAATGACACGTCATAATTTCGTTAGACACATCAACTTTTTTGTAAACGTCTCACTAACAGAAGGATGTATTAAAAAAAATTTATTTTGTAGGGACTTATTTAAGAAAAAAACTTTTGCAATGATTTATTTAAAAAACAGTTATATTTTTTGGGACGAAAAACATATTTAAACAAAAAATAAAAGAAAAGAAAAAATAACGCAGACGCAGAGTGGGTGGGAGTAACGTGTAACCCAATAAAAGAGTTGGAGTTAGTATATGTCACTAGCGCTCGGTGGTCAAGTGTTTACTGAATATTTATTAGATATTGTCTGTGGGCTAAGTTTGAGACTCGAGAGTGAAGAAGAATGGAATTACTTCCGTCAGGGGCAGCTCCGATCTCAAAGAAACAAGGGTTCCGATCACTGAAACTGGTGAACGCCGACATGGAACAACTCCTCACAGAGCAACCACTTGGCGTGGACTACGGCACACTCGATAACGGTCTTCACTACTACGTTCGTTGCAATTCCAAACCACGCATGAGAGCTGCTCTTGCACTTGCCGTCAGAGTCGGGTAACCTAACTTCATCTTTTCTTCTAATTGTTCATTTCTACATCGCCAATTACAATCATGAATTCCTTAATCAATCCTCATTGTAATCGCAGATCAGTTCTTGAAGAAGAGAATGAACGTGGAGTTGCTCATATTGTTGAACACCTTGCTTTCAGTGCTACAAAGAAATACACTAATCATGATATCGTTAAGTTTCTTGAAAGTATCGGAGCTGAATTTGGTGCTTGTCAGAATGCCGTAACTTCTGCCGACGACACCGTTTATGAACTGTTGGTTCCTGTTGACAAGCCTGAGTTGTTGTCTCAGGCCATTTCGATTTTGGCAGAATTCAGTTCAGAGGTATCTATCAACCATGCTCTGTTTTCTTTCTCTAGTTTTTTATTTATTGATTGTAATAAATTAGTTTGTTCTGTGTAGATTCGAGTCTCAAAAGATGACTTGGAGAAAGAAAGAGGAGCTGTCATGGAAGAGTACAGGGGAAGCAGAAATGCTACTGGGAGGCTGCAGGAGGCTCATTGGATTTTATTAATGGAAGGTTCAAAGGTACAGTTATCCAACATTTGCTGCTATTAGTTTATGTTAAAATGATATTCTAGCTTAGTCATACGTGATTTTTGGGAATTTTCGATCAATGTATTATGTATGTTGTTTCATTAAGTGATTAATTGATTGCAGTATGCTGAAAGGTTACCAATTGGACTTGAGAAAGTGATTCGGACTGTTTCTCCTGAGACTGTAAGGCATTTTTACAAGAAGTGGTATCATTTATGTAATATGGCTGTCATAGCAGTGGGAGATTTTTCTGATACACAGGTTCTTTTTGTTATTTATATCTCTTTCATGATTGTGTTGTTTTTGTCATTATTTCTACTAACCTCTTTCCCTCTTACGATTTCAGAGTGTGGTTGAGTTAATAAATGCTCATTTTGGCCCGAAAGTTCCAGCACCCGATCCCCTACCTATACCGACATTCCAGGTTCCATCACATGATGAGCCACGATTTTCTTGTTTTGTTGAATCTGAAGCTGCTGGGGTAAGTAAGTAACGAATCATTAACTTCCAGTGCAATTTTCCTTGGGTTTTCATTAGTAATTTTGTCTTGTTTGGATCTTAACATGTTATTTTGGGTTTCCCGAATAACAGTCTGCAGTAATGATTAGTTATAAGATGCCAGCGACTGAGCTTAGAACAGTAAAAGACTACAAAGACTTACTTGCAGAGTCAATGTTCCACTATGCATTAAACCAGAGATTCTTTAAGATATCACGTTGGAAGGATCCACCCTATTTCTCATGCTCAGCTTCTGCTGATGTTCTAGTCCGTCCATTAAAGGCCAATATAATAACTTCATCTTGCAGGGGAAAAGGAACTCTAGAGGCCCTGGAATCAATGTTAATAGAGGTGCTTTCATTTTGATCTCATTAGCTGCTTCTCTCTCTCTCTCTCTCTCTCTCTCTCTCACACACACACACACACACAGGCACACACTTTCTTCTTCCACTTTCCTTCTTTTCTCCTTTTTTTTCTTTCCAAATTTATGACATTATTTTATATTTCAGGTTGCAAGGGTGCGGCTTCATGGCTTTTCGGAGCGTGAAATATCTATAGTTCGTGCTCTGCTACTGTCGGAGATTGAATCTGCCTATTTGGAGCGAGATCAAATTCAATCTACCAGCTTGAGAGATGAATATTTGCAAGTATGTTATATTATATTATATAATGTTCCTTTCCTCATATTAAAATGGATAATAACAAACTGTGGATGATTTTTTGATATAATTTCTCTTTGTTCATGCAGCATTTTCTCCACAACGAACCTGTTGTTGGGATTGAGTATGAAGCTCAACTTCAAAAGACTCTTCTACCACGTGAGTTGATATATCACATGCTTTTGTTTCCTGATACCAAATATCAAATTTCTGGAGAAATTGAACTTATGTTAGTTATTTATAACCCTCAGATATATCAGCATTAGAGGTCTCCAAATATTCTGAGAAATTACTGACGTCTTGTAGTTGTGTGATAAAGACCATTGAGCCCCAAGCATTTGCTGTGCTTGATGATCTGAAAAATGTTGTTAAGAAAGTCAATTTTATGGAGGAAGAGGGTAGAATTTCTTTGTGGGATGATGAACATGTTCCAGAAGAAATTGTCACTACAAAGCCAACTATGGGGTGAGTTCAAAGGGAAATATCTTTCTGTATCTTGTAGATTACACTTACATTTTTCTACATAGTTCTTTGCTTTATGACTTTTGGCTCACCTCATAAATTAGGCATCAGTCCAAAGTGTAATGCACATGCATATGATCTTGTAAGTAGTCATTGTCGGTAATTAATATAATCAGTGTTGTTAGTGGCCATGGCGACGCCATGTTAGAATGGCATGGCGGATTTTGTGCCAACCTCCATAAGCAATTTCTAAGTGCCACCCACCATGGCAGCATCATAGGTTGCAATCCTACAATTATGCTACGGAATTTGGCCATCCGCCATATACCACAATTGACAACATTGCATGTAATCAAGTTTCAACTACGCGTCTCTGCTGTTATTCAGTAGTTCCTGGGTTACCGCTTTAAGCTTTCCGACATCATATAATATAATCAACAGATTCAACCAGGCATTTTCCTTGTTCTTCCTGTGAGATAATAGTTGCAGTTTTAGTGATTATCATGAGATCATTGTAATGTGATATGCATGAAATTTAAGTGGTTCTTTTTGTAACTCTTCTTACTAAGTGTTGGATTCAGCTAATGAAAGTATAGGAAGTTCTTTTACCTTGGCAGGTACTTACTATAGTTGTTTGGGCATATTTCTCCAGTTCTTCTTCATTCTAATCCTCTCTGCACATCTAGTTATAATATCAATATCAATTATTCAAATTAGATTTCAGAACCATTACAGAAAAGTTAAAAAGCTCCCTTGGTTTTTCCTGTAGGACTCATTGTTTATGCTTTTAGCTATTTTTCTTTCCTTTGCCATTAGGCTGTGTTTCATTAAAACCTCAATTCTTCATTGTTCTTAGCAGTAAGATGTTAATATATATGTTTAATCACTTAATGTAATAGTTATTAAACTGTTTTATGGTTTAAGTTCCCGTCTTTACGGAATGTGACCTGTTCATTCTGTACAGTGGTTGTTATTATCTCTGGTTTAGTTAGATCATTTTCTTCCAGTAAAATTTTTGTTTGGGAAGTAACTTTCTTATCTCATTTTTCACTCTTCAAATTAGGTATGTTGTGAAGGAATTGGAATATTCAAATATTGGAGCCACTGAACTAATTCTATCAAATGGGATGCGGATATGCTATAAGCGAACAGACTTTCTTGATGATCAGGTTGGATTATCAAGTTTATCATAGTTCATTCGTATTTCTTAAACAGACACTGACCAACTTGTGACCAAGTTTATCATTAATTTAACGAGCTTAATTTTCAACTCTAGATCAACTCGTTGGGTTCATGAGCTAATTTTCGAGTCGGGTCTCAAACTATCTTCGAGTTGGTTCGGTTCATTCTAGCCTTACCCGTGATCTACTTGACAATCAATACACAGTGCTTTGAGTCCTTTATTCAAAGGCCAAACATATCGAGCTAGACATATTCCTTGTCCCGGAAAAAGTTCTTAATAAGTCTCTGATAGTTTCTTATTTTCCTCTTGGGAGCTCGGGCACATATTGCAGATATACTGACGAAACCGCAGCCCAAGTGTAAATTCTGTGAGTTACGAGACAAACTCGGAGTTCTAAGCTGCCCACACTCTCACCCTAGTTTGAGGAGTAATAGAGTCGAACAATCTGTTTTCTGTTATGTAACCTAACCACAGTACCACACACTGCAATTAAGCATGTGATGTAATCAGTTTGTTAGGACTGTTAGTTGTTTGACAGATCAGCAAGTTTGTTAGAGCTAATTGTATTACACTCGGGTATTATGAATATGCAATCACTGTATCTGAATAAATTTAGGAAATCAATTTACAAATCTCTGAAATCATCTTCTCTCTTGATCAGATTAAGTTTCGGTTTTTTTGTAACTTGAAATTGGTATTAGCATATGCATACATTTATTATTAGGCATCTGCTCATATTCTTACTCCGGTGGGTGGTGTTTCATTATTTTTGGTGTTAGAATTTTAGCATGAAAGTTTTCAGTTCTAATCTTAAGATGTGAACAACAGGTTATCTTCACAGGGTATTCCTATGGGGGCTTGTCTGAACTCACAGAGAGTGAGTATTTTTCTTGCTCAATGGGACCAACCATTGCTGGGGAAATTGGTGTGTTTGGTTATAGACCATCTGTCCTAATGGATATGCTTGCTGGCAAGAGAGCTGAAGTTGGTACCACGGTTGGTGCATATATGAGAACTTTTTCTGGAGACTGTTCACCGACAGACCTTGAAACTGCCTTGCAGGTATATTTGACTTTTTATTGAATGCATAATATATTTCTCTTTTTTTTCTTGTACATTTTCTGGCCATAACTTGAATATATCAAACCATTTATATCTAAGTTATATGGTGACAGTGTTGGTAGCCATATGTTATATTCTCAACGTGTGATATCTTTTTCTATTCTTGTGCTATCTTTTTCTACTTGTTTTTTCGCCTATTATTTATTTATTTGTTCATTTACTTTTCAGCTTGTCTATCAGCTGTTTACAACAAATTTAACACCAGGCGAAGAAGATGTCAAAATAGTGATGCAAATGGCTGAAGAAGCAGTCAGTGCTCAAGATAGGGATCCATATACTGCTTTTAAAAACCGTGTAAAGGAGCTTAATTATGGAAACTCCTTTTTTTTCAGGGTATGGCTGTTTTCTGGTGTCAATTAAATCATTGACAGAATTAACTACTATCGACTTTCAACTAGTCATTTCGTATGCAGGCTATTAAAAAAAGTGACCTACAAAAGGTTGATCCACTCAAAGCTTGTGAATACTTCAGCAAATGTTTCAGAGATCCTTCAACTTTTACCGTTGTGATTGTTGGGAACATTGATCCTACTATTGCGCTGCCCTTAATATCGCAGTACCTAGTGAGTATAAATCCATTTAGCAAAAGCCCATAGACCTTGAATTATTCTATACCGACTGATTTCTTTCCATGCAGGGTGGGATACCAAAGCCTCCTGAACCGATTATGCATTTTAGCCGTGATGAGCTGAAAGGATTGCCTTTCACTTTTCCAACAGCCATCCATAGGTACATCAATGCATTGCTTTCACAAACAAAAGATGTTGGTGTTTTAATAATAATTGTTGTGTAGTTTTGTACCTGCAAGAAAAAGGACAAAACTTACATGCATTGCCATCTATGTTGTTTTTACGGTTGACAAACCAAAGTATAACACTTGCACTGTTCACTTTTAATGGTAAAAGGTTTCCTTTTTCTTTAATGACTCTCGTTTTCTCTAATGACTCCGTCTTTCTGCCTCCCTCCTCAGCTCATCTAGTCTGTAACTACAATCCTTGTTGTGCAGGTAGCTTTCTTTCACCTACTCAACCGCAATGAACAATTACACGATTCCCTGCTATCCAAATTTTCACCTAACCATGGCATCTCAGTCCAATTGATTCGACTCCTGCTCCATATAAACTAGAATTAGTGTCTTTTTTTTACAACTTGCATTTCTAGTTTTATTTTGCAATTCAATATCTTCTCCCGAAGTAACTATGAAAATACCCATATAATAAACAAGTAAACATGGCAATGCTCTTCCCAGCCTTTGACATGATCATTATTATCATTTAAAAAAACATTTTTTTCTCAAACAATCAAAGAATGCTCAAATTGGAAATCTCAGGGGAGGTCGAGAAGATAGATGTTGAAATTGAGAAGAAAAAGGAAAAATGGAAATCATGGTGGTTGTTATCATGAGGTTGTCACTGCTGGCATTGGTAGGCCAGGAGGAAAATGGGGATGTGGAGGTTCAAGTTCTGATTTTAGAAGAAGAGGAGGACGAAGGGTTTAGAGAATTTTATTTCAATTTTATTAGTTAACGGGAATTCTGTAAACGGTGCTAGGGTATTAAAATGATATGGACACATGTTTTGTTTTAATTTGATAACAGTAAAAACATGTATAGAAATGCACCTAAATTCTGTCCCAAGAAAAATTGTGAAACATTAGTTAGACTCTCAAATAAACTATATGTTTTTCTGCCCAATTGTATATTTGGTCCCTCTAGTTTGGGCCAAGTGAGATTGTGGTCTCAATTTTTTTGAAAGCCAATTAAGTGCCTCTATTTTTAAAATTATCCAAATTCAATCCCTTTGTCAATGTTTTACTATCTAAAACCCTTAAATTATTACTTTCTATCCATGTATTTGTGGGTTTATAATGGATTTGGGACATGAAATATATTCAAATAGTTTAGAAGTCAGAAATTTAGTGGAAATGTGGCAATTTTTGAAGGACTTTGTAGAATGTGAGATCAGGGTTTGGGGAGGGGGGAAAAGATTTTTCTTTGAGTAATTTTTGATGTTTTTGTTGGTAGTTTTTTTATTTGAAGAATGATTTAATTGGTTCAGTTTGTAAAGGTTTTTTTGAATAAAAGATGAGACACAAAATTTTAAGTAGAAGGAAAGTGATACATTTACGATTAAAAAACCTGGGGGGATTAAGTTCACTCAAAAATTATTGGGGACCAAAATCACACAATATTATTGTGGAGGAACTAAAAGTGCAATTAAGCCTATCTTTTTAAAGGGGAAAAGATTAAGACTATGCTTTGACTTCCTCTCTAAAAGGTTGATACACTTCTTAAGGATTTAGTGAATCTTCCAATAAAGCATACTCTTTGATTGTAGAGAAGTGGTCCGGAGTCCCATGGTGGAAGCACAATGTCTGGTGCAGATATGCTTTCCTGTGGAGCTGAAGAATGGGACCATGGTGTGTGCTCTTTTCTTTTAAGTTGCCAAGTTCATGCAATTATATAAAAACTTGTATTTACTGAATCTTACAAACAACTTGTATAATCCGTGTTTGATTGTGTTTGGGGACATGGCTTGGCAGGTAGAAGAGATTCACTTTGTTGGGTTCCTGAGCA
This sequence comes from Oxytropis ochrocephala, assembly GCA_020916435.1. Classification (NCBI taxonomy): domain Eukaryota; kingdom Viridiplantae; phylum Streptophyta; class Magnoliopsida; order Fabales; family Fabaceae; genus Oxytropis; species Oxytropis ochrocephala. Next base: position 109,544,137 of record CM037094.1, on the reverse strand, counting down.
AGCTTCTGGAAACAAAAATAATGCAGGTTCTTCGTTTCAAGCATGGGCAAGTATGTGTGTTAATAGCATTTTCCTTTAGTTGTCTTATATGGTACACTAATTAAGAGGTTTCACTTCTGTGCACCAGATATACTCTGTGGGTGTTTCGGTATTCCTTGGTGGTAATAAACCCTCAAGAATAGGTGATGTTCGTGGAGACATTAGCATAAATTTCTCGTGTGATCCAGAAATATCTTCCAAGCTGGCAAGTCTCCTGCATATTTAAAATAAGTGAACTTTTTGTGTCCTAAACTGCGGAAAATTACTGTCTTGTAAATCATTTACAGGTAGATCTTGCTTTGGATGAAATGCTGCGTCTTCAAGTGGAAGGACCTTCAGAACAGGATGTTTCAACCGTACTTGAAATTGAGCAAAGAGCGCATGAGAATGGACTGCAGGTTAATTTGATCTTAAAACTTGTTTTATTTGCATCACGGCCTTTTTTATGCTGTCAATGGAACTGAATAGTTACCAGACAGACTTGTTTTTTTTTAATGTTTCTTATATATCCCATCTCAATTGTAAACAATGAAAAAAGTACTCTTTTATCTACAAGTACTAGGCATTTAGATTTGTGGATGAAAGGTGTGGATCAGGGAAGTAACATTACCCTCTGATACAATTTAAAGACAGAATAGTAGAATTGAAACAGAGTATATAGCTGAAATGGAACACTTGTATTATTACTACAACTTAGAGGATCTCTCTAAGCTGCAAATGGAAAATTACAAGTGAAAATAGGAACAAAGGAATGAAACAGTAGCCAGAGCAGTCCTACTGCTCAGTCCCAATTCCCAATAAAATTCCAAAACCAGCCTAAGAAACGTGAGCAAAGGATTACACAGATATATGATCAAATTCTCTCTCCAATCAGCAAGAATATTCCTCTGCCAATCAACTTCTGCCACGTGGCAGAAGTTAGTTATCATTCAGAATGTGTGCCCTGCTGCTCTCAGCAGCAGAGGTGGTCCCCTTAATTCCCTTCCTCCACTTCCCACGTTCATAAACCTTAGTTGTTTTCCTATTCTGCCCTTCAATTACTCTGTTCTCATCACCCTCTCAATTCTCTTTTTCTTATTTTCACATTCTCTTTCAGGAAAATTATTACTGGCTGGACCGGATTTTACGCAGCTATCAATCAAGAGTCTATTCTGGGGATGTTGGTACTTGTTTTGAGGTATCTATTACTCTGTCTTTTTGTTTTGAGTTTCCATCTGGCATGGGGATTAATATATTCATTTTTGGTTTTCCGTAACTGCTGGAAAATAATGAATTTGAACTTTTAATTCCAGTACTGTTGCTTGATGGCAGAGATTTAGTTTGAAATGAACTTTATACAAATACATGAAGAATATCTTTCTGTTCTAATTGATGTTGAAGTAATAGGGTTAGTCTTATTGATCAAAAAGGAGGAAAAGGAGTACTAAAAATCATGGTTATCAGTATCTTATGAAACATACGATTCGTATCCTGATTCGATGCGAGATCAATCAAAAACAATACATACCGTGTGTATCTCTTTTGCACCTGAATCTCATCACGAGTCCCGATTCGCTCTTTTGAATCCTACGATTCATAAATTTTGTTGAATCTTACGATACGAATTTGCACGGCTAAAATGTCTGCCCAAGTGTTTTTTTTTTTAATTTGTTCTTAAATGGTATATAATAAGCCAAAAGCAATCCTTCTAAAAACCCCAAGTTAGATTGACTAAAAAACATACCTAGCACACTATGTTTTTGGTCAACACTCCCTCCTGAAATGCGATTTTTTAAAACTTTCTTCCTATTATTTTGAAGTTCGTGTGTTTTTTTACTTATGTTACTTAGTTTTACTTAAAAATATTATATATATTTTTATCATGTTTCTTATGAATTATGATACCATGCAATATATGATACACGATTCGGAAAATAGGTCATCCGATACACGATATGCATCCCGATTTGATAACCATGATAAAAATAATAAAAATATATATTTATTTACACTAATACTAGACTCTTAATTCTAATTAGATAATGAAAAAAATTATGATATATAAAAAAATAGGGAAATCAATCCTAACAGATAAGCAAAGACACTTAAATTACTCTAAAATATACTGAAGATATTATAAGCTATTTTCATATAGTCTTTAGCAATTTTGATGTGACAGTTGAATGTAGCATTGAGATGTTGCTTGCAAAATATGCTTTAAAGCAAATAACCATTAAATTTTTCTTTTCATAATCTTATTAGATGCGTGCTGACATATGCCTTATTTTACTACTACTATTAAATGATCTGTGTTGTAATTTATGATGGCCGCATACATAGGTATTGAATCATATTTATTACTTTTAATATGAAATATAAATGAAAATTAGTCATTGATTTTGCAACCAATCTGCTGCAGATTCAAGAGGAAGGGCGGTCAAAAGTTAGATCATCCCTTACACCATCATCTGCGAAGTTGGCACTACAAAGAATACTGCCCTTTCCTTGCAAAAAACAGTATACTGCAGTGATTCTAATGCCCAAGAATTCTCCTTTTAAATTACTAAAATCAGTATTCCAATCTACTCGAAAGAACTATGGCAGAGAAGCAAAGGTCTGTTCTGTATAGGCCTTTTCCATGAAGATTTATATCCGGATTATTATATAATAAACAATCAAAATCACATTATAGCTTTATATTCTGTGGCAGATTTTGGCAGGAGTGGCTGGCTTGGCAGTTTTGGCACTTAGTTTATGGAGACACTCGCGGAGTACCCAAAGTAAATAGCAGACATTTGCTTGGCAGAGCCCCAATTAGAAGTTTTCCAACACATGTGATTTTTTATTTCACCAATGACGGCGTAAATATCAACATTGTAAAAGTAGATTATGTAAAAAAAACAGGTAACAGGGCCAAGGCCGGCCTGTTCGGGATGTGCTTCGCACAGGGTCCAAGCCCAATTTCATTTTTTTAGGACCCCAAAAACTTTTAGTTGTGTCTATAGATATATAAATATTCAAGGCTTTAATAATAAATAACTCAGGTAGCGCAGTGGTTGTTTGCGCGCTTGTTAAGTCTCCTAGCGACTGATAGTCCCATGTTCAATTCTTCTAATTTTAAATCAGTGTTATGAAAATTGTATAGAATATTTTGCAAAATGTCAAGAGCGGAATTTGAACCCATCACATTACACTCACCATGCACCACTAAACCACTAATGCTCTTGGCAAATAATTGTAAATAGCTTTATGTATTACCTCCCAATTCAATATAAAAATAATTTGTGACACAAATTTTTGTCTTTTTTTGCGATAGCATTGTACCAATTTTTGGTACTCTCCATGACCATTTTATTCTTTTTTTAAATAATAATATACCCTTTTTCTTATAAAGATAAACTTAATGCGGTATGGATTAATTCAATTGGTTCGATTTTTGATGAGAAAACACGATTTTAAAGGTTGTAGATTGATTGACTTACCCAATGTGACAAAGAAAATATGATCAAATAAATTAATAAATGTTAGGAAACATTGAGAAAAACTGAATGTGTTATTGAGAGGGGGTTGGGACTTCGGAGTGAGATAGGAGAGATTGGTGAGTTTTAAAAATTAGCAATAGAGTTGAGAGTATTTTGGTCAAAACATTCTAATAAGGGTTGTGTTAAGTTTATCTTTTATATCTGTAAGGTCTAGCTCAACAAATGCAGAAATTGTTAAGTTGAATATCATGTCCCAGGTTCAAACTCGGGACCTCACAGTTGTGTGCAAAAGTTTCTAGTGACAATTGTCATTCCGTCCACAAACCAAAAAAATGTTTACCTTTTATGTATACATAAGTTCGGAGTTACAAAAATAAACACCCCGGATTTATCTTTTTCACATGAATCCGAAAATAAAATATTAAACAATTTTCGAATGTATGTTTTGGGTTATAATAAATCTGGAAGACAAATATATATTTTCGAATTTATGGCTACTACATAAATCTGGAAATTCATAAAAAGTGTGGTTCCAGATATACCTTTTGAATGGTGTTTTTGGGAAAAGCGACAATCGGGGTAGATTTTAATAAAAGTGAGAGGGTAATTTGGGAATAACCAAAAAAAGGGGGTATGAGGTCTAGGTGGTGGGTAAAAAATCGTGAGCCCTAAATCAATGGTATTTTTTTTGACCCCACCATCACCACTCACACCCCCACACACCTTATGAAATGTCCATATTGCCCATGAAGTTTTGCAAAAAAAAAACGGATTTATCTAAAAAATAGACATATCCGTAGTGTATAATTTACAACATCGTCACCTGTAACAAATATCTACACACCAAACAGACCAACGGATCACCGATATTCATATCTATTTAATTTTTGTAAAATAAATTAATTATAATTTTTTTAGTAACGGATTTATCTCACGAAAAGGATAAATTCACAGTTAAAATTTAACAAAACGGACTTATCTTTTTGAGACATAAATCTGTTTTGTTAGTTTGTGCATCAGACTTTTCTTATAAAAAAAAAATCTGTTTTGTTAAATTTTAACTATGAATTTATCTTTTTATGAGATAAATCCGTTGTCAAATTTTTTCAAAACGGATTTATGTCTATGGTTTTGGATTTATCTTAGGGGTAAATTGGAATGCGAAATTGAGTGGGGGTATAAGGGTTAGTGGTGGGGGTCCAAAAAAAACACCTAAATCAATGGCACATACTTCGTACAACCCCGGTACTCAGTGAACACTTCCAAAACACGTGAAAAGACAAAAATGCCCTTAATGAAACATGTGTTTTACTTTTTTTGGAGATAACTATGGTTCAGACCTTACGAACCGAACCGGTTCGATTGTTCACCGCTGAGTGTTGTATCTTTAGAGACACACCCCTTAAAACAAATTTTCAATGGTTCGAACCAGGTAGGACTAAACCGATTCGGTTAGTAACAACCGAACCATGCAAATATCATGGGTTCAAACTTAAAGTTTCGAACTATGCGATTTTCTAAACAAAAAAGGGAAACGAAAATGAAAAGAGGAGAATGAGGGAAAGGTTTCCTGGATGGCTAGTTGGTGGTCTGGTTGAGGGAGAAGAGGGAGAGGAGCAAAGAGGATGTGAGAGGGGGAGAGGTTCGGATGAGGGGTGTGGGTGTGTGAGAGAGGGAAAGAGAATAGATTAGAGATTTTGAATTAGGGGTATTTTTGGAACATTAGGGGGTTGGGGGTGTCTACCAAGTAGGGAGGGGTGTATGAAGTATGACCCAAATCAATTCCATTTTGGCCCAAAGAAATCAATATACAGTCCACCTAAAAGGCCCAACCCGCTCCGCAACAAACAAAAGCCAATACACAGCGCACACTATATACTCGCCATTTCGTGAAACCCTAGCTCGCTCCCGCAGAACACTCGCCATCTCCCCTCTGCCGCAACCAGCAAGGTTCGTTTCCAGGTATACCTCCTTCCCCTTTCCCTTATTTTTTGTATTAGTTGAATCACGTAGACCATAGAATAATCATATGCAAAGTTTAATTAAACCATAGCATTACTTTCACAGTGTTCGTTCATCCCAAGTAAGAATGAGTTAGAAGCATATCAGAACAATTCTTCTCTTTCTATTTTCTTTCTTAATTTTTATTTGCATCCAAAATCACTGATCTAGTGATCTTGGTTCTTTCGTAGTGTTTTCCGTGGTAACTTTTTGTGCTTGTGTATTTCTCAGTTCTTAGTCTCTTTTTTTTTTCTGATCTTTGTGTTTGTGCATTTTACATTCAAATGAAAATCCAAATCATCGATGAATTGAGATTAAGTTGTAATTCATGATTTATAGGTTGTAAGTGAAAATGGTGGAGAAGAGCGCAGGTAGGAAGGAAGAGGTTGTTACTCGGGAATACACTATCAACCTCCACAAACGCCTCCATGGCTGGTAATTCGTCATACTCGTTATTTGTTCTATTTATTTTGGTCTATTAGGGTTTATATTGTTCATTTTGCAACCAATTTTGGTTTATTCGTCCCTCTTTAGTATTATGTTCTGTTTATAGTTTTGATGTTTTAGGTGTTTTTACTTTAATAATGACATATAAATAGCCCCTTGTGCTTTGCATTTTGATGACTCTCAAAACACTATTAATAACCTGTATGAGATGCTTCATGAAAATTTAGTTTTTTCAATTTAATATGGCCAAGCAAAAGGATATTTCCTGGGAGTGAGATGCAAAATATTCTTCTAAGATAGAGGAAGCTAGTAAGGTTGTTGCAACAGCATGTTCTTTGTGTATATTAACCACTCCACATTGATGGATGATTCACCATTTACAATTTGCATTCATCTAGTTTTTTGTGCTCTAACTGTGAGGCGACATCATCAAGAATGAAATGTAGTGTGGTATCTGGTTCTTATCTTTTCCTGTTATGGTATGATGAAATATATCTTGTGGTATTTATTGTTTTCTGTGATATTATGTGGAACAGCACATTTAAGAAGAAGGCTCCTAAAGCAATTAAGGAGATAAGGAAGTTTGCTCAGAAAGCAATGGGAACCAATGATGTGAGAGTGGATGTGAAGCTGAACAAGTATGTCTGGAGCCAGGGTATCCGAAGTGTCCCAAGGAGGATTAGGGTACGCATTGCTCGCAAGAGGAATGATGATGAGGATGCAAAGGAAGAGTTGTACTCCCTTGTCACTGTAGTGGAAATCCCCAAGGATGAGCTCAAGGGTTTAGGAACCAAGGTTATTGACGATGAAGATTGATATATCTATTAGTATATTTAGTATGGTTTTTACCGTTACATTTGATTTTGTTAAGATATTGAGGATATGTTTTGATGACATTAATTTCCTTTCTCTGTTTTGTTTGATTGCGTTAGAAACATCTAAACAGCATTCGTGCTTTGAGTTTTGACCCTCTTTTCTTTTTTCTACCGATGGGCGTATATTATATACTGAGAAAATGATTCAACTCTGCAAGCAGGATATAACAAAAAGATTGGTAAAAAGAAATCTTTAAATCAGGTGACTTGGGACTTTCAGTTTCAGGTGTTTATAATGAAAACTATTGCAATTACGCATTCCAGCTAGGTCTAGAGGTTTACTACTTTGTTAGGGTGAGAATTAAGTCATTACTTTATTACTACAAATATCAATTGATCATAAATTATGATGACTTCCATCAGCATTCCTTACAAAAGTTTTTGCAGCAGCAGTCTTATAAAACATGTTGGTTATCAACTTGATCGTCATAATTATGTTTCTCTAGTCGCAGATTGAATCATTGAGTCAGTAACAAGACTAGTTAATAACTTAATATGCATATAAAGGATGGATATTAGCTTGTTCGTGGTATTATGTTTAAAATTGGATTTGCCGCAAAATACAAGCATTTTGATATGATTTGAATGATAAATTAGTATTAGTAAATGAAAATGAAGTATTAGAAAAGTACATCAATATTAGATATGAAGTATAATTTTATTATTATTAAGGTTTAGCTCTAGCCTATACTCTACCCAATTTTGATCAAGGGTTGTAGAGGGCACAATCATTTGTTAGAAGAACTGGACAATAAAATAATACAGTCCTATTTCAACACACATTCCAGTAGTGGGATCACAAGTCCAATTTTTTACTTTTTTGATAAGAAAGGAGGAAAATTAACTTTACATCGAGGACAAAAATAAGACTCATTTATGTCCCAACTCCAGAAAGGTAGTTAGGTTGGTGGTATGAAGGAATTGCGAGAAGGAAGTTTATGGTTGAAATCCCGGAAACTTATATTCCTCACCCCTAACTAATTACCGATCACTAACATTTGTCTCATCAAAAATAGGCTCCCATATAGTGTAAAATACAAGACCTCTTTGTTGTTAAGGAGAGGTTGTTTCAACTAGATCTGAATCTCTCATTTGCTTGCAGAACAACATCTTCTACGTCGTGCGGACCATCTGATCTATAAATCGGATGGTCCACGCTGGCGCAACACGTCCTACACGCAATAGATGATCCGTAACCCGTTTCAACTTGCTCTAGCAAGTTTCATCGCAGCTCCAAATATCTAGTCTCATTTGCAACCATTTCACCCTGCCTAATGTTGTCCTATTCCTATAGCTGATAAGTCATGTTAGTATTCATAGGACATCATAGACACAAGCACAATTTCACCAACTAACTCTAAAAACAGAGAGCTCAACCGTTCAATGTATGACTTCCTAAAAATTGTTTTTGAAAACACGTCATCTAACCCTTTTTTCGGTAAGAAGTCTTTGTATGGTAATCACCATCTTGTATTCGCACGAGTCACTCTATTCTTTTTAGCATTTTTGAAATACAACTCATTTCTAAAATAAAAAATTCACAATATTATAAAAATTACTTTTATGCAAAAAAATAATCTTAATTTATTCCCTCTTGAGTCTTGAGACGAAAGCCCTTAAATTTTGCTCTTTGACGCACAAAGGGTAATGGTGTTTCACATCTTCTAATCCACCATGTCTACCCAGATTTTCGGTAAACCTAAACAAGAAGCCAATGCCCTGGCAACTTTACACAAGTTAAACGAGGTAACTTCGATACATTTAACTACCTAATTTTTCGTTTATCCAACTCAATCCTGATTTGTAAATTGTGCGTAATAATTGATAAATAGAACTGTTCAGTTCAAATTACACGTAAATTATTCCTTTTTTGTAATTTAGTGTAGATTTGTACTTCTTTTTTTGTCAATCAATCCATAAACAACATTATTATTATTATTATTATTATTATTATTTTCCTTTGTATTGTGGATGTTGAATATCAATTGTTTTATCTTTCAATCAAGCCTTTATTTTTTTCTTGTAATTTGTTATACACGATTACGGATACTAGTTTTTACAACCTGAAGGAGCAGAAGGCATGTTTTTATCTTCCTGTTACTTCTTTTATAAATGTTTTCTTTTCCACAATAGACTAACGAACAAAATTATTCACATCATGATCTGAGAGACTTTTTCGTGTAATTACTGAAAGTTTTTGCGAAACTAAAATTACAAGGTCGTTGAACAAGAAGATATTTCCTGAAACATTTTGAGTGAGGAAAAGTAAAGGAAAGGATTCAGAAAATGAAGAAACTTGCAAGAAAGTTTCGTAATTCTTCAGAAGATGACAAGTTCTCTCTTCCTATTCACGACGAAGACTCTCGTCCCATGGACTCTCAAGGTCCTTTTATTCTCACTCTAATCTAAAATTTTCTATATTCGGTTATGAATTAGGTCATGCTGCAATAATAATAGTTAATGATGATTTTGATTTTGATTTTGATGTACAGAGCAAGAAGAGTTGGTTCGTTCTTTAGAGAGGAATCTAGCTCAGCAGAGTCGCTTATGGAGGGTAAATTACAATGCAATACTACCTTTTGTTTTTTTACTCATAATAAATTGATTGAAACCTATAATATATATTGAGCTCATGGTAACCTAATTTTTGTTTTGTTTTGTTTTAATAGACGGTATTTGCAACTCTACTCTTCTGTTACATTCTGTTTCTTTTGTACTCCATCTTCCACCAGGCTTCATCTCCGTGGGAACTGGTATGCTTCCATAGTTTTAGTTACATTATTATGCACTAAAACATGACCACAGTGTGACCTAGTAAAATCATTTAACACTGTATATTCCTATGATAGAACATAGTCTTTCTAGCTAATAGTTTTTGCTTTTTGAATTTCATGGTTGTTTCATTTACTCAATTTGTTGCTGCCTTTATTTATTCTATGATGATAAACAGCGGTATCATGCTTACTTCATGGAGGAGGTCTACTCATGGATGATTATATTTGCAGGTTTGCTACTCTTGTTCTCCGGAACCATATGCATAAACTTGAGCTTCCTATTGTATATCATGACCTGTATTCTTGATTGTATTGGTTTATTCCTTTTCTACATAATACAGATTTTAGACCCTTTTAAATTCAGTTGGCATCCTTTGTCTTCCTTTGTATACTTGTACTGAGACTGTCTCTGGAAACTTTGTTAATTGAAAAACTTTACAGGTTCTGTTGCTGTTTTAGCATGCTCACTTTCCATCGTAGGGTTGCTTCATAAGTCGGGGCATCACAGGAGATGGATCCTGTACTCGTGTTATACGGCCATTGTTCTGGCAATTTTCTGGTTATATTACATGCTGAGGTAAAGTTCTTAGAAAGGCACCAACTGATGCATTTATATACTCCATATGGGATTCAATATATGGGTAAACTGGATTCATTTTATCTTGGTTCTAGATGTGCTTGCTGAACATCGATAAGCTTAGAAATCTCGTGGCTTTCACTAAAGTAGAATAAGTAGAATAACTCGCCAAGGCAAGTAAAGTAGAGTATATGAAATACAAATTTATCAAGGGCCTTTTTACCGGGATATATGTGAGAAATATTACTTACATGCAGGAAGAAAATTAAAAATCCTGTCGTATGTAGCATATGACTTGCATATTACATCATGACTTGCACCTTATTTTTTCTTCCTGCATGCCAGTTATATTTTCCACATAATGCAACTTGCAAATTTCATTTCATTTTTAAATTTTTGAAGATTGGATAGAAGGGCGTTTACCATATAGAATTTAAATCATTTTCTTAATTACCTTCTTCACTTGCACAAACCTGGGAATGTTGGAATTGATTAAAACCATCTCTGTAAACAAAGCTAGCAAGAGGCACATAAATACTTATAGGTGGAATTTGGAGAACATACAATGCAACAAAGTCTCGGTCTCGCATCATGCTAGTGGCAAGGAGGTAGATGGAGATGTCAGCCATAGATTTCAAGCAGGATGGATGGACTATAAACTAGAAAAATACTTCAGATATGGTTTGTGATAGAAAAGTATAACTCAAACATAGAAAAATACTTCAGATATGAATCACGAGAGGGTCTACCATTGGACCCAATAAAATTTAAAAGAGATAAAAGAAGAATGTTCAAGTTCTGCTCTAGTAATAGAAGGATGGAGGACACAGAAATGATTGCCATATTTTTTGTGCCTCATGCACGCTCTTCAGTTACCCTATTCTATTGCTTTTCACCTTTTACTGTATGATGAATGATGATCATACTTTTTTTTGGCAGGTTGCCAAAGTTCCGTTGGGATGCTATCTGGCTTCCATTTGGTCCTCTTGGGTAATCCTTGATTCCAACTTCCAAGTTTGTCTGTGTTTTATTTTTTAAACAGTACAGTAACTAAATAAGTATATTGCTTGGTTACTCTGCTGCAGTGGTTCTGCACTGTGCCTTTACGTGGATCATTTACTAACTGAGTCATCAGAAGAAGTTAGAAAGCTTCGAAGTTACATGTATGCCTACAAAGCAAGCTAGAATTATGTTCTGACCGGGGTGATGGAGGGAAGAATATGGGAATGAGTAGCATTTTGGAGGAGAATGACCAAATAAAGTAAAGTATATTTGATGTATCATATGGGTTGAGCCTGATAAGCTTATCAGCAAACAACATGGAATAGATATGATTGACTTTTGTGGATTCAGCTACTTTTTTTCCATGTTTCCTTTGGTTGGGTAAAAGCATTGGATGAAGATATGAACAGTCACCATTGGACGAAAGTTGTTTCCTAAGGTTTTAAGGTAGCACTTGATGGAAGCATTGTTTTCGTGAGGAGGAGGTTGTAACAGTTTTAGATCCTGGACTAGTAGTTTAGATGAGTGTTCTAGTTTGTGAATCATAGGATAGCAAAGTAAAATTTGCTGGAACATATCTCATTAGAAAATTATCTTAATAAATTTTTAATATCTTCAGCCTATTAGAAGAACCACGCCAGCCAAAATCTAATCTACAGTTTTTAGATTTGCAAGATTCATAAATCAAAAACTAAAGGCTAAATTACTGTTTTGGTCCTTTATCTTTGGTCTTAATTTCATTTTGGTCCTTTATCTTTTTTTTTTCTCGTTTTGGTCCCTCATGTTTCATTTTTGTGTCAATTTGGTCCTTTTTGTAATTTTTGTGTCAAAGAAGATGGATGGAAAATTACAAAAAAGGACCAAATTGACACAAATTGACACAAAAATGAAACATGAGGGACCAAAACGAGAAAAAAAAAAGATAAAGGACCAAAATGAAATTAAGGCTAAAGATAAAGGACCAAAACAGCAATTTAGCCAAAACTAAAATAGGAGAAATTATACTAAGAAATTGATTCTACACAACACTACAATAAAGGCATGAAAGATTCTATAGAGCACTATACAACATTGTAGTGATTGATTTGAAAGATCTAAATTTGTAATTACATATTTTTGATAAATAACATTAAAAAATCTGAATCAATATGATACTAATAAATACATTTTTTTGGTAAAAACTAATAAATACATTTTTTTTTGGTAAATAAACAGGGAATAAATAGATTTTAGTTTGCATAGGATGATCCGGTTTTTAACGAGTTAAAAATTAAGTGACTTTGTTATTAAATAATTTAGAGATTAGTTTTTAGAGTTTTTTAAGAAAATGAGAAGTTGTTTTGTGTTTGTGTAACATATTAAAAATTACTTATTTTAAAAAAAAAAATCATTCTTAAAAAACTGATTTTTATGAGAAGCTACTCAAAACAACTTCTCATAAAAAACTAATTTTTATGTACACGTGCACAGGTAAATTTTGAAAAAAAAAAATATATATGCATAAGTTACACCAAACTAAAACTTAATACTAAGGAGTTGCGCGTCAAATTGGCTTAATAATAAGATGGTGAACATAAACCCAAAGACTAATATGCGGCATGTCTATGCTCCACTTATTCTGAATATCATTGATCTCTTCAAGATGAATTGGAATATGATTCTGCGCCACACTCTCCGGGAAGGTAATGCTTGTGTGGATTGTTTGGCGAAAATTGGTGCTATTGGTGCCTGCGACTGGGATGAGTTTGTGTCTCCCCTTTCTGAGCTTCGTATTCACCTCCTGGCGAATGCTAATGGGTAGTCTTCCCTCGGCTCTAGTTGCCTTTCCTTTTTCCTTTTTTTTATACATGGAGGCAAAAAAAAAAGGAATTTAATATTTTTTAAATAAAATATAATAGGATTGTTTTTTCCATACCCCCACCCAAAAGTGAAACCCCAAAATGCCCTTTGCAATCTATTTTTTTTTAAAAAAAGGCCAATCGTATATATGTTATTTTGGACATATATACGATGGTCAAATTTAACTCATCGTATATATGTCTTTAAGACGTATATACGATTAGCCGTGTAAGATTCAATCGTATATACGTCTGAAGGACATATATACAATGTGTTAAAAGTAGGCATCGTATATATGTCCAAAATGACATATATACGATTTGTTTTAATTTTTATTACTAAAAAGCTACTAAAAATTATAAAAACACCAATAAAAATCTAACAAAACCAAAATAAGGATATACAAACTTTTTTAGATTTTTTGGAGACTATGAAAAATTTTAAAAAATCGTAAAAAATAGTAAACGATGAAATTTGGGATTTTGAGGCCGTTGTCCCGTAAGAAGTCTCTTCTACGGGAGTCTTGATTCTTGATTTTTTTCGGATTTAATGGTTGTGGTTTCATTACGATCGGAATATGTTGCCCGTAAACCGATTTTTTAGCCTAAATTATTCGTTCGACGTATAACATCATCACGTTTTAACGAACTACACACTAAACCTATTTTCAGGGCTTAATTAATTTTTATTTGACTTAAAATAAAATACAAATCGTATATATATACCTGGGGGGTATATACGACCCTATGTTATAAGGCATCGTATATACACACCCCAATGCGTATATACGATTATGGTGGGGTGTGCCAATCGTATATACGCCTTGAGGGGTGTATATACGATACCCAAATGTAAGGGTCGTATATACACCCCCCAGGTGTATATACGATTGGCCAAAAATTTAAAAAAAAAATACGTTTTCAAAAGGGCATTTTGGGATTTTACATTTGGGTGGGGGTATATGGGGAAGGGGTGGGGGTAAAAAAAAACCAACATAATATTATATGTGGTTTGGTTGTAGGAAAAAAATGCGAACCAAACCAATTTAGTTGACAGAAAAATTGATCCAAATAAGTCCAAGTAAAATTGTTTTTTTGGGTTTTTCAATTTGGCTTATATCAATTTGCAATTTTTATTAATTAGTTTGGATTTGAAGGTGTTTACTCTCTAAATACATTTTTTTCCTTTTCATTAAAAGTATGTTTGAATATATAATCTTGGCTAAATTACTGTTTTGGTCCTTTATCTTTGGCTTTGATTTCATTTTGGTCCTTTATTTTTTTCTCATTTTAGTCCCTCATCTTTCATTTTTGTGTCAATTTGGTCATTTTTTGTAATTTTCTGTCAATGACCTTAACGGACGTCATCATATGTTGTGATCAGCTCACGACGTGGCGTCTTAAGTGTCAGGCTGACTTGGAATTCATTAAGTGATGTGGCAAATGAGGGACCAAATTGAAACTAAAAGAAAACATAAGGGACTAAATTGACATAAACTCAAAACTGAAAAATAACAAACATAAAAAACACAAAAACGAAATTAGAAAACTACACTTGTAAATTAACAAAAACTAAATTAAATTAACATAAACTAATCTGCAACCATGAACAACAACAACATTTTCATGAACTTTATCTTCCTAATCTTCAACCATGAACAACAACAACATTTCCTTCATCTTCATCTTCCTAATCTGCATTCTGCAACCATGAACAATAACAACATTTCCATGAACAACAACAACATTTCCATGAACTTTATCTTCCTTATCTACAACCATGAACAATAACAACATTTCTTTCATCTTAATCTTCCTAATCTGCATTCTGCAACCATGAACAACAACAATATTTTCATGAACATTATTTAGATATTATTAAACTGGAATTAGAAAGAAAAAGAGACACAGGGAAATCTTATTAAACTTGAATTAGAAAGAAAAAAAGAAGAACAAAACAAACCAAAACTGGAATCTGCGAAGAACAAAAAGAGAAGAAGATTTGACACCCAAAACCAATCCTAACCCAGAATCGAAACCCAAAAACGAATCGAACCCATAAAAGAATCGAAACCCAGAAACGAATTTGCTCATTTCCCCATCGTTTCCATTGGATTTCGAATTTTGCTTTTTCTGCATATATGAAGAAGTTTCGAATTTGAAGGTATTAGATTCATTTGCAGGTTTTGTGTTTGAAGGTTGAAGGTGGAATGATGAAACTGAGATCTGGGAGTTTAATTTTGTTTTTAACAATGAAATATGTAATATATATTTATTGTTGCCTTAATATATCAAAACTAGCATGTGGCTCAGTGGTAATTGGGAGTGTTTGTAATGTTTAGGTCTCAAGTTCGAAACCAAAGTTTGCCAAAATTTCTAAATTTTTTAGTAACACACTATCCTCCATTATGCCATATGCTTGTGCCACGTGGCAACCATTCATTGGTTGCTGATGTGGCATGACAGTGTCATATGTCAGTGGTGACGTCATCTCTGTTTGCCACATAACATTTTTTTTAATAGAAACTTAACAGAGGGACCAAAATGACACAGAAATTGAAGATGAGGGACTAAAACGAGAAAAAAAAGATAAATGACCAAAATGAAATCAAGACCAAATATAAAGGACCAAAACAGTAATTTAGCCTATAATCTTTCATTTTTCCTTTTGGATTTAGTTTCTGCATAAGAGATCTTTTACAAAGTTTTTTTTTGACCGGATCTTTTACAAAGTTTGTCAATTACAAAATCACACATCATTAAAAAAATATTTGATTCTCTCTGAACTACATTAAAAATCACCCTTACTTACCATAGTTTAATATTGGTTGATAGTGTAATTTTTTTTACCTTGCGCATCTATACCATTTAAACCATTTTCTTTGGTTGATTGCTCATGATCGCCTTCTTACCAATCAAAGGAAGCATAGGATGGTTTTAGGTGATGATTCCTGCAATCATTGTTCGAATGTTCCAGAATCAACATTACAAGCTCTTCGGGACTGCCCTCTTGCAACTTGTGTGTGGTTGGCTTTAGTGAAGTATGAAAACGTGTTGTTTTCTTTGCTGCGGATTTGCTCAAATGGGTTCATTTTAATTTATTTGGTACTAATTGGAGCGTTGGTGGCGCGAGTTGGAGTCGCATTTGGGTCGTTGCTTGTCATCTATTGTTGACCTGGGTTAACAAGGAGTTTCATGATCCTCAGTTTGTTCGGCCTACTAGATCGTGGCGTATATTGTTGAAAGCGGTGGAAGATTTATGATATTCCGATGTTGAACAATAACACTACGGGTATGAAGTCTTCTTGTTGGATCGATGTTAAGTGGAGTCCGCCTATTGAAGGTTGGTTTTGTTTGACTACGAATGGTGCCTTCAAAGCCGAGACTGGGATCGTAGGGTGTGGGGGGTTGATTCGGGACCATCTTGGTAGGTGGCATGGAGAGTTCTCTATGCATATTGGTCTTAGTACAACGATTGTTGCGCAAATGTGGTGCTTGTTTGAAAGATTAAGACTGTGCTACAATAGAGGTATTAAAAAGTTGGAAGTTTGCGTTGATGCGGAGTCGACCCGCACTGTCGTCCTAGGCAAGGAAAGGAGTCGTTTGGCTGGATGAGGCTTGGTGAGGGAGATCAGGAAGTTGATGCAGCTGCCGTGGGAGGTGACCATCAATCATGTGTACCGTGAAGCTAAGAAAGCGGCCAATAAACTTGCTAATATAGGGTGTTCTCAAGATTACTTTTTGATTTTTTATGAGCAATGTCATTCTATTGTAGGACCTATATTGCTCGATGACTCGAGGAGAGTGACCGCTCCTCTACCTGTAATTCGTTAGTTTTCCTGTTCTTTGGGGGCCTAAGCCCCTTTCAATCCAAAAAAAAATCATAAATATGTTGATAAAAAATATTAAAAAAAAAATCCTCCGTTATTGGTATGTTCTGATTTTTCTCTTGATTTTCTCATTGGCACGCGTTATTTCTCTCTCCTCGCGCTTCGCCATCTCTCCCTCTCTCTCCTGTTTTCTTCAGAAACCTTGATTAATCTTTTGTCTCTTTCTCCAAACCCTAATCATCAAACAGGGTTCGTTCACTCCACCCTTTTCCATTCGATCGCTCCTTTTAACAATTTCAGATTTTAAATTTTGATGGATTATTTACTTTTTCCAGGGAAATCGAGTCACTAATTCGCTTTTCGTTGTTCCATAAATTTTCCTCTTTGACGCACAAAGGGTATTGGCGTTTCAGCATCTTCTAATCAATCATGTTTACCCGAATTTTCGGTAAACCTAAGCAAGAAGCCAATGCCTTAGCGACTTTAGACAAGTTAAACGAGGTAACTCCGATCGGTACTCGATACCTTTCTCTAACCGCCAAATCGTTTGTTCATCCAATTTAATCCTGATTTGTGAATTGTGCGTATTTGATAAATAGAACTGTTCAGTCTTCAAATTACATGTAAGTTATACCTGTATTGTAATTTTAGAGTAGAATTTTACTTTTTTTTTGTTACTAATCCATAGACAAAATTATTATTTTTAGTTTCTTTTAGTTTTTTCTTGCAAATTGTTATGCTTCAGAACTTTTCAGTACGGATACTACTTCTTACAATCTGAAGGAGCAGAAGGCATGTTTTGATCTTCCTGTTGCTTCTTTTTGTGAAAGTCTTCTTCAATAACGGTTATGCTAATTGCTCGATCATCATCTTAGCTTGACTAATGAACTCAATTATCACATCATAATCATGATCTATGTACCGGCTGCGATAGCAAACTGGTGGTTTTATTGTCTGATTATTTCTTGCTAAATCCTTTGTTTTGTTATGCAGCTTTTGATAGTTTTTCTATGTAGTGTTTGATCATGTAATGATGTATGCATTTAGAGTTTTACTGGTATTTTCTTACAGTAATTTACAGTCTAACGGGAAATTTTTTTCGTTTGAATGTTTTGTTCCTTGAATCATGTAGACACTTGAAATGCTGGAGAAAAAGGAGAAAGTGCTTCTTAAAAAGGCTGGAGCAGAAGTTGAAAAAGCAAAAGAATTCACTAGGGCAAAGAATAAAAGGGGTATGTGGCTAAATTAATATATGCATGTTATGGAGAAAACTATTGTCCTATGCAATACAGTGCTTCTTCCCTTCATAATTTCTCTGATACTTTTGTTACTATGGACATTATTAATGTATGATTTGGTCAAAATTTGGCATTATGACAGTATGATCAAAGAATAATATGTCGAGTTTCTCAACAAGACTTGGGTCTTAGACTCTTAATCTTATTCATTCTTTTGGAACCATCGTGGTGGGAGCTGGAACGAGCTAATAGTTCGTTTGTGTGGTTACCTTGGAATTGAAATACCATTCATTTAAAATGAGTCTGCAGTCCCTTCAAAGTTGAATTGGACTTCCTTTGGAGCAAATAGCTATTCAATAACATGAGTATTGATTGCAATTACCTTCGTATTCACTGTATTTGCTTAAAGTAACAAAATTATCCTTTACTAGCATGGCCAGTCTCCAATGTCACTAACATCACAATTGTCATTGGACAATTTATTTTCATTTTGTTGCTGTAATCTAAATTGTGCCAAATAAATTTATGGAGTACAAGTTTCGTTACTGAAATAACCTCTCAATGCTATCATGCTCCTTCAACTTTTGGCGAGTTGCAAATGTACTCCCTCAGTTCAACTACCCAAATTGGAAATTAAACTCATAGGATCAAAGAGGATTATTAGCACAGAAGATGGAATTACCATCATATGACTAGGTGGTCCCAGGTTCTAGTGGTCGAATCAGCCTTTTGCATATGCATATGCAAAGCACAGAGGATTATTAACTCTTCCTTCCACAGTAGAAGCTTTATAAGAACAATTTCCCCTTTTGTGAGCTCTTAAACGATTCAGCCAGTAGCAACTAAGGTTTCAATCTTTTTTAATTACTATTAACTTCTAGTTTAGTGACGTATGAGAGGCATATATCATTTCTTTTTGGAAAATCATAAAATAAAATTACCAGACACTTTATAATTTTATTCATGTTTCCATATTTAAAAGTTGGGTTGCAACTTGCAAGGTGTGAGTGTGAATCTTTCCTAAGTGTAACATGGACGTGTAATCCCCCTTTCTCTTTCTATTTACAGTGCACTTTTTATTGAATTTCTGAGGATAAGTTTTACCTGCATATTTCTACCCAAAGAAAAAAGAAAAATCTGACGGGCACTCACACTTGCATGCTCTTTAGGAACCCGTTATTACTGGAGCTGGTCCATGAGTCAATGATATATCAATATATTGTGACATTGTTTTGAATTTCTACCTCATGCAGCTGCAATACAATGTTTGAAGAGAAAGAGGCTATATGAACAACAAATAGAGCAGCTCGGAAACTTCCAGCTGCGTATTCATGACCAGGTGGGAATGCAACTTTGTGTTTAGTAGTGACAACTAATGTTTTCAAAACCTCACTAACTATTCAACCCTTTTTTTACGGTTAGATATCAAACCCTTAAAAAGAAAGGTTTGGGCTGTGTTTACTTTGGCTAACTAAGGAAAACGAAATGGAAAGGAACCTCACTAATTATTCAACCCTTTTATTCAAAACCTCACAAAATCATTTCTTTGGTCTTCACTCATCTATCACACTCATTAAAATCAGGTTATTTCTCAAAAACTATTTTAAATTGCTTTTTATTATAATCAAATTTTAGGTTGTTTTAGATTCTGATTATTTTCAAAGCTGAATCAAACGCATAACAAACTCTTAGTATTGGATGAATATCACAAATATATGAGAAGGGGGGGGGGGGGGGAACACACACAGTGAATGGTCAAACTCTTACTGCTTTTCATTTGCCTCACATTTGAATAATGATTAATTCACACAGCTTGATGTTTTATGATCAGTTTATCCATTCTCTTATCTATTCTTTTACCTGTAAAATGGGTTGCCTCACATTTGATAAATTATAAGAGATGCAGAGTTTTGGTTATATATGGGCAACCAAATAACCCTTAGTATTTTTTTTCTCAAAAGAATATTAAAAAAAGGCTCCAGTTCAACCATTTGAATCACGATTGATTCACACAGGTTGACTGGTTTATGATCAGTTTATCCCTTTTTTTACCAGTAAAAAGTGTTCATTAGACCAGTTAATAGTTTTCCCAGACCAACTGGCTAGTCCAGTTTGATTCTTACAGCTGTAGGTACAATGTCAGTAAGTTTTTAATGCATCATTTTTATCTTATGCTTGTAATGTGTTACAGATGATAATGTTGGAAGGTGCCAAGGCGACGACAGAAACAGTCGACGCATTGAGAACTGGAGCATCTGCTATGAAGGCTATGCAAAAAGCAACGTACGTAGCATTGTTTAATTTTTCTGTTCTTTTTTTGTTGATACGCTCATCCATATTTTACCTGTTTTGTGCTTGTTCTGAAACGTGAAGAAGTTCTCTGCATATTTTTGATGTGCGAAGCATGTTGCTGAGCTGATAATTTTCATGCTTACGCTCTTCTTACTTAATGGGTTGCTGATTGGGACATTATTGAGTTGCAATATTTTTTTGTTTCAGGAATATTGATGATGTTGATAAGACCATGGATGAGATCAATGAACAGACAGAGAATATGAAACAGATTCAGGAAGCTTTGTCAGCTCCAATTGGTGCAGCTGCTGACTTTGACGTGAGTCGTTACAAACATAAGTTTTATTTGCACTCTATGCAGACCCAAAATGTTCACCTTCAGATTGAATTGTTATTGAACGTTGAGATATGTATTACCCATGCAGCATTCTGAATTGTTTTTTGCGATTTCAGGACGAATTAGAAGCTGAACTT
Source organism: Oxytropis ochrocephala (assembly GCA_020916435.1). NCBI lineage: Eukaryota > Viridiplantae > Streptophyta > Magnoliopsida > Fabales > Fabaceae > Oxytropis > Oxytropis ochrocephala. The sequence goes on along the minus strand of CM037094.1, from coordinate 109,523,289 downwards.
GAAGAATTAGAGGGTGCCGAGTTAGAAGAACAGCTTCTTCAGCCCGCAACAACAGCTCCAGCAGCCCCATTGCATACCCCAGCTGGGCGGCAACCTACTCGTCCTGTTACTACAAAGCCCACTGCTGAGGAAGATGAATTGGCAGCTTTGCAGGCTGAGATGGCACTTTAAACAGGTCCCTTTTCTCAGCTGCCTCACTATTTATGCAGTTAATTGTTTAGTTTGATTTGCAACAATGTAGCAGTTGAAGGGTTTGTGTATGTACTCATTTCATGTTTGATATCCGACTTTGCACGCTTGAGTTACACTTGCATGGACATAGTTTGAATTGAATTCCTTTATTTCGCTTGTAACAAGAAGTTTGGCTATTTTAATTTATGCAGTTCTTAATACTTTTGCTACTGGCTTTGGTTAAGTCAGAATTTTGCAGGCATTGATGTGCATAATACGTGATCTCTATAAAGAGTTGGACCCAGGAATTCTGTCCCACCTCGCACTTTCGCATATTCTGTGAAATTATTGAACAGACAGAGAATGTATATATAGGTGATAAAAATTGAACAGCCCTTCCGAAAACTTATTTCGTCTGAGATATTTGTCACTTTAGATGTCGCGTTTTTCAGAAAGTTGAAAACCGTGCTTTACGCTTGTGCTATTGTGAAATATTGATGGATCTGGTTATTGTTTTTTATTCGGGAACCTTCTGGAGTTTAAACATTATTCATAACATTGATCAATGTGTATCTCGTATTTATGTTAGAACGAAAAATAATGAATTAAAAGTGGTTGATCTTGGTTGGTGCTATGCCAGAGCATGCATGTGAGTAAATTATTGTTAGTTTAATGGGGATTACAGAAGCTGTGTTCAATGGGGAAAAAGGGATTAAGGGGTTGACTATTTAGAGTTTATTTAGGTTTAGTTTTTTATATAAAAAATATAAATATTGGGTTTTAGATATTGTTGAAAAAGTTAATTATGGCTATTTATAAATTTATTCAGTTTCTTTTTATAAAATTTTCAGAATAATATACACATAAGCACTTCTATAATGTTATTTTAAAGTAATTTCTTATAAGGCGATGTAAATCAAGAAGTGGAAACTCAATATTTCAAATCATGAATACAGAGAAATGTGTTTGATCGATCAATGAATAAAGTGCAGTGTTGTAATTAGATTTTGTTGACAAGAAATGCAATTTCATTTAGCAATAAGGAAATCAGCTAAATAAGATTTGTCAGCTGCCCGGTCTTTTATAGATAGAAAAACATGAAGAGAAACACATTCTGGAACAACGTCATAGAAGCTCCCATCATAAGCAAATTGGAAACTCATTTGCATACCCATTACTTCTATCACATCTGAATCATGTAACCAAATTGGTTGTTGTAGGCATCCATATTAAGTTTAGGATATTACTTTCCCACTCCCCCTCCTACTTTTTCACACCCCTTAACAAATTTTATTCCAAAAAATAACTTCTCGTGTGAAAGCAATTTGTGGAGGACATGTTTAATGATGGTTGAGCGACGCTTGTTGTTCAACAACATCTGACTAACGATAAAATTTGTGAATGTGGTGTGAAGGTCCCCATTATTGTTGTCTCGGTTAACAACATACGAACGAAATAAAATAGGGTGTTCGAACAAGGTTATGTGAACATGTTCGAGTGACCCCATTCGAACAGGTGAAATTACGCACAAGAGGGTGTGAAGTCAATATTTAATTCACGCGAACGATGTCGTTCGAATGGGTTCGAAGGCCCGTGTTCGAACACGTGAAATTTCTTGAAAAAAAAAGACGCTTTGGCTGGCCTTTTGGTCATTTCACACCCTTATGGAGTGTGTTTTGAGTAGGAGGGGGAGTGAAAAAAGCAAAATCCTAAGTTTATACGACAATCTTGGAGGCAAGCTCCAACTCAAAATAGGGGGCTTTCAAACCAGAATGTGTTTGCTAGTTGCTATATACTTCTGTGATCCCTCATACTCTTCACTACCATGTTGACCAAAACTCAAAATAGAGGTTTATCTAAAAAAAAAACTCAAAATAGAGGGATAGTGATGTTTTCAAGCTAGTCTGTGTAACCCATTTGTAGCTCGTCAAAACTAGAGGTGTCAAAATGATCTATTTGTTTACTGGATATCCGGTCCGTCCATAGTAAAATTCATCTAATCTATCCGTTACAAAAAAAAAAATATTAACAGATTGGATTGAATCCATCCATTTGATTTTGTGGATGGTTGTGATCTGTCCATTATATTTTGTAAATCCATTAGATTACAATGGACAAAAATTACAAACAGTACCATACAACTTGTTGGTATTATTGTCCAATAAAAACATAACACATTTGTTCTTATAAATCCTAGCCTGGCTTGCAACCATCCGAGAGGGAATTACTTCAGCCATGCAGGAATCTAAGAATATACATCTTGTAGAGTCTCCTTTTGTGAGACCCACATTATTTCCCTCCAAAATTCCCCCCTTCTCTCCATTTTCCCTCCAAACCCCAACCCCTCCCCCTCTCACCCCCACCCCCACCCCCACCCCTCTCACCCTTTTTTTTCTCCAAACTTTCTCTCCCCCCTTTTTTTCTTCCTTTTTTCCCCTTCATATTTTTATTTCCCTTTTCTCCTCTCTCACTCTCTTCTTTCATGTTTTATATTTTAGTGGTACTTTACGATTAAATAGAAAATGTACCTCCATAATCAAAATTTTGGAATCGAACATTAATTTCGTAACAAATTATAAAAAGTGTAACGCTATATAGTGTACCTTTTCGGTATTGTCTGAAAAAATTTATTTGTTTAAATATGCAAAGTTTATTTCTTAATAACGAAATCGAACATTAATTTCGTAACAAATTATATAAAGTGTAACACTATGCAGTATACTTTTTGGGTACTTTAATGTGTGAAAATTTTTAATTGTTTAAATATGCGAAGTTTATTCCTTAATAACAAATTTTATTTTTAAAAAAATTAATTTTGTAACAAAATTTCAAATTAATTTTGAGTCAAAATATGTAAAGTGTGACACTAAACCATTGTCCCCTCTCTCTATAGAACCTGAAGCATTGACCCCATCAATCAGACGGGTCACCACACTAGTTTACGATGAATTTAGGCACCCCCCATGCGGGAAAATAGCATGCATGAAATCTCGTACCCAGAGAATGATATTAATATCACCCATCAACAAACACTTTTCTGACAATAACCTTTTGCAAGATTAAGAATGAGTTCACAACTTTGCCTTTTGCAAGTAAATTATAGATAACCAACCATAAATACATATACAACCCCAATCTCGTTCATCACTATTGAACTTCACTAGCATATCAATGTGGCTATTGGGAAAAGAAAGAATGGAAAATCAACATCATCCTTCCCAAAACAAGTAAAAACCACCTTCCCTAACAAAATGAAATTAGAAGAACCATTGAAATACCTTAAATTGTTTAATGGACAAAAAATTTTCAGACAAATATATAACCATGGAGTGTATCCTAAATTGTCCAATTAACGCTCTTAAGAGTAATGTTATATGGACAAAAAATTTCAGACAAATATATACAAAAACTCATCTACAATACTAATTAACCAAGTTTTTTAGGTTATTAACCAAGTAACCAAATTTTTAGTTAATGGCTTAAAAAACTCTGAAAAAATGAGTTGGTTAATAACCTAAAAAACTTAGTTAATTGGTGTTGTGAATTGATTTTTTTCTATATTTATCTAAAATTTTATGTCGAATATCGTTACTCCGCTCTTAATTATCATTCACTCTCAACAAATATTGAGACAACTAGGCGAGCGAGGGCGACACACACAGATCAGTAGCGTTACTTCCAAATACAACAATTCACACGCAGCAGCGGATTAGGGTTTCTTTGTAGTTCAAATCTCGCCGCCGCGTCACAACAATGTCAGAACTCTCTTCTCCGCCGTCGGACCAATTAGCCGCCGTCACCATCGACACCGAAGATGTTCCCAAGGCGGAATTCTCGGACCGTGTCCCAATCAATTCCATAATCCGACGTGAAGATGGCGGAGCGGGTCTAGCGGGTCGTAATGCGAGGGTCGGCGGTTGGGTGAAGACGGGAAGAAAAGCCGATAGGGACAAGTTCGCTTTCTTGGAATTGAACGATGGATCATGCGCCGGTAACCTTCAGGTTATGGTGGAGGCTTCGTTGGCGGACCTTGGACAACTCGTTCTCACCGGAACTTGCGTCGTTGTTGACGGACTTCTCAAACTTCCTCCTTCCGGTACCAAACAGAAGATCGAACTTAGCGCCGTTAAGGTCCTCCACGTTGGTCCTGTCGATCCTGCTAAATATCCTTTACCCAAAATGAGACTCACTCTTGAATTCTTGCGAGATTTCGTTCACCTTCGTTCCAGAACCAACACGGTACTTTTCTTTTCTTCTCTCTCTAATTTTTAGTGCCAATTGAATAATTGTAATTCAAGATAGCGGGTTAGTTATTGACGGTTATTGAGGTTAGGTTTTGAGTTTTGCTCTGATATTTATTTCTGTAATTTGAGATTGATTTGTGCTTATGAAGCTAGAAAGTTTATTTATGTGAATTGGATTACAGATCTCAGCGGTTGCTCGAATTCGGAATGCTCTTGCTTATGCCACGCATACATTTTTCAACAAGCATGGGTTTCTTTATGTGCATACGCCAATTGTTACGACAAGTGATTGTGAGGGTGCGGGTGAAATGTTTCAAGTGACAACTTTGTTCAGTGAAGCAGAGAAGTTGGAGAAGGAATTGATACAGAATCCTCCTCCAACTGAAGCTGATGTTGAAGCTGCTAAGCTTGTTGTTCAGGAGAAAGGGGAGATAGTTTCGCAGTTGAAGTCTCTGTAAAGCTGGTAAGAAGGAGATTGGTGCTGCTGTGGATGAACTTAAAAAAGCAAAAGAGATTGTCTCTAAGGTAGAGGAAAGATCTAAACTTAAGCCTGGTATTCCCAGAAAGGATGGAAAGGTGGATTATACTAAAGATTTCTTTGCTCGTCAAGCATTTCTGACTGTTTCGGGTCAGCTTCAAGTTGAGTCGTATGCATGTGCTCTAAGTAGTGTATATACCTTTGGCCCAACATTTCGTGCGGAGAATTCTCACACTTCTAGGCATTTGGCTGAATTTTGGATGGTAGAACCTGAAATTGCATTTGCAGACTTGGGGGTATATAAAACTAACTCACCCTTAATCTTATTATGGTTATTTATTATCAGCTACAATGATTTTTTAAGTTTAAGAAACATCGATGTCTTGCACGCTCTCCTGTCAAAATTTCCATCATCAGCCGCGTTGTTTTTGTTGGTAGTAGAATACTTATCAGCTGAGCGTGGAATTGAATATTTAATTTTTAGTGCATTAAACTTGTTATTTTCCACCAGTGCGATGTTGAACTGTCAACTTAACCCATGCTCGTATGCTAGGTGTTTTTACTTTTGCTTTTGGCCCATGGCAGAAATATTAATTTTGATTATTATGTAGGATGATATGAAATGTGCAGAGGCCTATGTGAAATTTTTGTGTCAGTGGTTACTTGATAACTGCCTTGAAGATATGGAATTTATGGCTGACAAATTTGATAAGGGTTGCATTGATCGTTTGAAAATGGTTGCTTCCACGCCCTTTATTCGACTTACATATACAGAAGCGGTGGAAATACTAGAGGAAGCTGTGAAGAATGGTAAGAAATTTGAGAATGAAGTAAAATGGGGGATCGACTTAGCTTCTGAGCATGAAAGGTACTTCTAGATTTGTGTTTTTGAGTTCTTGTCCTTATTGACTTGTGTTGTGATATATACCTTTGGGGTATGATATGCAGATACCTAACAGAGGTCAAGTATCAGAAGCCTGTCATTGTCTATAACTATCCCAAAGATATCAAAGCATTCTACATGCGCCTCAATGATGACTTAAAGACTGTAGCTGCTATGGATGTGCTTGTCCCAAAGGTGTGTATCCTGCATATTTTTAATTTTTAAGTTTTGATAGAGAGATAGCTATCGAGAAAAACTCTCTGCCAAACTATTAATTGGGAATTAGATTTAAATGGTTTGACATAAGAGTGTAAGACATGATTTTATAAAGTAAATTATGATGCTGTGGCACAGCGTTGCTACTAATGAGATAAATTGTATAGCTGTATACCCAGTACTTTTACGGTGAGCATAATAAAAGCGTGTACTTGTAATTTCAGGTTGGAGAGTTAATTGGTGGAAGCCAAAGGGAAGAGCGTTATGATGTCATTCAGGAAAGGTATATAGTAATTTTCGGTTATCCTATAATGCGTAAAAGTGCTCTTTTTATTTTGTTCTTTTTCTTCTCAGTTTGTTTCTTTTTTTAAAGGATTTTACTGTCTTTGGAAGATGTTTTACTTGTTCAAATTGTTTTAATGTTGCAGAATAAAGGAGTCAGGGCTGCCTATTGAGCCATATGAATGGTACCTTGATCTGAGGCGGTATGGAACTGTGAAACATTCTGGATTTGGTCTTGGTTTCGAAAGAATGATTCTTTTTGCGACCGGCTTGGAAAACATTAGAGATGTGATTCCCTTCCCAAGATACCCTGGCAGAGCAGATCTATGATAGTTTTTACCGATTACAAATGTCTACGACAATGATCTTGGTGAAGTAGATGAGTTGAAAACCGAAAAAAAGCTCTCAAAGTATAGCATAAATATCAGTCTTGTGGGAGTAAAACAGCCCAGAGTTGCGCGCCCTGGTTTACTTTTCTACTAATCCTTCTTTACTTTTGAAAGAATGCTGGGTTTTGGGTGTTAAATCGATTTTTTTATTTCCGTTTTTGTGTTAATTTCATTCGTCTAATAGGATTAAAGCAACCTGTCCTTGAAGAACCTACAACCAAAATCCGTTTTACTTGTCAGACACAATCGATTATTCGATTCAATATGCTTATTTATCAACTTATTTTTCTGTGTGGTTTTCTATTGTTTTTCGCTTGGTCTTGCGCATTTTCAACGACATGGTGACACTGACTCCCAAGTTTGTGTCTGGCGCATATGTAATAGCGTGTTTATTGACCATTTCGTGTGGCTTGACAAAAAATATCAATTTAGATCCAATAGAATGCATATAGCTTGGGGCCAAAAACCATGCACGGCTTATGTCTGAAAATTATTAGCAACCAGAGGAGTTTATGGAATTCTTTGAAGTATGTTTGGGAGGAGATTTGAGGAGGGTATTGGAGGAGAGGGCTTTAGAGGTATTAGTATTGAGATTTTAAAAAATGAGCATGCTATTTATTCTGACAAAAAAATTCACAAAAACATAGCGAGTCAATTTCAATTATCAGATTTCTTATTTATTCAAATATATTGGTGAATAAATTGAAAGAGATATGCATTTGCATTGTATTGGAGTATCGAAGTGAGCCTAGTGATTGTCCTCTATCCTAATTGCAGGTTGAGAGATTCCAAACCCCACTATCTTTTTTTTTGGTGATAAATTCTAAACCCCACTATCTAACATACATAATGTCACTAAATGTTCTCACCAGTTTTGACAAAAAAAAAAAGTTCTCACCAGTCTTGGATACTTGACTTGGATACTCATACATATACAAATTTGGACAATTGCTTTACCGAAACAGGACACTTTACTCATACATATACAAATTTTTCACATATTTATAAACTGAATCTATTCCCTTCACCATTTAAAGGACAGGGGAATTAAAGTCCTTTTAGATTGAATTCAGCTTTCGGCAGCATGCAGTAGTGTTAAATCTCTTAAGGGAGAGTTTTCCTACCCATTGTCGTCCTCTACTCGATTCGAGAATTAATCTACTACCGATTCTTGTATGAGAGATCACCCTGATTAATACCAAAAAAATTGAGATAGAAAATAAGAATCTTATAGGTGAACGTGGTTCTATATTGGCCTTTTTATTTTGCTATTATGCTCATGTTGGTATTTACAGATTATGAGAGCCAGAAAAGAGAGTCATTTATAAGAACAATATAAATAAAAGTCGAATTACAAACCAATAGCAAAGTTAAAATATAGCAGATTGATATTTTTGTAGTGTCTGTATGAATTCGTTCACATCCTTAAATGGAAAAAAAAAATATGTTTTATAATCCTTAAAGTTTAAGGAATGGGGACAAAAAAGATAATGGCTTCTAAAGCAAATCTTAGAGACTTAATTAAGTGAAGGAATGAATCCAATCCAAAACACAAGAGAGTGGTTTTATTTTATTGGTAAGATTCTGTCTTTTGGATAATGGCAAGGATATAATACATTAATCTTGTCTTTCAAGTTTCAATAAGTTATCTGTAAACAAGAAAAATAAGTTATCTATGACTTACTTTGATTAATGAATGATGACTTTATTAATATGTATTTAATTTTTTTTTTGTTTAAACCAAAGTATCATCTGCGCGCGTAACTGCAGAGACTAATCTCTCGAAGTACCGAGATTCATTTAAGGGGTTAGTCTCCCCCACTAGGTATTTTTCCATACGCACCGACCAAGGATTAAACCCTTGACCAAATGGTTAAGGAGACCAAGTATCTCCCAAATATTTTACTTCAATTCCATTAGGATCTTATCTCCAATGTACAACAACCCCCATTATCTTGTCTGTTGTTGAAGTGGTATTAATAATTCATTTGAAACAATATATCTTCTTTTCAAAGGCAAAAAAACTAACCTGTTGGCACGGAACCAACAGTCTTCCCCCAACCTGGGGGATGCGACCAAGTTGTTCCTTTGAGTTTAACTTCCTTTGATAGTGACTCTTTACTTAACTCCAACTCAGCATCCTTCCATATTTTAATATGTGGTGGGAACATAATGTACCCTCTTGCTCCAACTCTTTTAAATGAAGCAAATGCTAATTAGTTGATTGTAATCTCAAGAATTTTAATCCAAACAAAGGATGACTAAAAACACTAGTAAGAACTAAGAAGTTTAAGAAAAAGTGTGGGATTAGAAAAGTAAAAGTGCACTATTTTATTTATCCAAGTTTTCTTTTAAATTGACTCAAACAAGATGTCTTAATCCATCCTTAGAAATAGTAGATAACTCAAACCAAATCAAGCTAATTTGGGATTCAATGAATTATAAGATATGTATGGCCCAGTTTGCCTACCAAAAAAGATATATATGGCCCATTGTGAATTTTACGTTTCTCTTTTCTTCATTCATTACATTTTTTTTTCAAAAAGTAAAAATTAATTATTAATTTGCTTCAAAAAAATTAATTCTTAATAAAACATTTAGCATTTAATAAAAAATCTCCCACCTTTTATGAAGGGTTTGAGAGGACACCAAGTGTCTTTGGTGTTTTTGTTCTTCACTCGTTAGTTACATTATCCCTCAAATCTCTTCTCTTATTTTAAATTATCCATCAAGACTCTTATTTTATTTCTCTTGTTTTTAAATATTTCCTTTTAATACACTTCTCAGTCACATCCATGCCCTGTTTAGAAGTCTACCATGGGAAGAGAAAGTCTTTTTTGTTTCTTAATTTGACCTCTCCCTCCTACCATATCGATTAAGCCGGTTAGGTTAGCAGGTGAAGTCTTTTCCAAACGGATAAGACTGAGAGTTGGATCATCATTTATTATTATTTATTAAAAAAGTTTCATATAGATCAATTAAAATATGTGTATAAACAAAAACGCTTGTATTTTTTAATTAACTTAATACATACTCGCTGGTATTTTTCCTCGAGTCTTGCTTTTTACTCCAATGTTATTTGGACAAAAAAAAATTTAAATAAAAATAGACAAAAATCAACTCAATATCAATTAACTAAATTTTTTAAGTCATAAACACCTCAAAAACTGTAAAAAAACAGGTTGATTAATGATCTAAAAAACTTGATTAATTCATGTTGTAAGTTGATTTTTGTCTATTTTTGACTGAAATTTTTGACTTCATAACTTTATTGTTTTTAGTCAGTAATGTATACTTAGCCTCTCTACTCAGTCTCATCATTTATTCAGAACCTAGTGTCAATTTTTCATCCCAAAAAATGAATAGATAAAAGTACCATAGAGACTAACGTACTCTTCTTCGTGATTTAATAAACAATGTTAGATTCTTCTTCGTGATTTAGCAAGCAATAATACAATAATTTGTGCTGTACAATTTAGAATCTATACTTTGCTGAATAGCAACCAAAATCTAACAAAAATCTTTCAGTGCAGTGCAGTGCAGTGCAATGCAATGTAGAAGACACCATGCCACTATCCCAACTACCAAATGCACGCTGTTTACCAGTCTTGTTGACATCTGGAGTTAGCCTCGTGACTTGCACCCACTTCAACTTTCAATTTTCATCTCAATCCCATTTCAATGAAAGATTCTCATATACAATAACATAATATACAATATTGCCCATTCTACATTGCATTGCATATTGCATAGTATAAAATAGTACATTAACAACAACATGCATTTTAATATTACTCTGACAAATTTATAATACACATCAACTTATCATCAAAGGCAATAATGAGAAGATGAGAACTGGACTGTAATACAAATTGGTTGATGATGGACATAACTCTAGATTCTAAATAACATAACATTAGAAATTTCAAATAAGTACACAAATTATATGAGATTAGATTTGCAAGTCGAAAGTTACAATAACCACAGTAGTTAACTTAACACAATAATAATAATCATAATATTCATCATCATCATCATCATCTACTAACCGATATACACAAAAGCTAATCTTAGGAGAGGAGTTTTCATCTCGCAAATCAATTACCGGTCATCTTGATTTTCCAAGAAAACCCCCCAAAATGAGATTATATATTCACTTCACTTCACTTCACTTTACCTAGATCTATTTACACAAAACACCTTCCAAAATAAATCTCCTGCTTCCTCACAATTCCACGCTATACAAAGTCATTAAGGGATGAGATTCCATAATCCATAATCCAAAATTAAACAAAATGAGTCTTCACAAAATAACCCTAAGAAAATAAACTTACCAGATTCCAAACCCACCAACATTCGGAGCCCCATCCATCTGCCCCGAACCCGATCCATCCAACGAATTCTCTTTACTCAATTTCTCAAACATCTTCACCCTAATGTTCCTTCCAGATTCCACCCTTTCCATCACAGGCTCCTCCTCTTCACACCTCTCATCCCACACATCAAAACAGTTAATACCACTACGACCCGGTGGTGGCTGAGTAGGAGTCGTTGGTAGACTACAAAAACCGGGTCGGATCACGGGTCCTCGCGGTGATCCGAATCGCGGAGAACCCAAACCCATTTGAACGTTCCAAGAAGAGGGTAACGAGTTCATTTTACCAAGTTGCAAATTACGCAGAGAAGCCACTATCTCATTAACATTCATCGACCGTCCCAGCGACGGAGGAGACTCCGCCGTCGGAGTCACCGGCGGTGAAACAGACTCCGGTGAAGATATAAACGGAAGTGTCTTACCACAAGAGGATCCAATCGCGAGCCTGAGAGGAGAACCGTCATATGAATCAGCGGAGTTAGCACTTCGAGGACTATGCTGAGGAAGAATCCTATGTTGCTCCGGCGTATGAGCAAAGAAACAAACTCGCCGGCGACAACTTGTACCATCCTTGCATGGCTGAGTCCGGTAACGAGCAGGATGAAGCCAACACTCAAACACACCGTGAGCAAACTCACATGCATCACCTTTCTTACAACCTCCTTTACGAAAATCAGGACACGCCGTACCGGAATAGTGATACTTTCTTGGATCACGACGGCGAGCTTTCTCACCGGGATGAGCGAAAGGACACTCTGTCCAGTCATGTGACCTACCACGTGCACATCTACGAACTTTAAACTCGAACATACGGAAATGATCGCATGAGTATACATCCACCGATTCGTGACTCGGAAAGGTTTCTGAGTCGAGATCGCCGTCGTCTGTTTCGTTTGAGGGAACATAGTGTTGAAGCGCGTTAAGCGCTTCTTGCATGGAGTAAGGTGAGTAATCGGCATTGACGGTTAAAGGTGAAAAGATCTCCGCCGTGGAATCATTCATCATCGTCCATGGTGGCACGTGTACGGTTGGATTTCCACGGTGGGGTTCTCCTAACATCATCGACATTGCGTTTGTTGTTGATGGAAGATTTTGGATTTGGTTTGGATATAAACTTACTTTCCACTCATGTTTGCAACAACTCCAGCATGGTTACTATCCCTTTATAAACTGCTATATTAACCCTGGTTTGGTTTTTCTAACTGTGGTTCGATTTAAAGTGAATGAATTCCCAACTCCATTTTAATCCTTCCCATCCTTGCGGTTAAAGTTAGTGGGGTTTTTTTTTTTCCTCACCGCGCTCTTCTTGGAATTTACGGTCACAGACTCGCTGGTTGTGTTTGCTTTTGCCACGTAATGAACAGATGTTGATATGGTGAAACTGTAGGTGAGCCTATTGGATTGTCACGTACAAAAAATGACCGCTTTATATTTTGGAACCCCCCTAAGCTTCCCAAAGCGGTGGAGCGTATTACAAGCGACAGATATCACCATAGTATAAAATTATGACACAATAGAGCCTTAAAAATGATTTAATTTACAATAATAAAAAGTATTTAAAAAGTTAGTGTTGATATTTACTAGACTAGAACTAGAATAGAAAAAGTTAATAAGTGGTCATAGATTTGATCTACCGTATTTTTTATCCGAAAGCAGGGTGAATAACTGAGAATTGCGCACTGTATGGTGGCGTGGAGGGAAGTTAACAGAATAGTAGTTCAATTGGTGACTGGCCAAAGAAAAGTGTAACTTTCATTTATTTCCCCATAAAGTCATACAGAGATTAAATGTGTGAGTGGGCATGCTATTGAATTACTTTCGTCGGTTGAAGACTTGGAAAGTAACGAATAATGCTATGATGAGGTTTGGAACTATCATTTTGGTAAAAATATAAGTAAATTTGGAACTGTCATGGATCTTCTATTGGGTAGATGTGTCAATTATGGCCCGGTCCAATCTAATGATCCAATATTTTGGGTTTGATGGGATTCGTTTAATAGAGGTCCAAAAAAAAATTAGGTCATTTTGGCCAAGTTCAATTGACCATTGGGTGCAAATCGAAACTGTAACATGGTTGTAGATCTCATCTCCAAATTAGGAGCAACCAATTCTCTCCCGTCGAATTGGGTGTCATCTCCTCCGATGAGTGTTAGATCTATATTGGCGTTAGAAAAACTCTGACTATAGTTGGTTTTTGTCTTCCCTGTTGCTTGAAGCGTTTCCCGTGATTGAAGTCGTCTCCGTGTGGTGTTGACTTTCGTTTTGTTGGTGATCGCCATTAATTCGATCATTCTGTGTTGTTGTTGGTAGTTATGGTGGTGGTTCGATCGGATTGCCGAATCAGGGTTAGGAACGATGGGAGTGGTGGATAGTGCTTCTGGTTTTCTTTCCTCTTTCTCGCAAGTAGATCTATTTGTGTGTTTTTAATTGTATTTTGTTGTTTTGTTGGATTTGTTGTGTAATGGGTCGGTTTTAACCGGCCCAAGTTTACTTCTTTCTTGTATTCGGGCTGGTGTTGGGCCGCCTAGTAGTTCAGTTGTATTTGTTGGTAGGGTTTGGCCTTGCTCATCTTAAAGGAAATTCAATTTCTGTCGTCCAAAAAAAAATTGACCATTGAACCAGGATGTGTTTGCATTCCTTTTTGTGTTTTTTAAACATATTTATGTGGTTTTTTTTGTTTCAAGTTGGATTTGGTCAGATGAGCCGGTTGATCTAGAGTTTTAGGTTAGGCTGCACTACAAAAAACACTGTTTTGTGTAGTCCGCTTTCGCGCTTTAGCCCATTGGGTCGGACGACCTAAATTGATCGCTCAATTAGGGTGGTAATTTTTGGCTCATATGTTTAGGTACCCACAAAAACTACATATAATGAGTGGATAATTACCCGCACAAACAAGGATAAGCTCAAATACAAATATTATGGTGTCCACCCTACCCTACATGTACTTTTAGCTATTACACACAAATTATTAATTAAGGTATTACTAGATTGAGTAACCTAAGTAAAATACCCTCTTATGTAGCATTATTATTTACAAATTTCTATACTCCATATCACGGGCTTCTAAAACACTCATTAACATAAAAGGGCGTATTTGGAAAAAAAATTATGGATTATACATTGGGTTTCGAAATGTATTAAGCTTAGAAAGGAAGGAGTATAAGTTTCTTATTTGACATAGAGGGAGTACAAGCTTAAACACTACTCATCATTTTTTCCGTAGAAGAGAAATAGAGAAGAGAGGGTAGGAAGAAAGAAAGAAAGAAAGAAAGAACGAAAGAGAGACAATAGCTAACAGACCTTCATAAGCTAGCATAGCATAAAAATATGTGGCCCATAAGGACTCGTTTGGTGGTCAGGATAAAGAGACATAATATGATAAATTTGTCAAAACTTGTGTCGGTCCAACTTGTTGAGATAGCAAGATATGATAACTTAATTGTGTGAATTATCCTATAATGTCTTTCTAGATAAAATTTATCTTGAGTTTGAACTAGGTTAGAAACCAACAAGATGTGATAAAATAAATCATTCATTTACCCTTCTAAAATACATAGCTATGAAATATATTGAAAAATAAATATGTACTAGTCTACATCCCGTGTGTGCACTGGTTAGCGCTAATTGTATTTTTAAACAATCATGACTGAGAAACCGCAAATTTTAACTGTTCATATGTGCTGGTAAAACTGAATTTAAGTTGAACCATAAAATTTAAGCTAAAAAAAAATCAATGTTTGTCATCTTCTATTTGTTTATATGGTAATAAACACCATTTACAATCAATACTAAAAAGTGAAACTAAAATACAAATATGAACACCAATTTGAATACACTTCTAATACCAATTGATGCAAAATGTGACCATAAAGTATTAGGTATACATGTCGGGGCAAACACTGGGTTAAGAGAAATGAGATTTAAAAGAATTAAAGAAAAGAAGTGTAAATATAAATTAATTTTTTTAAAGTGGTGAAAATAAAAAAAGCACGCTAAACCCAAAACCTACGTGGGAGTTCATAAGCAAAAAATGTGTTAATAGTAATGTGCTAATTACCAAAGAAAAAATGAAGAAAAAATATTTAAACTTCTATTAAAAATAAAAAATAAAAGGTGAGTCTCAATTAGTTTTTGAATAGAAGATGTTTGTTTGTTTTTTTTGGGTATTTTTTAGATCACAATTTATTTGTTATTTTTGTTGGTTTTCATAGTGTGTAACTAAAAGTACATATGACGCGATAATTATAGACATTTTAGATTTAAATTTTAATAAGTAAATATTGACGATAAGTAAATCACTTATATTTTAAATTTAAGTTATTGAGAAGAATGTTAGCAAGCAGGTTGGTGTAATTTTATTTTCTGCAAGTGATATTCGTATGATTCATATCGTACTAAATATCATTGCTTTATTAAAAAAGTGTAAAAATAATAAAATTATTTAATTATTCAACAAATGAAATATATTTGTCGCAATGTAGTTTTGTAATTAACATATAATATATATCATATATTTATTTATTAGCTTATTTAAAATATAAAATAAAATAATACATGTTATCTTCTAAAATAAACATGTTATATTTTTTTTTGGGTGACAATATATTATCTTTATACCTAAAAAGGAAATAATTTATTTGGTAAAAAAAATGAAAATAATTTATATTTTTTTTATTTTATCATATGTTGTATACCAAACATATATGTAGCATCGTATTTTCTCTCTATCCTATTTATAGATTTAGGCGTTCCACTATACGTATAAGTCGTGGTTGCTCTGAGGCTCTACTTGCCACTCTACATCAGTCGGACAGTTTTTAAATAGATAAATTTAAACGCTTTTTTAAAAGTTCTATTTAAGTAAAAATGCCACAGGCCATAAAAAAAGTCTTCTAGTCGTATAAAGCCGACCTACTTAAGTAAACACAAATATTATTTTTTATTACTACTATTATTATATTTAAATTTTTACGTTTTGTTAAATTATAAATTTGCTTACATTTTTTATTTAGTTAAAATGTTGACCTATATCAATTTTTGACATATTTAAAGATATTATTATAAAATAAAGTTTAAATAGAATGTCTTATAAAGTCTATAAAAGATTTTGTTAGATCTAAATCTCGTTAATCTAATAGCTTATTCGTCTATTTATAAAATCCACATCACTCAACGAGTGTCAGTTTCTCAAAACAAATTAGTGAAATAGACTTTTAAACGTCTTTTGCGCGTGTCGACTTCTCAAAAGTTGGTTCATCACGCATCACGCGCCAAACTCGCGCCTAATGAATTCAACGCAGATTAGACTAAGCAAAGTCTAACTTGGTCCAACCTATTCTCACCCCTGACAATACGACAAAAACATACTCGGTCTCCGTACTACAAAACTGAATTTTGATTGCAACAGAAGTACGGATTCATTCCTTATCCACGCAGCCTCCTTTGACCATACACGTGTGATATGCCCTTCCCCCACTTGCCCATTTTGTCCACCAGCTTTTGCCACATGGCATCTTCTTCTTCCTTCTATCGAGATTCGCGTGATTCCCGTTTTGTCATCGTCAAAAGCAACCAAAATCTAACAAAAATCTTTCAGCTTCCCTTTTTTTTAATTCTTTTCCGAGTTAGGCTTATTTGGTTTTGGTTTATCTAATATCTATTTATTCAAAAAACAACTTATAAAATTACAATTTTAGATATCTTACTTTTTTGACACATTATCATTTTTATTTTATTTTTAATTTTTTAATTCTACTTTCTCTTCCTTTCTCACTCACTCTCTTTCAATCTCGCATTTCCCA
The DNA here is from genome assembly GCA_020916435.1 of Oxytropis ochrocephala. NCBI lineage: Eukaryota > Viridiplantae > Streptophyta > Magnoliopsida > Fabales > Fabaceae > Oxytropis > Oxytropis ochrocephala. Next base: position 109,506,450 of record CM037094.1, on the reverse strand, counting down.
ATATTTTGTACTTCTTACACATCCATTATTAGTGGCCCCCACACACTTTATTTAAAAATATTTATTTTCCCAATTTTTTTAATCCACTATATAATCTAATATAATTAAATTAATATTAAATTAAATAATCTACAATTTACTCTTATTTACTAGGCTTAATTGCAGTTTTAGTCCCCCTATTTTCACCAACTCACAATTTTAGTCCCCCAACTATTTTTTTCACAATTTTAGTCTCCCTATTTTACCAATTTGTAAAATCAAAGTCCCCCATTTGTTTGGTCAACCTTATTGGTGAGTTGTCATTCATTTATCCTATGTGGAAGGACACCGACATGCCATGTTGGAATTTAAATTAAAAATCTTTATTTTAATTATGACAATTGTTTTTTAATTATTATTTATAATTTAAAAAACAAACAAAGGCAAAATACACAAACAGGACAACCTCTGCAATAGGATCTATTTTTTCCAAATTAAATTTTCTTCTACTGATAAATAAAAAATCAAATTTTCTTCTCCCTTCATCATAAATTGATTTTCCAGATCCACACCACCTTTATGTGCTTCATCTTCTTACCCCACACCTTCTCACTCTCTTCCATTTCTTTCACTCCCTCTCCTATGTTTTAGAGTTCTCCTCCATTTCTCTTCTTCTGCAGATTCTCGTTTGTCTCTAATGTTGTTGTTAGGGATTTTGAGAGGTTGAGGTGAGAGAGAGATCAAGAAAGTGGAGGTGAGCAAGGGAAGGTTTGCTCCACGAAACCTCCGGCGCGTTGATGCAATTCCCAGAGCGGTGGTCGCAGCGGAAGAAGAAGGTGGTTTCGAGCAACTGAAAATTGAGGAGAAAGAAGGAGTTTTCGTTGATGGAAACTCACCGTAGATTTGAGAGATTGGTGTTAGAGGATTATGGGTTTCAAGATTGAAGGATTCTTCACTCCAACTTTGACAAAAAAAAAAGGATTGAAGGATTCTGGGTTTGAGTTTTGGATTTATGGTGGTTTTCAATAATGAACGATTCTGGTTTTATGATTTTTGGTTTTACAAGTGTGTTTTATTTTATTTTAAATTATTTTTTATATTATTAAAAACAATTGTCATAATTAAAATAAGGATTTTCAATTTAGATTCCAACATGGCATTCATTTGTCCTATGTGGAAGGACAAATATATAAAAAAGTAAGATGTTTTTTATAAAACATCTTACTTTTTTTGACACATCACCACTTTTGTTTTATTTATCATTTTTTAATTCTACTTTCTCTTCCTTTCTCACTCACTCTCTTTCAACCTCACATTTCCCAATATATTTTTAATTCTTACACATCTATTATTAGTGGCCCGCACACCCTTTATTTAAAAATATTTTTTTCCCAATTTTTCTAATCCACTATATAATATAATATAATAAAATTAATATTAAATAATCCACAATTTACTCCTATTTACTCTCTAACCTAATATCTATTTATCCATTTATACAAACAACCACACTTAATCTATTTATACAAACAAACCACATTTAAATTACTCAAACAAGTCTCCTTATTTATTTGACAACTCATCTAACTAAGGGCAATATTGTAATTTACTATCACATTTTTTTTTCCAAATTTCTTCTCCCAAAACACTTTCTTCTCACTCCATTTTTTTAACTTTCCTCTCTTTTTTTTTCAAAATTTGAAATTCAAATCAAATCATATCTACTAATAAACTAAAATAATCAATCTAACTACGAGATAACTGCACTAATATATAAAAACACGAGATAACTTCACTAACATATAAAAAAAAACACGATATTAATCTATCAAAAGAAAAAGGAAAACTTAATGACTATTTCAACTACTGATTAATATTTAAAACAGGATAATCAGATCGATATATAAAAACACGGGATAACTTTACTGGTATATAAAAAAACACATGATAACTGCACTTATATATAAAAAACACTTCACTGAAACATTTGGTAATCTACCATCTATCGGTTACTATCTACTATAATCTATTAATCAACTAAAATAATCAATTGAAATTATGAGATAACTTCACTGATATATTACAAAACACGTGATAACTTTATTGAAATATAAAAAAATACTGGATAACAACACTGACACTAATATATAAAAGAACACGGATAAATGCACAGATTGTTTTTAAATGATACTTTTACATTTTTAGATTTTAATATTTATCTAAAATTTTATTTGAGACTCATTTTTTAACTACTTTAAATTTGTCTTTTTTTTTCACGAGGTGCTGTCCAAATTATTTAAATTATGTCTAAGTTCGTTCATTAAAAGAATATGACATCACCCGTGCATATGCACGGATATCCTACTAGTTTATAATGAAAATACTACTATCTCCATTTGTCCGTCTTGATGATAATATTCTCTACCCTCATTTGATTGAGTAGAAAGCAAGATGAAAGAAAGTTGTAAAATTATATGTAGGTTTTGGGTCAAATTGAAAAATGTTAAATTTGTTTTTGTCTTTTTTATCTTTTCTTTTAAAATTGGAGTGAATTTTTTTTTTTTTGAGTTTCATGTAATTATTTTCTTTCTCTTCCACAAAATGAAGGAATGACTATCTGAAAATATTTTTTCTTTTCCTTTCTTTCTATTTCATGATGATACAAAACAAAGTGGTCTCCATGAGTCTTCGTCTTGCTTGGGATTCTGGATACCGAAACTTGATTTGTTATAGTGACTCATTGTTAGCCTTGGATCTGATTGGAAAGCAGCTCAACCCGTTCCACCGCTATGTCGTGCTTATTCAATCAATTAAAGAGGAGTTGCAGAGAGATTGGACCGTGACTCTGAAGCACAATTGGAGGGAGGCAAACTCTTCTGCAGATTTACTGGCTAAGTTTGGTGCTGATTGTAGTTCTCCTTGGCTGCTGGTTGAAGATCCGGAGCTTGTTCCTGAGCTTGGAAGTACGCTTGCGAGAGATGCAAGTCGTACCTTGTACTTCCGTAGCTAGTTTTCCTTTCCTGCCCTTTTGTTTTTTCCTTTTCTTTTTGTTTTCTTTCCCTGTTTGTTACAAAAAAAATACAAAACAATAAATCCCCTGTGGCAGTTGGTTGACATAAGCTCAAGTAGAAGAGTATAATTCTAAGAACAAAGATAATATGGTTAAAATGTAAGTCATATTAACAAAAATAAATCAATGAATTATTGGTTGTTTACCATACCATGCACATTACAATAAATATATTGCATTTCAATACCCCTTTTCAGTTTTTGACTCTGCTTCTTATTTGTTGCATTCTATGACCCGGTAATTTCCTTAACTCATTGAGCAAGACATATACAGATATATTGATAAACTTAAAAATTCATGTTACTACGCTGATAATTCATGTCTCCTAGATGGCGTTCGTGCAAGATGAATGAGAACACTAACATTAGTAGTAGAACCTAGGTCTATAATTTGCCTTTGAAAAATGTTCAACTAATGATTACAAGAAGAAAGCTATATAAGTGAAAGTAAGAGAAATGAGGTAATTTCTTACATTTCCACAAAGCTCGCCCATTTTGCTCAATCATACCTTGAATATAGGGTGGGGGATCTTCTCCATTTCTCAAAATAAATGAATGGTCTATTACCAGAGTTTTTGGTGCATAAAATATAGGCAAAATTATACTAGAGGATTTTTAAATTATTTATTTGTAATAAGTTTACCCTTTAAGTTTATTTAGAATGAGGTAATGTCTTACCTTTCCACAAAGCTCGCCCATTTTGCTCAATCATACCTTATATATAGGGTGGGGGATCCTCTCCATTTCTCAAAATAAATGAATGGTCTATTACCTGAGTTTTTGGTGCATAAAATATAGGCAAAATTACACTAGAGAATTTTTAAATTATTTATTTGTAACAAGTTGACCCTTTAAGTTTATTTGGAATGAGGTAATTTCTTACCTTTCCACAAAGCTCGCCCATTTTGCTCAATCATACCTTATATATGGGGTGGGATCTTCTCCATTTCTCAAAATAAATGGATGGTCTATTACCTGAGTTTTTGGTGCATAAAATATAGACAAAATTACACTAGAGGATTTTTAAGTTATTTATTTGTAACAAGTTGACCCTTTAAGTTTTTTTGGTAACAAATAGGCCCTTTTAGTGATTACGCTAGCTTATGTATTTTGATGTAATGCTACTTTATATATTGTGATTACTCTAGCTTATGTATTTTGATGTAACCAACCCATATTTTGATGTATTTTGATGTAATCAACAATATGAAATTTTACTAAAAGGGCCAACGGTGTCAATGTTAGGTAACCTAAAGGATCTATTTGTTACAAAAAAAACTTAAAAGGCCAACTTGATACAAATAAATAACTTAAGTGTCTCCTAGTTTAATTTAGTCTAAAATATATAAATGCTTAATATATATCTTCTATTTTAGGAATGTGTGTATTAATACATTCAAAACGGGTTGAGATCCTCTCAACTTCTCAAAAGAAATTGAGAGGTCCATTATCTAAGTTTTGAATGTATATTAATAATCACATTCCTAAAATAGAAGATAGATATTAGACATTTATATATTTTGTACACCAAAAACTTAGTAATGGACCATCCATTTCTTTTTAGAAATGGAGAGGAGTACCACCCATTCAAAACTTAAGGTGCGATCATACTAGCAATAATGCACCGGATCCATCAGAACTCTGCAGTTAAGCGTGCTTGGGCGAGAGTAATTTTGACATAGGTGACCTCTTGGGAAGTCCTCGTGTTGCACATCTTTACCAAATATCTCAAAAAAAAAAATTAGGTAATGGACCTCTCCATTTCTTTTGAGAAATTGAGAGGATCTCAACCCTTGTATATTGGCAATTTCAGCTATTTATGGACATGTGAATGGATCTAAATCTCACCATTAAAGCTCTTCTCTCTCATTTATTGTTGTTACGGATGAGAACTGCGTTAGCGCACTCTCCTCCATTTTAAAGCACAATTCATAACTAATGGGTCAATTCATTTGAGGCCCATAGCTTGATTCTTGGACCTTACCATTTTTCTAAAATTTTGACACATCATCACTTTTAAGGACATATATGTCATTTCAAATTTATTTCTAGAGCCTGAGGCCCATAGCCAGCGCCTGACCCTCACCTCTCTCTCTCTCTCTCCATCTCTTTTATCTTTCTTACTCTCTCTCCTCCGTTTATTCTCTCTTTTAACATTTCAATTTTTTAATCAATATCATCATCAATATCTATATAATCCAACAAACCACTACAAAAAATAGTAAATTATCCATTATGCTAAAAGTCTAACACGTCGCCACTTTTAAGGACAAATATGTTATTTCCAATTTTTTTTCTCTCTCACTTTTATCTTTCGCGGGTCCTACTCTCACATCATCTTTTAATTTTTTACTTCACTTTAAAATTCACTTTTCTCTTTCCTCTCTCTCGCTCTTATATTTACCACCTCCCTCTCTTATCTCTCTCTCTCTCTCTCCTCCCTTTATTATCTCTTTTAACATTTCATTTTTTTTAATTTATCTATCTATTATTACCTATTTATATTTAATCCAAACAAGCCACCACTGAAAATTCTAAAGTACCCATTTCTAAAATTTTGACACATCATCACTTTAAAAGACAATGGTGAAACATTTAAAAGGTTATGATGAATTAATTTTAGTTTTTTATTAAAAAAGTATGATTAGTAAACTATAATATGGTTGTTTTGCAAACATCTTCCATCTCAATATAAAATTTAATATTTAGTATATATTATTTTATATAAATTTATTTTTAACTTGATAATATTAAACCTAAAATGTAAATTTAGATATATACAAATACTTATAAATTTATTTTGAAAAATTGGTATATTTTATTTGGTAATTTTTTATATTTTAATTTAAATCAATAAATCTAATTGGTATATATATATATATATATATATGTAATACGTAATATTGAAATTCTGTAAACACAATTTAATAAGGAAACAATCTTAACAAAATTAATATTAATTTATTAACATAATTTAATACATTGAGTCAAAAAAAATTATACATAAAAGAGTGAAATAATTGCAATTAAATCTTGCAATGGGAATTGTATTAGTTTGTTCTGTAATTAATGCAATTTATGACAATAGCTTAGGAAGAATACACCAATTAATCGTTGCACATTATTTCACTTATTTGGTCATAAATGTCAAGCCACCTACTGCAGCCCAGTGTCACTTTTTGTTTACCCATCCCCCCTTGGGACCAGATACATCAACTTTAGTTGACTCACTTTTGCTTATATTGTGTAACGGAAGGAGTAAGTTGCAATAGTACAAAGGTGATAAGCATTATCAATTTTCAAAAAAATAATATTGTATTTTAATTTAGAAGTTAATGCCTCAATTCAATAATAATTAATGTGTGCTTTGAAAATGATATAGGTTAATGATGAAATAATTGCAAGTAGACCGACATTTATTATCAAAGAAGTAAATTACAATAACACCCTCAATTTTGGCGGATTTTTTCCCGCCTAAACACCAACCTTGTATTATTCTTTTATCTATAAAAGACGAGCTCTATTCCTTTTCTTTGACATTGCCCCAATACTTTTAAGAGCTCCATTTGAGAATTCTGTGTGCATTGGAGCGACCAAATATGATCATGAAGCTAAGAAGCATTCTCCTAATAGTGGGGCTTGTCTTTGCTCTCTTTAGCCTCACTAAAGGATATCCAGGTACACCAATTACAACTTTTGTTCTCTTCTTCGTGTTGTTGTTAATATTTTGTGAAGCAAAAAATGGAATGCAAAACACGACATCCCAACTATGTTGGAACCTTAAACTCAACCAGTAATCTTTAACATACAACAAATTTACAGAATAAATTATCTTAAAGGATATGAATCTATTTAGGTTATTGTTGTTATTAGAATTGTTTCAATTCTCAATATCGTTTAAATAAAACTAACTTGTGAAGGCATTTTATCACGCAGGCCCGCAACAGTGCCCTACAGGTTTTTGTCTCCAACAAGAGTCGTCGAATTGTCATGATAACTTCGAATGCTTTGAAGAATTCAACGGCAAATATGGAGCAAGTGGCACAGCCTCAGTTTGCCTTTGTAGACCTAGTAAACACACATGCTCTTGTTGTATTGCTCCAAGATATTGTAATGGTGTTGACCACAAGACGATCTTGCCTTGAGGCCAAATCAACAATACAATAAATAGTCAATGAAATAATCAACAATACAATAAATAGTCAATGAAATTAATCTATTAATTAGTTAATTGGAATTCTACATACCATCATATGCCAATGTATGTGTTGTTATAGTTTGAATCTCAATTTTTATTTTGTCAAAAAATTCTCGATACCAACTTTTTGTTTGTCGAATTTATTTTAAAAATTATTGGTGTGATCTAATAATTGTTCAGTTTAGAGTGATTGAGACTTGAGAGGCTCACAAGACATTCGTCAAAGGGATTTTCGATACCAACTTTTGTTTTTTTGAATGTATTTAAAAATTTAATGATTTGATCTAATAATGATTCAATTAAGTACTCTAATTTATTACTCTTTGCATTTCATATTACTCCCGCTACTCACAATTACTCACTCCGGTCCACAATATAGCAGAAAAATATTGAGTTTTGGTGGTTCACAATATAAGAAATAAACATATTTTTTAAGGTGCATTAAATGATCAATCCCAAAATTACCCTATTTAGGAGATGTAGTTAAAAATGATGTAATTAATTAGAAATGTAAATTATCATTTAATATAAAGGGCAATCTTGGAAAGTAAATAAACTTGTAGCCTTAGATAATTTCAATGTCATTCATTGGTTTTTCTCTTATATTGTGGACATGAAGAAGTATGAGAAAAAATTAAAAAATAAATAAAAACCGATGAAATATATTGTTTTACACGTAAAAAAAATATTGATTTAACTTTTTGAAGGTTCCTCCATATATTAAATCAATATCAATATAATCGAATAGATTACTACTAAAAATATTAAATTACCAATTTCTAAAAATTTGACACATCATCACTATTAAAGATAAATATGTCATTTCCAATTATTTTCTATCATTTTTTTTTCTTTCTATATGACTTTTATCTTTCGCGGGTCCTTCTTTCGCATCACCTTTTAATTTTTTTTTTTCACTTTTAAAATCAATTTTTCTCTTTCCTCGCTCACTCTCTCCCCTCCCTTTATTATGTTTTTTTAACATTTCAACTTTTTAATCAATATCAATATAATTAAACAAACTGTAACAAAAAAAATATAATTAAACAAACTACTACCAAAAAATAATATTAAATTATCCATTTCGAAAAGTTTGATACATCACCACTTTTAAGGAGAAATATGCTATTTCTAATTATTCTCTATAATTTTTTTTTCATTTTCTCCCACTTTTATTTTTCCCAGGTCATTCTCTCCTATCATATTTTAACTTATTATTTCACTTTTAAAACTCACTTTTCTCTTTCGTCTCTCTCTCACTCTTATCTTTCCCACCTCTCTCTCTCTCACTTTCTCTCCTCCCTTTATTCTCTTTGTTAACATTTCAATTTTTTAACAAATAAGTCATTTATTTTCTACCACCTTTTTCTTCCTATCTAACTTTTTTCTTTTGCAGGCCATACTCTCAAATTATCTTTTAATTTTTTATTTCACTTTTAAAATTCAATTTTCTCTTTCCTCTCTCTCACTCTCATCTTTCCCACCCCCCCTCTCTATCTCACTCTCTCTCCTCCTTTTACTAATCAATATCAATTAATATAATCACAAAATCACTTTAAAAAAATAATAAATTGCCCATTTTTAAAAATTTGACACATCATCACTTTTAAGGACAACTATGTCATTTCTAATTATTTTCTATCATTTTTTCCCTGTCACTTTTATCTTTTTGCGGGTCCTACTCTCACATCATCTTTTAATTTTGTTTTCACTTTAAAACCCACTATTTTCTTTCCTCTCTCTCACTTTTATCTTTCCCACCTCTCTCTCTCTCCCTCTTTCGGTCTATCTATCTTTCTCCCTTTCTTATCTCTCTCACAATCTCTCCTCCCTTTATTTTCTATCATTTTTTTCTTGTTACTTTTATCTTTTCACGTGTCTTAATCTCACATCATCTTTAAATTTTTATCTCACTTTTAAAACTCACTTCTCTTTCCTCTCTCTCACTCTTATCTTCCCCACCCCCACTCACTCTCTCTCTCTCTCTCTCTTATCTTTCTCACTCTCGTACTAGTATTTTTGAATTGTAGTTTTAATTAGATATTTTATATGCTAGCTTAGTATTTTTTTTGTTGGATATGAAAATAGAATTCATTAGGACTGGACAATGAGAATTTAAAATATTAAGGGATGAAGTTGCATCATCAACTTTATATAGATTCTCCCCTAATTGAGGATGAAATACAAATAATTATTACATGAATATATCTTGATATTGTCAAAAACATTTTTATTTTAATATATCATGGCAGATACTAATTAATTCTGTATCCAACCCCAGGGAGAAGGCCCAAAGGTTAATTTCTTTAATAATTATTAAACCAACGTTAGTTTAAATAATTGTTTAAAAAATTATAAAGTTTCTTTATAAATCATCTAACAAATTAAAAGGGAGGTGTTGCACTTGCAACTTGGGCCACTTGCATAGCAACTTGACTTTGATGTCATCAATATCAGCATATTGTTAGTGCATTTTAGTCTGTCACGAATGTTGGAGCAATTGACTGCCAGTAATGCTGGAGCAATGGTTGCTGGTGCAATGCCTCTGCTGCTGGAATGACTTTTGTAGGAGCAGTGATTGCTGGGGCAATGACGGTTGTGCCTATTGCAGAGGCAATGATTGTTATAACATTGAACAAGCACATTAAAATACAAAATGGGGCACCAAAAGTGCCAAATGACTACAAATTAGCTCCTAACCCTCTTTTACTGTAAAAACAAATTAATATTAACTACTTTAACAATAATATTACTTAGAAACTCACATTGATTTAAGTCATAGGACATATAAATATAACTCTATATAAAATAGAGTTATCAATCACATTTGAACAAACAAATCCACGGGTAAAAAACGATTTAGCATGCACGGTTCATTTTGGCATTTAGAACACATAAAAAATCAACGAAATAGATTAGGAGGAACCAACCTGGGTTCCAAGCTTCTGAATGAATTTGGTCTTCCTTCCCTTTTGAGTGTTCTGGATCAACTCTTTTTTTATTGGCTCTTAGTACTTCAGAATGAATCCTAATTTTCTATTAAAAAAACTTGAACTAGTTTTTTTTTTATGTGATTAGGGTTATCGTTTGAACCACTAATTCTTTAGGTGATTTCTCAACTTTTGTGTGTTTTGTTCTGAAAACTGTTAGCTATTTATAGAGGTTTATTAGGGTTTAGCCATTATGTTTTTCTGATTCTAATTGATTTTGTTTTCCCATTTCAGATTTGGACTTAGGATTGGAAAACTTGCTCACCTTGCTCAATTAAGGTTGTGAAGCATTGCTCACCAAGTCAGCTCAAAAGATGCGTTGATGAGTTTTTTTGTAGGGGTGGCAATTTCTACCCGCAAGTGGGGATCATGATCGCTCTAAATGGGGTGCAGGTGAGTGATTTTTTCCCGTGGGGATGGGGACGGGGGAGTAAATCCCCCCGCAATCAACGTGGGGATGAGGATCATACACCCCGCCCTGAATAAATTACATAAATATACTTATTATATATATATATATATATATATATTATTTATAAGTAGTTAATTTTTTAGTCTTTTTATACGTGTTTTGATTTAAAATATTAACAAAATATTAAATTTTCTAACTTTTATACTTTTCAAATATTAAAATATAAAACTAAGACTAACATTTATATTTTTTAATAAAAATGTTAAATTTTTGAATTTTAGTCTTACTTTTTATATATTTTTCTAATTTTATTATATTTTAATTTATATTTTTGTTAGCTATTGGGGTCCTCGTGGAGACCGTGGGGATCCGTGGGAATGTGGATGGGGGAGGAAATGTCCCCGAGGTGGGGAACGGAGATGGGGACGGGGGACAATTTGGGAGGTGGGGACGGGGAGCGGGGGAGTACTCCCCACACCCGCCCCGCCCCATTGCCATCCCTAGTTTTTTGTAATTTTCGTTCTTAATATTTTTTTTGTATTTTGTCATTATTATTTTTTGTATAGTATTTGTAATATTATTTATTTATATTTTTGTAATTTTGTTATATTTTTTTTACTTGACAAACAAAAAACTAAGTCGGGCCAAATCCAATTAAGAGAAGTACTAAAATTAGGCCCAATCAAACAAAGTACTGAAATTAGGCCCAATCAAAACAAATCACTTAACATAGACCAATCATACAAGGATAGGCCCAATTGAATAAATTACTAGACTTAGGCCCAAATAAGACGCGAGATAGAATCTAAACGAGTCCAAAAACCAACTGGAGTAATAGGACCTGCAAATTAAAAAAACAATCATAGTAGAAAAGAGGGGACAAAATTGGGGTACGACACTAGGATTTCTTTTCCCACCTAATATTGTTTTGGTTTGTTTTTGACGGCATTGTCATCTACCTACTTCATAGATGCATTTCCTTGAATAATGATAGCTTCCCACATCTGTAATTATACAAATATTTCTTCATTTTTTTTTGGCGAAATGTTCATATGTCTTAGCATATGTTTGAATCCAAGTTTGGAGACATCAATTGTACTTTTCAATTGCTATATAAGTGTTTGAAGATGTTTGGGTTAAGGGAATTTTAATTCTACTACCTAACATGTTACCTATTTGTCAATGGAATTTTAATTGACGTGCATGTCTTCTTAAAAAATTTAAATAATAAATATTTTCTAATATTATACAGTACCTCTCCTAAGGCAAAAAAGATTCTGGCAGAAGGCCAAGAGTTTAAGCACAGCGAGTGAATCACATTTTCAACAGAAAATTTATACAAATAAAAGTCATTTCTTTAATAATTATTAAACTAACATTAATTTAAATAGATATCTAACAAATTATAAAGTTTTTTTATAAAATTATCTCACAAATTTAAAATTTGAAATTACAAAAATTATAGAGTTTATTAAAAAAATATTTGTACTGCCATTTTTAAAATAAAAAAATTAAATAACTTGCAAGTATCCAATAAATTTGAATAATATTTTTTAATTGTAATTTTAATTTCGATATTTTATATGCTAGTTTAGCATTTTTTTGTTCGGGGTGAAAATAGAATTCATTGGGATTTGGGATTTGCAATTGATAATTTCATATATTTAAGGGTGAAGTTACACCATTACTTTGTGTAGATTCTCCCATAATCGAGGGCGAAATACAAATAAATATAATCATTACATGAATTTACATTTTTTTTGACAAATACATGAATTTATCTTGATAATATTAAAACATATTTTTATTTTAATAAATCATGGAAGATGCTAATTGATTCTTTATCCAACCCCATTAATCCTATTGTTTCTAGGATTTCTTTTCTCGCATAACTAGCGCCACGATCCGTCCGATGGACGGGTTAGCTAGTTGTTGATTAAGTGAAACACATAGAAATAAAAGCAGCTAGGAGTAGTAGTTTTCGAGGATTAAATGTTTATAGTTCTTAAAGACATGTAGATCTTATAACAAGAAAATGGGAAAATAAGGGAGGTGAAGAAAAAATTCGTACAATCTAAAGCAATAAATGAGATAAGAAGGATGAAGGATTAATAATAACAAACGTCATAAAAATAGTTCAAAAGTACAGACATTTGTTACTGAGACTACATAAGTTTTGATATTAAAATGGAAGATGAATTAAATAAATAGTAAACCTCTAAAGAAAAGAAGCATAAGAAAATAATCAATAAATAATTTCGATCCAATATTTTACGACGATTAAGTAGAAATTTTGTGTAAGTTATGTTCATATGTAACAGGAATTTGAGGGATTAGTCTCTAGAGTTGCGCGTAGAGGATACCCAGTTTATACCAAAAAAATGTAGACATAAAAACTTAACTTATAATTAAAGAGAAGAAGACAACATAATTAAAAAGTGAAACACGAACGTAGGTCTCATGCAGAGGTTGATTTAAAAGTAAATATCAATTTAATTATGCTTCTAATACTTCTTGATGCGAAATTATCTAAAATAAAGAAAAAAAATACCAATTTGGACATGTAATGTTTTTTCAAGACTCTAAAGTACCCCAAAACACACCGCCTAGAATCACACTTTATGTATTTTCCCCTGAAATTATTTTTCCATCAAATAAATTATTGACGAACGAAGTATTTGAGTAGTTAAAAAATTTCTGAATTCTAAAGTAACCCAAAACACACTGTCTAACATTTCACGTTATGTGTTTTGCTACAAAATAATTTTGTTATATCAAGTACACTAAAGCACACTTTTTAGCATCCCACTTTAAAATATAAAAATATTTTAAAAAAATTAGATTAGTATCGATAAAACTCTATTGGGAGGATATAACCGCACACGCCGACAAAAGCGAAGACTTCGTTGCTTGGTAGAACTAATTTTGTAGTAGATTAGTCATCGATAAATGAGTTAAACTACACACCAAATGAGATAGTAATAAAAAAAAAAAGAAAGAAAAAAAAAACCAAAGTGAAAAAAAGGCCAATTGGCCAAAAATTAGAGAAACCAACAAAAAATCTTTCCTTCTTCAATTTCACGGGCATGCCAAGCCACATATATGATAAAGATAAAGATATTGTTTTGGTTTCTTTATTTGGCAGCATTGTCATCTACCTCATACATACATTAATTTTCTTTTTTGGCAGAATGATAGTTTCCCACATCTGTAATTATAGCAATATTCCTTCATTCTTTTTTGGCGAAATGTTTATATATATGTCTTATACAAAAATTGGATTTGTTCGCAGAATAGTAGCTTCCCACGCATTTAATGCTAGCAGCGACTAAAGTTCTTGGCTCCATAGTCATAATAGCATGTTGCGTGTTTCTATTGGAAACAAAAATTCTTCTCCACCAATAATTTCGCTACATTCACAAGAACTAAAATCAAACTTCGCTATTTTGTAAAGACTACAAATATCATTTTAGTCTCTACAAATATAAGGAACCTTTATGTTCTTATTTATACAAAATCTCGTTTTTCTTTTGCATTTTGTTAAAATATCAAGTAATGCTTCATAATATATATGAAGTAGGTCCAATCATTAAGCATGACATGATTGGGCTAGGTTTCTCAACCACAAAAATGGCCACTTAAAAGATGGGTTAGATATGTTGAATACCCAACTTGCATGATGATCATTCATGACATGCATAAATTATTAGAATGTTAGTTTACAAGTTAGTTAAATTAGTTTTCAATTGTAACTACTTTTCTTAGTTAGTTAGTTGGATTTTTGTATTTACTTTCACTAGAAGGTGCACTATATATAGTGATCACCTCTTCATATATTATCTTAAGTTTTTACTTCACCATTCATTTGAATAAAATTTATATTCAATTCATAGATAGAGTTTAACTCTTAATATGGTATCAGAGCGATTATGTAGCTTCCGCGTTCATCTCTCATCGGTGATTCCTCCATTGTCTTCTCGCAAATTTCTTCTTTTGCTTTGCGATTCATGAACAATAGTGTTCACCAGTGGTATCAAAAAGAAATTTAAATTTCTTGATTTTTCTTCCATATGTTCTTTGAAATTCTCGCGTTCATCATTCTTCTTTTGTTCTTTTGACCGCCGCTTGGTTGTTGTTCAACTCATCTCTGCCATGGCAAATCCTCCACAGAACCATGATGACGCATTATACCTCCATCCTTCGGATAATTCCACTCTTGTGTTGGTATCTCAACATCTCCCAGGACAAATTACGTCACTTCTTGCGTGTATTCAAGAAGTTCTTTGAAGCTACTTCCTCGATCATCCCTCGAGCCCGCTTCATCATCTTTACTGTGTTTGTCTCTTGTTTCTTCGTTGTCCAACTGTGTAGCCTTGGAAGTACTAATGAAACAACATTTTTTCCTCGAAAGAAGCGATGTTTCGCTTTCTTTATCCCTTCTTGCGTGTGTTCAAGAAGTTCATTCGCCGATTATCCCTCGAGTCAGCTTCATCATCATTGTTGTGTTTCTGTCTCTTGTTTCTTCCTAGTCAAGCTGCGTAGCAATAGAAGAGCGAATGAACCAGCAAATGAAATTTTTTGTCAACTCATATATCCAACAATCCAATTTTTTGCTGTTCATTTTTGCAAATTAAAAATCCGTTCAACATTTGGTTGTGTTTTTTTCATCATCGGCGCCACCATGGGAATGGTCTTTCAGACTGCTCAATGTTCTTTTTCGTTTACATATGGTTTCTTTGCAAGTTTTCAATTGTCATCAACATAGTAGCACCGATGTTTGGCCTTGTAGAATGAGATTTCAATTTCCTAAGTTTCCTAAAGTGTCGACAATTGTTCTTGAAATGACTTCGTATTCATGTGTGGCTTGTGTATTTGAATTTTTGGTTGGTAGATAGTGCGAGATGCATGAAAAGCTTTATTTTAGCATATCATCTCCAAATTGGAAGATCTTGACATCTCCCTTCCAACTTGAGGGGGAGTATTAGAATGTTAGTTTACAAGTTAGTTAAATTAGTTTTCAATTGTAACTACTTTTCTTAGTTAGTTAGTTGGATTTTTGTATTTACTTTCACTAGAAGGTGCACTATATATAGTGATCACCTCTTCATATTGTACTAAGTTTTTACTTCACCATTCATTTGAATAAAATTTATATTCAATTCATAGATAGAGTTTAACTCTTAATATAAATGCAGTTTTAACAAAATGGATTGTAGGTTTTAATTGTGGATACATTCTTTGTTAGGGATCTCGATTTGTCCTTTTAGACAAAACTTAAGTGTAATTTTTTATGTACTGTTTTTCAATTACAAATTAACACTTGTAGTGTATCCATTAGAATAAATATAACCAAATTATACCAAAAAATATATATAACCACTTCAAAGTTCAAATTTAAACATAATAGAAAATTTCAATACACGTTTAACTTAGCTATTTGTTTTTGAGTCGTCTGCTGTTTGTTTTGTATGAGGTGGTGTTGCTGCCATTGGACCTATGACAGGGACTAAGTTTGTTGTCATTAACAGCAAATTCACATTTTTTTTAGTGAAAAGAGACCAGATTGTGGCATATTGTTTGCATACATGGATGCGTGTGATACATATGTGTGTAATTTAAGTATTTTTTTGGTCTCTAATATAAACAATAAAAATAACAAAAAAATTAGTTTGTGGGCGTAAAATATAAGCAAATTTTAATCAATTTTACCCTGTTTAATTATATATATTGTACCCTAATACTCTATATATTTAACCTAAATGTTATTTCCCAAAGTTTTTTTTTATCTTATGGAACATGTTTTCATGAAGGATAATTTTGAGAATGTTTGTTTTTATTAGTTTTTTGATTAAATGAGAATGACAACTTTTTTAAACTTTTTGTACATTCTAGTCTTCTAGATGGAGGAGTAAGTACATAGTAGTAGTATTGATGGGCAAAAAAACGTGCTGATTTTTTTTTTGGAGTGATTTGCAAGTGGAGGTAAGTGGGAATGAATTCAGAATTTGAAAAGGACCGACAAAAGAAAAGATTTTTTTAAACAACTGTTTAAGATTTTGTTAAAAAAAAAAAAAAACTATTTTTGGTGGCCATTGATTTTTCCACACTCTTCTCTACTACTACACACACACCTCCACACGTTTGAAAATGACCAAAATACTATTAATGAGGTCAAGTCCTCTATTTTTTTTAGGCTAAATTCTTGTTTTGGTCCTTTTATCTTTACTTCGATTTCATTTTTTGGCCTCTTTATCTTTTTTTTTTTTCGTTTTGGTCATTTATCTTTCATTTTCGTTTCATTTTGGTCCCGCCATAGTTAGTTTAAGCTAACAGACGCCATATTGTAGATTAGCTCACGACGCGTGGCGTCTTAAATTCATTAAATGACGTGGCAAAATTAATTGAGGTGGCAATTACACATCAACATTTCATGTTTTTAAATTAAAATAAAACAAAATTGAAATAACAAATTAAATAAAAACAAAAAAACATTAAACTGCAGATTTCATTCTTCCTACGTTTTCTCTCTTCATCTTCATCTTCATCTTTCATTCTTCCTACGTTTTCTCTCTTCATCTTCTTCTTTTTTCGATTTCATTCTTTACGATTCTGCAGATTTCGATCTTTGTGGTTTTGTTCATTCGGTTTCTGCAAATTTCGATTTCGATTTCGATTTCGATTTGGGGGTTTATAGAGATTTCGATTTCGTTTTCGTTTTTAGGGTTAGATTTCGATTTCCATGTGGGGGTTTCAGCAGATTTCGATTTCGTTTTAAGGTTTGGATTTCGATTTTGATTTTGGGATTTTGCATAATATTTCGATTTCAGTAGACATTGATTTCGTTTCATTTTACGGGTTTTCAAATTCAACCAGAACACATGTTTTTTCGGTAATTTGTTTTTCTTCACTTTCTTCCCTGTTCTTCTTCACTTTCCTGTTCTTCTTCCCTGTTCTTCTTCACTCTCAACGTTCTTCTTCCCTGTTCTTCTTCACTCTCAACGTTCTCTCTTCCCTGTTCTTCTTCACTTTCTAATTCTAATTTCTTTCTTTTGTTTTTCAAAATTGGTAATTTGTTTTTTGATAAATGTTTTATTGTTTGTTTCAATTTTGTGTTTTTCAGTTTTGATTTAATTTGATTTTTCTGTTTTGTTATTATAATTTTAACAATACTTTATTTTAGATTTAAATAAAACATTAAAATGCCAACTCAATTAATGAGTCCACGTCAGATGGACGCCACGTCAGCAGTTAACTGCCAGCGTGGCGTCTGTTAAGGTCATATACGAAAAACTACAAAAAAAGACCAAATTGACACAAAACTGAAACATAAAGGACCAAAACGAGAAAAAAAAAAGATAAAGGACCAAAATGAAATCGATGCCAAAGATAAAGGACCAAAACGAGAAAAGATTTTTTTTAAACAACTGTTTAAGATTTTGTTAAAAACTAAAAAAAACTATTTTTTGGTGGCCATTGATTTTTCCACACTCTTCCCTACTCACCACACACCTCCACACGTTGCAAAATGACCAAAATACTATTAATGAGGTCAGTGCCTCTATTTTTTTTTTTAAATTTGTGTTGGTTCGGTTATGGCCAATCGAAGGTTCGGCTACCCGCAACCATACTTTATATTTTTTGACACACTCCTTTTTTGGATTTTTACAAGGTTCGGCACTACAAAAAACATTGGGTTTAGCGAGGGAAATATCAGTGGCTAAAAGGCTCAATTCCGTCGCTAATTGCCATTAGCGAGGGAATTAGCGAGGGACCACCAGTTCGGTCGCTAATATCCTCCTCGCTAATGGCAATTAGCGACGGAATTTGTGTCAGTAGCTAATTAGCGAGGGACGGTCTCTCGCTAATTAATTCCTCGCTAATCCGACAAAGACGCTCCCAATCGACCGCACGCTTCTCAATCGATCGGTTATTATTATTATTATTATTAGTATTATTATTATTATTGTTGTTGTTATTATTATTATTATTAGTATTATTATTATTATAACCAATATATCCAGAGAGAGAGTGAGAGTGGTGGTGGTGGTGGTGGCGGCGTAGAGAGAGAAGGAGAAGGAGAAGAGTAAGAGAGAAAGAGAGTGAGATCTATGTGGTGGTGGTGGTGGTGGTGGTGGTAGTGGTGGTCGTGAGATCTATGTGGTGGTGGTAGTGTGGTTGGTGGTGGTGGAAGAGAAGGAAAGAGAGAGTGGTGGTGGTGGTGGTGGTGGTGGTGTGGTGTGGTGGTTGAAGAGAAGAAAAGGCAAGAATAGAGTGGAAGAGAATAAGAGAGAAGAAGAGAGTAAATGAGAGAGAGTGGAGTGAAAAGAGAAGAGAAGAGAGTGGTGGTTGTGGTGGTGGTGGTGGTGGTGGTGGAAGAGAAGAAAAGAGAATAAGAGAGTGGAGGAGAAGAAGAGAGAAGAAAGAGAGAAGAGTGTAAATGAGAGAGAGAAGAGGTGGTTGATTATTATAAAAAATATATTACGATTAGCGAGGAATTAGCGAGGACTGTCCCTCGCTAATCCTCGCGTTTCCCAAGCCAACGCTGCCATGGGTCGAATCTCGCAAAATGTCGGTCAATTAGCGAGGACTTGAAATTTCCGTCGCTAATCGCCTAAAAACGTGCTACTTAGTCAAATCACCGAGAACATCTCATTTCGCCGCTAATTCTCGCCATGGTCACATTAGCGCGGACTTGCAACTAATTCGCGCAAATCGCAAATGCTTTTTGCGAGGGACAAAATTTCCCTCGCTAATTCCGTCGCTAATCCTCGTTTTTTTTGTAGTGCGGGTTGCCTCAACCGAGCCCGTTTGGGCTGCATCAGTCGAACCCCGTTTCCATTCTCTTCCTCTTTTTCTTCACCCTTTTCCTGTTCCCTTCTCTTCCCTCCTGTTCGTTACATGATAACCGAACTGGTTCGGAGACTGGCAATTGAACCAGCTCAGACACTGGCAACCTAACTATTCTAAAATACAACGTGGGAGGGTTTCCACACATGTTTCACGTGAGAGTAATTTTAGAATATTTTAGATTTGGGGGTGTGTGGTGAGTAGGGAGGGTATGGGAAAGCAGTACCAACTAATTATGATGCCTACTAATTCGGCCCAGTCAAAAGAGTCTATGAACGATAGCTGCTCAGTTTAGTGTTAAACTAATTATTGGAGTATACTTTTTATTCATATTTTTAATACTATCACATATTTTATACAAAATTCGACAATCTAAATAGATGAATTATAGTTTTTCAAAAAATATGTTTAGACACCTTACTAACCACGTCATGTACTTGTCAAATAGTCGTTTAATTTTGTTTATAAATAATTGTAATTTATATTTATCTATTTAATTGTATTCACATTTTTGCATCTCTATTCATGTTTCAGAGTTTCTATGTCTCTTTCATTAATGTTACACCCAAAATTTCTAGCCAAGATCTGCCACTGTCCCTAAATGTAGGGTATTATCTTAAATTTTTAATATAAAAATAATATAGATAAATGTTATATTTTGCAAAGAGATTAATTTTAAAGTAAAATTAAATTCTCATACATAAATTACCAAATTTTTTTTACTGTACTTAAGTTGCAACAATAAATGCTTATAAAAAATTTGCAACAATGTATACAAAAAAAAAAGATTGCAACAATAAGTATATGGTTAATATGAAAAAAAAATACAAATTTATCATGATATTATTACGATAAATAAAAAAAAAGGAAAACAGAAAATTAAATAGTACTTTATTAGTATATATATTTTCACCAACATGGGTTGATCCAAGTGGTAACTGGACTTGGATCCCACCCCAAGGTCTCGGGTTCGAATCTTGGGTGTGACAAAAATTCTGTTGGAGGAGAATCCACACGCCACTGGCGCTGCAGAGAGACTTCGTGGTAGTAGTGTTCTGCCAGACATTATCGTCAGTGGCCTGGTAAATCAAGCAAGACCAAAAACATAGTAAAAAAAAAAAAAAGTATATATATTTTCCCATTCGGGCTTGGATATTTATATATTTTTTAATTTAAAAACTTAACCTAATCTGAAGATGATGATGAGTAGATGCATTGTCAGCAGAGAGAAAAAAACCTTCAACATGAAGTCTCATTTCATCTCCACTTCAAGCTGAACTGCCACAATATCTACGCATTGCTGAGTCAGGCTTATCATCTCTATTAATTAATTATAATGTTGTTACTATCCACTCCTCAAGGAATCGCCTATTTCCTTTACAACCCCACGCCTACCCTAAATTTGGATTATTAGATAAAGATAAAATAAATAAAAACAGTAAATAAATAATACAAATTGATGAGTCGGTGATAAGAAGTAAGAGCCCCTTTTGATTGGTGAAAAAAAAGGTAGTAACCGTCGTACTATATTTGGAAGCACGTGGATAAGAACGGTTTCTATTTTTTGGTCTGCAAAACATTTTCTATTGAGGACTCCAAACTTCCAAATTCCCTGGAAAAGCACACTATCCATTGAAATATAAATACCCCCTCTTATCATTCTTTCATCTCATATCATTTCTCAACACATTTTGCTTCCTTTCTCATATTTTTTCTGATCCAACAACTCTTCTGTGTGTTCTTTGTCACGTTGTTTTTGTGCACAAGAGAGACAATGACAATCCTTGTTGAGCAACTTGATTTTGGTATGTTGTTTTTTTTTCTTCTGAATTTATTTTTTATTTAGTATAATTAGTGTAACACGAATGAATGTTCCATGATAACTAAAACCATGATGTTATGTTACATGTTTTCAGTATCACAACAACAATTTGAAGATAAACTTGTGGTTTCTGAAGAGATCAATGAACTTGTGTTAGATGGTGGATTTCCATTACCAAAGCAAGTGTCCCAGAATTTATTTGTCTCCCCAGATATCAATTCATTTGGCCATACTTTCAGAAATTATGATGAAGAAAGTGAAAGGCAAAAAGGTGTTGAGGAATTCTATAGACTGCAACACATTAACCAGACATATGATTTTGTGAAGAGAATGAGGGAAGAATATAAGAAACTTGACAGAGCTGAAATGAGCATATGGGAATGTTGTGAGCTGCTTAATGAAGTTGTGGATGAGAGTGATCCTGATTTGGATGAACCTCAAATTCAACATTTGTTGCAATCAGCTGAAGCAATTAGAAAAGATTATCCTAATGAAGATTGGTTGCATTTGACAGCTCTCATCCATGGTACACTACTCTTTGAATTTTCAATTTTAGATTTTCTAAATATAAGGTCTTTCAATATTTCAAGTTATATATAATCATCGTTAATTATCATTATAATCCTTATTTGACCAAGTATGCTGCCTACTTGATATATGATATATGGAAATATAACATTTTAATTCAATGGAGATTAACAAATGATTATTGGCTTTTTTCAGATCTTGGAAAAATTCTCTTGCTTCCTCAATTTGGTGAGCTACCTCAATGGGCTGTCGTTGGTGAGAAATTGTTCCTTCAAGCTTTTTTGTATAACATTTTTTTTCCTACCTCCATTAAGTTTTGATCATGGTTTTAATCGTGGTTGCGTTGCAATCCTTAATATTAATCACGACAAAACTCATGATAGTCTGGCCCAAATTACGGTCACGGAAAATCATAACCAATTTCCTCTTATACAATGTCAATCACAACGTCAATCACGACAAAAATCATGATATTCTGGCTTAGATTACAGTTGCAAATCTTTTTTGAAACCTTGTTCTGATATTGGCGTTATGCAGGAGACACATTTCCACTAGGATGTGCCTTTGATAAATCAAATGTTCACCACAAGGTATATTACTAATTTGTTAATTTCTTCTAAAATATCTGACAATGGCGCAATTTTTCATCTTAAATTACAAATTAACATAAAATTTTGTTTTGTTGCAGTATTTCAAAGAAAATCCAGACAGCACATGCCCTGCTTATAACACTAAAAATGGGATCTACACTGAAGGATGTGGACTGAACAATGTACTCATGTCATGGGGACATGATGATTACATGTATATGGTGAGGCCACAATGTTATAAAATTTATATTTATATAACTTTCTCTAATTTTAATGAGATACATCAATTTTTGTAGTGCCTCACTTGGCTTATATTCTCATGTGAATGAGAGGTATATATTTTTGTCAGAGATCTGATATATGGTGCATTTGGATTTGTAGGTTGCTAAGGAAAATGGCAGCACATTGCCACAGGCAGGATTGTTCATTATCAGATACCACTCTTTCTATCCTTTGCATAAGGAAGGTGCATACACTCACTTGATGAATGAGGAAGATGTTGAGAATTTGAAGTGGCTTCACATATTTAAGTATGTTTATGTTTTGATTTTTGATTTTGACACATCTATTAATTTATTTGTTACACATATTTTTTCTGCTGCTTATATAACAATTTATGATGTAATTTTGTGCAGCAAGTATGATCTTTATAGTAAGAGCAAAGTTTTGGTTGATGTAGAAGAGGTTAAGCCATACTATCTATCACTAATTGAGAAGGTGAGTTTCAATTAATTCAAATGATTTGGTTAATTTTATTTATTTATTTATTTATTTTCATTATTTTTCAATGTGAGGTTCTAATGTTCTTCTTGGTTATCTTTGTAGTATTTCCCTTCAAAGCTTAGATGGTGAAAAGCAGATCAAAGGTCTGAAGAAGGCAAATTATTAATTCTTGTAGCAAGTGATTTACAGGATCATTGAGATATAGAGTTTTTTAGGTGGTTTCAAAATGCAATTCATTGTTATGATTTCTTATCCAATCAATAAATGAATGATTTCTTATGATTGGTATCATCCTCTTGGAGTAGAATAAAACGTGTTGATATGAATTTGAACTTTTATATGTACTATGTTGCGCGTTAAAACGTAATCAAATCCTTGTATTAATTGTCTCTTCCATTGCTTGTGTTGTTAATTTCTATGTCGTCTCTTGAGTTCGAATCTGAGTATGAGGAGTAGAAGTGTCTAGTGTGTGGTATTAGTTGATGTAGTAATCAACGTTTCAGAATCTCAACTCCCAACATGAACAATATTTGGGTTCCTTAATGAACCATAGGATCTCTAAAGTGCTTGAATGTTCTCTAATGAGTCCTTCGACTTTTCACTTGACATTCTCAAGTGTTAAATCTACACCATTCAATCATCTCTCTCACTTATTTTAATATTTCTCTCCAATTTTTTGTTTTATTCAATAGATGGTTCCATTCCCATGAGTCCACCAAAACCCGACAATCAAAGATCCATGAGAGCACTACCATCCATGTTTAAAGCAATTACATCAATATGACATGTATGATAGAATAAAACGTGTCGAAAATATCTTTTTGAATTTTTATATGCATGTTGTGAGATGCGCGTTAAAATGTAATCAAATCTTTGTATTAATATCTTACATTTGTGTGTATAAATTTACGAGTGGTACTTGTTATTTTTTCAGCATACTAAAAAATCTTCGTGTTAATTAGGGGTGGGAATAGGCTGACCCGAGTTGGCGTTTGCAAGGCCGGACCTAGCTTGCGTTGAAAGTGCTAGGCCTGAGTCTCGCCCCTGGCTTGTCAATGGCCTAAATTTTAAGCCTGACCTTTGGGAAAGCTTCTAAAAGCCTTTACACAATCTTTTTTACAAAAGCATACAATCTCTAAATGGTGTATAATTTTGTAAGTAGACTAATAAGCTAATAGATAATTAAGATTACGTTTTGTTTTATACGACATCCAATTTAATTTTTTTTGACAATAACCAACTTAATTCATTTCATTTAAATAATGAGTCATGATACAACTCGGGATACAATCAACTACATGGAAACTAGCAAAACACTTAGATGCTCTAACAAGACTATGAGCAACTTCATTGGCTTGTCTCCTAATAAAACTATGATCAAATTTAAATTATATTTTATAAGAATAACTTTAAAGTATAAATTGATGTAGGTCAGTATGTTTAAATTAACAGGAAATATTAACAAATTTATGATTTAACACATTACAAAATTTAATATAATAATAATAGTAATGAAAAATTTATTTATTTTTACTTAAATAGAAGCCTACCCGGTAGGTTTAAAACGTTTTTTCAATGACATATAGTCTGGCTTTTTTTAATTAAATTAGACTTTTAAAAAAGTCTAAGCTTTATCTTTTTAATTTCTTTTTGGCCTTACATGACCTGGCGTAAGCTGGGCCCTGTCCATCGGTTTGGTCTATTCCCACCCATAGTATTAATTAACTTACCCATACTCGTATCAATCTTTATGTCTAATATCTATTTATACAAACAAACAACATACAAAATTACAATTTTAGACATCTTACTTTTTTGACACATCACCACTTTAATTTTATTTATCATTTTTTAATTCTACTTTCTCTTCCTTTCTCACTCACTCTCTTTCAATCTCACATTTCCCAATATTTTTAACTTCTTACACATCTATTATTAGTGGCCCCCCCACACCATTTAT
This sequence comes from Oxytropis ochrocephala, assembly GCA_020916435.1. Taxonomy (NCBI): domain Eukaryota; kingdom Viridiplantae; phylum Streptophyta; class Magnoliopsida; order Fabales; family Fabaceae; genus Oxytropis; species Oxytropis ochrocephala. The sequence continues at coordinate 109,481,332 of CM037094.1, read as the reverse complement.
TTAAAAATATTTCTTTTCCCAATTTTTTTTAATCCACTATATAATCTAATATAATTAAATTAATATTAAATAATCTACAATTTACTCCTATTTACTATCTAACTTAATATCTATTTATGTATTTATCAATTTAATCCTATTTTCAAATTTCTTCTCCCAATGCACTTTCTTCTCACTCCCATTTTTTTAACTTTCCCCTCTTCTTTTTTTCAAATTTCGAAATTTAAATCTACTAATAAACTAAAATAATCAATTTAAACTACAAGATAACTGCACTAATGTATAAAAACGCGGGATAACTTCACTGATATATAAAAAAACACGATATTAATATGGAGAAAGAAATGAAAACTTAATGACTATTTCAACTACTGATATATAAAAAAACACGGGATAACTATGCTGATACATAAAAAAACACGGGATAATTGCACTGATATATTTGATAATCTACTATCTATCTTTTACTATCTACTATAATGTACTAATCAACTAAAATAATCAATTGAAACAATGAGATAACTGCACTGATATATAAAAAACATGGGATAACTATACTAATATCTAATATCTATCTATCTAATATCTATTTATACAAATAAACCTCCTATGAAATTACCAATGAAATCTCTTATTAACAGGACACATATATAATCTAAGGGTAAAAGTGTCATTACTCACTATTTCTCTCTTTTTTTCTTACACTCTCTTTCTTACTTTTTTCACTTTTTCTTACACTCTCTTTCTTCCTTTTCATTTTTCTCTTACACTCTCTTTAGTCCTTTTTTCTCTTTCTTCTTACACTCTCTTTCCTTCTTTTCACTTTTCTCCTACACTCTTTTTCTTCCTTTTTCATTTTACTTTTCCCATAAACAATTAGTTTCTTTCTCTTATCACTTCACACTAAAAAAATTATCACCTTAAAATTTTATTTTCTCTCTCCAAAATCGGTTTACACAGTCTATCTTTTACTATATGTTATAATCTACTAATCACCTAAAATAATCAATTGAAACTACGAGATAGCTGCAATAATATATAAAAAAACACGGCATAACTGCACTAATATATAAAAAAATACGAGATTAATATTTGTCATTGATAATTAAATTTTTTGAAGACTACTACTACAAACCTACTATCTAAAAAATAAGAAGACTTAATGACTATTTAAACTACTTATTAATAATCTACTATCTAACTTTTACTATCTACTATAATCAACTAATCAACGAAAATAATCAAATGAAACTACGAGATAACTGCACTGATATATATAAAAAACACGGGTTAACTGCACTAATATATAAAATATACGAGATTCATATTTGCCATTGATAATTATAATTTTTTAAGACTACTATAAACTCACTATCTAAAAAAATAAGAAGACTTATTGACTATTTAAACTTATTAATATTTAAAACACACGGGACAAATATTTTTCACTAATACTTAAAAAATGACAATTGTCACTGATATATAAAAAACACGGGATAAATATTTCTAATTGATAATCTACTATTCATCGCTTACTATATACTATAATCTACCAATCCAGTAAAATAATCAATTGAAACTACGAAATAACTACAATGATATATAAAAAACACTGGATAACTGCACTAATATATAAAAACGTAGGATTAATATTTGTCATTAATAATTAAAATTTGTGAAGACCACTATAAACCTAGCTACTATCTAAAAAACAAGAAGATTTAATGACTATTTAAACTATTGATTAATATTTAAAACAAATATTTCTTATTGATAATCTATTATCGCTCTTTTACTACGGGATAACTGCAGTGATATATAACAATTGAAACTACGAGATAATTGCACTGATATATAAAAAATACGAGATTAATATTTGTCATTGATAAAAAAATGACAAATAATTGTCACTAATACCTAAGAAATGATTGCACTGATAATTTAAACACGGGATAACTGAACTGATAATTTAAAACACATGTGGCAAATATTTGTCACTAATACCTAAAAAATGACAAATAATCGCCACTGATATATAAAAAAAACACGGGATAAATATTTCTTATTGATAATCTAATATCTATCTTTTACTATCAACTAATAAACTCAAATAATCAATTGAGATGATATTTAAAAAAAATACGGGGATATATAACTGCGATTATATGTATATATATATATATATCAGGATAATTGCACTGATATATAAAAAACACTGGATAAATGCATAGATTGTTTTTAAATGATACTCTTACATTTTTATATTTTTATATTTATCTATTTGAAACTTCTTTATAATCTACTTTTATTTTGTCTTTATTTTCACGGGGTAACGTTCAGACTATTTAAATACTGTCTAAGTTCATTCATAAAAAAAAAAAACATGACGACACCCCGTGCGTATGCACGGGTATCCTACTAGTTATCCAAAGAAAAAAGATCCGACCACCGTAACCAGAGACAATAAAATGACATCACTATCTAACATTTAAGAAACTTTCTAAAATAAATGGTTGAATTATGGTGTAAAAACAAAAAGGTGACGTAGAGGTGGCAGTTTTTACCCATGCATAGGGATTTCTCCAGGAATTACCTAATACAGGGTGTGCGGGCGAGAAATTTTTGGTCGAGGGGACGAGGACTAAGGTAAAATCCGCCTATGGTCAGTTTAAGTAGTGGGATGAGGACTATGCCCCTGCCCCGCGGGGACCTATCCCCAAGTATATTACACAAATATGCTTATTATAATAAAGGGAGAGGATCCAAACACACCAAAAAGTTGTGATTTTTAAGTCTTAGGCTCTGTTTGCAATGTTAATATGTTAGCTTATATCATTTTCTCACTAACTTATAGCATGTGTTTAACATGACTAGTGTTCCCAACCAGTCTGACCAGTACCTAGAAGGCTCGACTGGACATACTGCACTCAAAAGAAAAATATAGCAGGAGCTTTCCTGTGGGTTGGCTCACATTCCTCATACGGTCGGCCAACATTCGTCGTACAACCGACCCACATTCCTTAGTCAGTCAGTTCCTACAACCGTTAGGTTCAGCCATATATCACATCGTTCGGTTCAGTCGGGCTATTCGTTTGGCCGCCTACATCGTCCAGTTCGGTCGGCTCCTACGTTCAGCCACCTCTATGGTAATGACAGTCAAAGCATTCATTGGAATCCCTGATATTCCTCCTTATGTCTTGTAAGAGTCGCAGCAGCCATAATGTGTAATAAATACTAACAATCACACATTGTACTACATATATCTCCCTCAAAGGCTAATGAAAAGACAACACATTTCTGGATCAAGCATTATTCCGCATACCTTATGCTCATTCACCATTGTCTTTGAATTATCTTATCACTCTATCATTGTGTTCCAGCTAAATCCTACCCATGAAATAGTTATGAACAACTAGCTTATAACATTTTTCACTGGCTTACGGTTTTTTGAAACGTTACTGGAAATAGCGTTTGAGTTTATATTTTATAGTATTTCATTTTTTCTCTCACTTTTACCCTTATTATTTTAATTAAAATCTTTATTTATCTTCCATTAAATGAATATTTTTTCTCATTTTTAACCATTAATTACAAAGACATATTTATGTCATTTTATATTTACAAACTGGTTCGACAACTAATTTTACTAAACGCTTTAAATTCAATCAGCTAGCTTAGCCACTATCAACTATCCGCAATCAATCAGCTAGCTTAACACAAACTCATTGGTTTCTTCAGAATACACAATCTTATCTTTAAATTGTTGTGATACTGAAACCATTATAAGCTAGTAATAGTATATTCGCTATGGGGTCAAAAAAAAAATAGTATATTCGCTATATGTTATAAGCTAACATATCAACTTGAAGTCTGGTTTGGTCTTCATTTCAGGCCGCAATAACCTGTATACCCACGTACGCAAGGCTGAGTCAGGCTTATCATCATCTCTAATAATTATTATTATTGTCACTATCTCTCCCCTCAATGAATAACCTACGCTAAATTTAAACCTTTATATAATCAATATCAATCAATAGATAAGTAAATGAAGAATACAAATTGATGAGTCGGTGATAAGAACCCATTTAATTGGGGAAAGAAAAGGTGGTAATCGTCGTACTATGTTTGGAAGCACGTGGTGGATAATAAGGACGGTTTCAAATTTCTGAACACCAAAACATTTTTTTCTTTTAAGGACTCCAAACTTCCAAAATCCCTGGAAAGCACACTATGCATTGAGGTATATATACCCCCTCTTATCATACTTTCATTTCATATCATTTCTCAACACATTTGTGCACAAGAGAGACAATCATGACCATCCTTGTTGAGCAACTTGAACTTGGTATGTTTTATTTTGTTCTCAATTTACTATCTTTTATTTAGTCTAGCATGAATGTTCGATGATAACTAATAAGACCATGATGTTATGTTACATGGTTTCAGATAAGATTGTGTATTCTGAAGAAACCAATGAGTTTGTGTTAGATGGTGGATTTCCATTACCAAAGCAAGTGTCTCAGAATTTATTTATCTCCCCAGATATCAATTCATTTGGTCATTCCTTCAGGTTACAATTCAATTTCATTATTAACCTTTTTTCTTAAAAGAAAAAAGAAACTGACCTGAGTGAATGAAACTATTTTTTGCAGAAATTATGATGAAGAAAGTGAAAGGCAAAAAGGTGTTGAGGAATTCTATAGACTGCAACACATCAACCAAACATATGACTTTGTTAAGAGAATGAGGGAGGAATATAAGAAACTTGACAGAGCTGAAATGAGCATATGGGAATGTTGTGAGCTGCTTAATGAAGTTGTGGATGAGAGTGATCCTGATTTGGATGAACCTCAAATTCAACATTTGCTGCAATCAGCTGAAGCAATTAGAAAAGATTATCCTAATGAAGATTGGTTGCATTTGACAGCTCTCATCCATGGTACACTACACATTACCCTTTGAATTTTCAATTTAGATTTTCTATAATTATACGGTTTTTTAATATTTCAAGATATAATCATCCTTACCATTATCCTCATTTGACCAAGTAAGTATGGTCACCCCTGTCTACTTTGGATATTAACTAATGATTATTGGATTTTTTCAGATCTTGGAAAAATTCTCTTGCTTCCCCAATTTGGTGAACTACCTCAATGGGCTGTCGTTGGTAAGAATTTGCTCCTTCAAACTTTTTTTAATAACATTTTTTCCCCACTTCCAGTAAGATTTGATCATGATTTTAATTGTGGTTGCGTTGTGATCCTTAATATTTGCGGAAAATTATGGTCATTTTCCTTTAATACATTGTTAATCACGACAAAAATCATGATATATGTGGTCATATTATGGTCGCGGAAAATCATGGCCAGTTTCCTTTAATACTACTCCGCGACCATAATATACCCAGATATATCATGATTTTTGTGATAAAAAAACATGATATTAATTTTAGCATGTATTACCGTCACGGAAAATCATGGTCAGATTTCTCAAATACAATGTGACAAAAAATCATGATATTCTAACCCGTATTACGATTGCGGAAAATCATGATATTTGGGCCTGTATTACTATTACGGAAAATCATGGCCAATTTCTTCTAATACAACGTCAATTACAACAAAAATCATGATATTTTGGTCCATATTACGGTCGCGGAAAATCATGGCCGGTTTCCTTTAATACTACGTGACAAAAAACATGATATTCAAGCGTGTATTACTGTCACGGAAAATCATGCTCAGATTTCTCATATGCAATTGACAAAAATCATGATATTCTAGCATGCATTAATATTGCGGCAAATCATGATATTTAGGCCTATATTATGACCACGGAAAATCATAGCCAATTTCTTCTAATACATCGTCAATCATAACAAAAATCATGATATTTTGGCCCATACTCCTATTACGGTTGTAACTCTTTTTCAAAACCATGTTCTGGTATATAACTTTTTAACTAACTGGATATTGGCATTTTTGTAGGAGACACATTTCCCCTAGGTTGTGCATTTGATGAATCAAATGTTCACCACAAGGTAATTAATTAGTTACTTTTCTACTAATAAAACCTTATAAATGACACTATTTTATTCATCTTGAATTATAAATTGACCTAAATTTTGTTCTGCAGTATTTCAAGGAAAATCCGGATAGCATTAACCCTTCTTATAACACTAAAAATGGGATCTACAATGAAGGATGTGGATTGGAGAATGTAGTAATGTCATGGGGACATGATGATTATATGTATATGGTGAGTCCACAATGTTATAAAATTTATATAATTTTCTCTAACACTTAATTTAAGAAACAATACATTTTTTTTATCTGAATTTTAAAATCTAATATATGGTGCACTTGGATTTGTAGGTTGCTAAGGAAAATGGCAGCACATTGCCACAAGCAGGATTGTTCATTATTAGATATCACTCTTTCTATCCTTTGCATAAGGAAGGTGCATACACTCACTTGATGAATGAGGAAGATGTTGAGAATTTGAAGTGGCTTCACATATTTAAGTATGTTTATGTTTTAATTTTTGACATATTTAATAATAATTTGTAAATATTTTATTGCTGCTGCTAACATAAAATTTTGTTGTTGTAATTTTGTGCAGCAAATATGATCTCTACAGTAAGAGCAAAGTTCTGGTTGATGTGGAAGAGGTTATGCCATACTATCTATCACTAATTGAGAAGGTGAGTTTCAATTTAGATGATTTGGTTAATTTAATTATTTATTTATTTTCATTATTTTTGTATTTGAGGTTCTAATTTTCTTCTTGGTTTTTGTTTGCAGTATTTCCCTTCAAAGCTTAGATGGTGAAGATTATTAAGATATGAAGAGTTGTTTTTTTAGGAGGTTTCAAAATGTAATTCATGGTGTTTGTAATGTAGAATTAATAAATTATGGATTAATAAATTATGGATTGGTGTATGATCCTCTTGTTTGTAATCCTTTTTTCATTAGTTATCAATTAATAAATTATGGATTTATTTGACGTGTATGATATAGAATTTTTGTTGGTTACATCTATGGAAGAAGAGGAAAGAAAGAGAAGGACAAAAAGAGAAACAAAAGTCTTACAAAGGTGGTGCCTAAACTATCTGCTAGTAAGTAAACTACTCATCCCAGTTTTAGGGGAGTCGTTTTATCGATAAAATTTAAGGAGAGTTTTGTATAAATTCTTTTAACAATGCTTCATATCCTTTTCTTTTAGAAAAAGAAAAAGAAAATCATAGTGTTACCAATTCCCGAATACACAACGTCATTTTAAGAGCATCAGAATTGTTTGTCACCAAGCCCATCAAATTTATTAAGCCCCAGTTTGAATTTGTGAATTTGTAGGCTCCAAGGGCCTCGGTTGTGCAAAATCTCATTGTCTTCTATCCATTTCTTCAAATTTGCCTTGTTTTAAATTTGTTTCACTTTTTACTTACAAAATTCTATAGATTTCAGATTCGTTTTGCTTTCAAATTTACTTCAATTTTCTTGTTAAACTAAGGAAGATTAATATCGGATCTCTATTGATAAATCCGAAAATATTTTCTTGGTTTCTTTGAGAAAGAAAAACCCTAGTTAATTCTTCTATATTTTTATTTTTATTTTTAATAACAATGAAATAAAAGTATAACCCAAATGATGGTGGACTCTTGCCACATCCGTTACAAAATGGCACGTTATCAAGTTTTTTTTTTTTTTGAGATTAAACGGGGCTTAGAGCCCAAAAAAGATTACACGAGTATCACATGAGGTAGTAAACTCCAATTATCAAGTTAATAGCCACATGTGTGTTTTGAAAACAAAGTTTAATGGAAATGTTAAAATAGATTAAAGTTGAGATCTTTTAAAATTTAAAAGACCAGTTTGAGAAAAATAAGATTAAATGAAATTGAAATTTGAAATTAAGTTGAATGACTTCAGAAACAATTTTGCCAAAATTTAATATTATGATATACTAAATCATATATTACAATATATATTATTTTAATGTAAAAAAATGTATATTGTTATTCAATTGTCCATCTCTTTAAATAAATGTTTTTTGAATAATTTTTTTTTGTAAATCTATCTACTATGTATTTAAGAAATAGTTAGGCTAGAGATATTTTCATTTTAGACATTCTACATATGTAACACATCTTAATTTTGGGGGTAAATTTGTCTTTAAATTATCTAACTCTTTTTTATTATTTTTTAATATTTCCATTTTATTATCGCCCACGACTCTTTTCAAAACTCACGCTGTCCTTCGAGTTTCACCTCTTATTCTTTATTTTTCATATGTACTCGAAACCCTAATCTCATATCCTATCGGCAATCTATCTCTCATACTGTTTTCTCATCTTTCTCTTCTATATCACCCTCAAAGTTTTTCTGCGCCTTTCTCCATCATGCCTCATCCCCCATTTCAATTTATTGGTATGAATCGTTTCAATTTCTCTCTTTTCCCCTTCTTCGCCTTAAAAAAATTAGATTTTTGATGCTTTTTTTTTCACAGGTTTCCAAACCTCCTATCACCATTGGGAGACCACCAGAGAGATTGTTTATGCAATCGATCTGTGTTTCAGACTCTATTCCAAATTTTTATCCCACCTTCCCTTTCTCCTTTGTCGTTCTTGTAAGGTATGTGTTGTTCTATTAAGATCTTTGTTTTTTTTTGTTACAATAAGATCTTTGGGTTTATTGGTCCGATATTGAGTTTTAAAATATACGTTTCATTTCAATTTGAGAGTATGTTTATTGGAATTGTGAGTTTCAAATTTATTGGAGAACTTCTTTGGCAATTTAAAAGATACATTAAATAGTTGATTTTTCTCTCGCAGTGTTTTAAATTTACGTTATTTTAAGTTAAAGATGCGCGAGACGTGGTTTGCTACACATAAAAAAGAATAAAACAGACCATCTTTATCGAGCAACACTTGTTATTGAAGGTATGTACTTGATTTATTGATGAGCCATTATTTTTGTCAAATATGAGCATGAAAGTTAAGAATTTTACTCTTAGTGTGATTAAATACTTTTTATTATAGACCTCTTTGATCACTTTGTTATCGATATCAATACTATTAGTGATTGGATTTTCTTTGCTAAAATTTGATGAGCATTTGAATGTGGAAATAAAAAGGCTCTCTCACTTGCATAGCATCAAATTCATGGTGTTGCATTTCTTGTACTTGGTAGTTAACTTTATGTGTTGGTGTGATAATACCAGAATTTGTATAATGCTAAACGTTGGAAAACATCTAAGAGATAGCCCCCTTCATGTTCAAAGTCTTAGAATTTTTTTCCATCTAACTCATGAAAAAGAATTTAACCTTACAAATCATATTTAATTTAGTATATAGTTGCATTCATAAATCATTTGCAATATAAACTTTTTTACAATTCTGGTTCTAGCTATCAAATTTGACTAATTTCATTTTCTTCCTTCACGTCACCAATCACAAAATTATTGCATAACTAAACTAAGAAACTGACAATATACCTCTGATCCCAATTGAAACTTTTAGGTTGGGTCAACCGATTAACTAAGCCCAATAAAAGATTCAATACAACCAAACCCATTTAACATTTATATAAGCAAGGACATAGTCAGGATTGGAAGGTTGTGGGGTGAGATAAAAAAACGAAAATCTAAAATAATCTTGATGATATTCATAGCTGATGAAAAAGATTTGCATTGTAGAAGCTGTAGTAACAGGCAATGCAATTATTGGAGTAGTTCTAGTCAAATTTATTAGACTTTATCTTTATTAAGTCGGTATTTTTAATTGTTAGGAAGTGATAAATATATATTGTCTTCCATCAATTATTTTTAGTCTTTTTATTTAGGTGTTGTCAAACGGTTGTTAATTTTTCTAAAAAATTAATTGTTGATTATCCGTTTTCTTCTATTTATCAGTTAGGAGTTTTTTTCTTTACAACTTTTCCTATTCACTAAATATTCTCAAGCCATCCTAAATCTAACTAGTTCATTATATCAATAGTTTAAGATGGTATTGAAGGCTGAAAGCCGAAGAAGAATAGCACTAGGCCAGCTGCACTAGCCAACATATATCATGCCACTTATTAATTATTATAACAAGGACAAACAAATTAACATCCAAATAAGGGGCTGGAGCCATGGCAAGGGTTTACATAACTCTGTCTCCGTATATAAAGAGTTTTACCCACACTCATCAAGTATTCTTAAAACCCTACTAAAATATTAAAGAGAAACCTAACTTAAACGTCAGAGTGACTTTGCATGTACACCTCGAAGACACTCCATCAACCACTGTCGATAGGCAGAGTCACCTGCAGTATTGTCCACTCGAGGTATCTCTTGAAATTCCACACTAGTACAACACCTCCCATGCCAAGTTGTGAAGGTGGAGGATAGTGTGGGTGAGTTAGTAGTTTCATAGAGTAAGGGAAGTGGGAAAAGAACGGCCTTCAATATAAATGCAGGCCATTGCTTTTCCCACACCCCCTCCTACTCTTTCACACCCCTTAACAAATTTTATTCCAAAAATAACCTCGCGTGAAACGCTGAGTTCACGTGTTTAAAGACTGTTTGAACGACCTTGTTCGAACACGTTCGAATGACCTCGTTCGAACAGGTGAAATTATGCACAAGAGGGTGTGAAGTCAATATTTAACACACTCAAACGATGTCGTTCGAACGAGTTCAGATAAAGATCACGCGAATGCAGTTCGCATGACTCACTCGAACAGTGAAAAAACACCAAAGAGAGTGTGAAGTCAAGATTTAACACACACGAACGATGTCATTCGAACTCGTTCGAAGGGCGTGTTCGAACAGTGAAATTTCGTCGAAAAAAAAAGAGGATGGCGCTTTTTGTATTTTTCACAAAGTGTGTTTTTGAGTAAGGGGCGTGGGAAAAACAATAGCCTAAATGCACGAACAATGAAGGACGGGCCTGACTGATGGGCTGGTCCAAGTCAGGAAGAGAAAGCCCAGCGCGTTGAGCTTGAGACAGCAATTGATGACGTGAGAGGTGAGACACAAGATGAGTCAACGTTGAATTGAAGCAAAAAAAGAATAATGTCAAACAACAACTGTGAAGAGTGAAGAAGGAATAGAAGTGAAGTGCACGTGCTGCGCGTGCTCTTCACGACGCAGCCATCTGTTTTCTGCCGCTCTTGTCTTTGTGTGTGACTCTCCTCTGCTTTTTCCTGCGCTAACTTCCTTGTTTGGAATTCATTTTCACTTTTTGGTTTAATTTATAAGCACAATAACAATTCCCTTCTTTCTTCTCATTCCTTCTTCTTCTTCTTCGTTCGTTCGTGCGCGTTAAGTTTTCTTCTTTGTCGTTTCCAATTCATCAATTCCTTCCCCAAAACCCTTACCCAAACACAATCCATTTCTCCAAAACCCTTACACCTATATCATCAGTGACGAGTTTGCCTCCTTTTTAATGGCTCTCACTCTTCACAATCAAAAGCCCTTTTCCTTCTTCACCCTTTTCATACTATACTATACTTTTGCTTTCTCTTTAAGTTTTGCTTCACAAGAGTCAAACCATGATTTCTCGATTATGGATTCTGAATTCCAGTCTTTCTACAGCGATTACACTCCGCCGTCGCCTCTTCCGCCGCCGCCAGTGCCACACCCGCCGTCTCTTTCGTGTGAAGAGGGTTTAAAGGGAATTGGTTCTCTGAGCACTTCATGTGATCTCAATTCAAGTTTGGTCTTTCACAGTGACGTGTATATAGAAGGTAACGGTAGCCTAAATATACTTCCCGGTGTGAATTTGAGTTGTCCTGTTTTAGGTTGTGAGATTTTGATTAACATGAGTAGGGAATTCATTTTGCATAGTGGTGCGTTGATAATTGCTGGTTCGGTTATGGTTTCATCTAAGAATGCTACCTTGTTTGATGGTTCGTTGATAAATGTAACTGGACTGGCCGGTGATCCTCCGACTCAGACTAGTGGCACGCCGTCGGGGACTCAGGGTGCTGGTGGAGGCCATGGTGGGAGAGGTGCCACATGTGTATCGGATAATACTAAGCTTCCTAATGATGTTTGGGGTGGTGATCCTTATTCTTGGTCTGAGCTTGATAAGCCTTTGAGTTATGGGAGTAAAGGAGGGACTACTAGTAAAGATGAGAAATATGGTGGTGAAGGAGGTGGTAGAATAAAGTTTGAGGTGGTTGATTCTATAGAACTCTCTGGGGATCTTTTGGCAAATGGTGGTGATGGTGGGATCAAGGGTGGAGGAGGTTCTGGTGGCAGCATTTATATCATAGCTCATAGAATGTAAAGTCTCTTCATTCAAATTTCCTCAATCTCAATATGACATTTGTGAATTGACTTATTTTGTCTTTTAGTTGGAGTGGCAATTGCCGCCACCACACACACACAAAAGAGACACACATTGGGTTCAAACCCGAGAGTTAGCATTCAGTAGAGGTAGCACACGTGTTGAAATTGTCGAAACAACCAACACTAGTGGACATTGACATATTTTATATACATTTATATTCTATGATTTTGTATTATTTCTTATTTGCTTTTATTATGGTTGCTGACTAGAAAGTGTGTAATTTGCTTGGATTGCTTGTGTTGTTTAATTGGTGTTATGTGTAGCATTTTACTGCTTTACTTTTTGTTTTTTGTTTTTACTCGTGTATGGTGTGGAATGTTAAATGAATGTTGTCAGAGGGATTGCATAGTTGCTCGCAATCAAGTAATTACCAAAGTGAAAATATATTAAGTGTTATTTAGCTTCAAATGTTCTCTATTTCTCTGTGTAATTTCAGATTGCCTGGGCTAATTAAATAGTTTGCAACTAATCGTGTCCTCTGCCAAGTGCAGGACCGGAACTGGCACAACTAGTGCTACCGGAGGTGCTGGGTTTGCTGGTGGTGGAGGAGGAAGAATTTCAATTAAGGTCTTCAGCAGACATGACAATACAAAATTCTTCATTCATGGTGTGTGTGATACAATGATTATTGTTCTAAAGATTCAATGTTTTTGTCACTTTCATTTTAATTTTAAAGAAAAAAAAGTTCTTCTACATGCTGACAAGTTACTATGGAATATATGTGTTATAAAAAAGCTTGTTCTGTTGCTTGCAGGAGGAGTGAGTCTTGGATGTTCTGACAATGCTGGTGCTGCAGGGACATATTATGATACCGTTCCTCGCAGTCTTACCATTTGCAATCATAACTTGTCTACTCTAACTGATACAGTTTTGCTAGAGTTTCCTAAGCTCCCTCTTTGGACAAATATTTACGTCCAGAATCAGGCCAAGGCATTGTTTCCTTTGTACTGGAGCCGTGTTCAGGTGAGAGGAAAAAAATATTATGGCTTTTAATGTCATCTTCAATATCATCTCAAGTGAGGTTTTATTGCAGAAAATTTATTTTCATTAATTTGCAGGTTGGTGGACTAATTCGTTTGACATCTGGAGCTGTTTTAAGCTTTGGGCTTGCTCATTTCAGTTCATCAGAGTTTGAGTTGATGGCAGAAGAGCTTCTGATGAGTGACTCTGTGATCAAGGTAAGTCGAACAAGAAAGTTTCTTTCTCATGGATCAATAGTACCTTTTTACTTGGACTCCACTGCTTGCTTCATTTTTGACTAGTTCAATATATATATTAATTACTGTTTGTTATTCTTTCCATATTTTATTTAATAAGAAACCGTATCCTTCAAGCTGAAACAATCTAAAAGTTCTAATCGTCATTTCGCCTGTCGCCTTTCTGAGAGAGGCATTAATGTTAACAGATGTCCATCTTTACTTTATTTCATGGTTTGGCATTTATGAGATGGTTATTTGAAAAGATTAACAATATCTTCCCTTTCATGTTGTATTACCGTTTTTTAAACTAGATATATGGAGCTCTTCGTATGTCTGTCAAGATTCATCTGATGTTAAATTCCAAGATGCTTATAGATGCTAATGCTGATGCTAATGGTGATTCCATTGTTGCAACATCCTTACTTGAAGCTAGCAACTTAGTAGTTCTCAAGGTTATTCTCGTTGCCATTCTTCACATTTACATTGGTCAAAAAAAAAATTCTTCACATTTACAGCAGAACCTTAATTTTTGTTGCTTACTTTATACCACATTTGACCGTGCGGCGATAACCAGGATTCATCTATTATTCATTCCAATGCAAATTTGGGAGTTCATGGACAAGGTTTTTTGAACTTGTCCGGACCTGGAAATTTGATCGAAGCACAACATCTGGTTTTGTCACTATTTTATTGTATCAATGTAAGTCAACTACTGAAATTCTAATGTTTCTGTGTTTTTGCGTTATATAATTAACTTATAGATATATAGAAGAAAGGGTGTCGCGCATGCTTACATGAAGAGCCGACATAGATAACTTGAATATTGTCTTTTTGTTCCTTACATATTTATGCATCTTAGGATTCTAAAATTTGAATTTTTGACTGTTAAGATGTCTAACTGGATTATTATTGCTGTACTAATTAAGTAGCTGTTATCTTTGAAATGAAAGGTTGAGCCTGGATCTGTTCTAAGAGGTCCTTTGGAGGATGCTAGTGATGATAATTGGTAAGATTATGCAAAGCATAATAAGAAAGCTGTAGCATGCAGTTCTTTATTTGGTTTAATACCTTGTTTTCATTTTTTATTTTGCAAAATGGTAGGGCACCACATCTCTACTGTGAAGTTGAAAACTGCCCTGTTGAATTGCTTCATCCACCTGAAGATTGTAATGTGAATTCTTCATTGGCTTTCACTCTTCAGGTTTATCATTAGCCCAATTAAAATATAATCTTTATACCGATCAGATCTCTTTATATCATGGATAATAATTGTCTTGGGTTACTGCGGCAGATTTGTCGGGTTGAAGATGTTATCGTTGAAGGCACCATAGCTGGCTCTGTTGTGCACTTTCACTGGGTTAGAAATGTAGAGGTTGAACATTCTGGAGTGATCAGTGTATCTGGGCTGGGTATTGTCATTTCCTCTAAATACAACACCCCTATAGAGCTTCATGCATCATTTTATGGTTTTCAATGCTTTAATGATGCTCTATTAAATTGTTATTTGGGCCATTTGCAGGTTGTACTGGGGGGTTGGGTAAAGGAAGGTATTTTGAAAATGGTATTGGTGGCGGTGGTGGGCATGGAGGATATGGTGGTGATGGATATTACAATGGCAATTTCATTGAGGGAGGTACCACATACGGAGATGCTGATTTACCATGTCAACTTGGTAGTGGCAGCGGTAATAACAGCTTAGGCGGTGGTGCAACTGCAGGTGGTGGCATTATTGGTAAGATCTGAAGTGAAATTTAGTTGTGGCTGAATTACATTCTTTAGCAAAACATATGGCTTTAAATAATTATTATCTCAATTTTGACAGTGATGGGTTCATTGGAGCACCCGTTGTCAAGTTTGACTTTGGATGGTTCACTAAGAGCTGATGGGGAATCGTTTGGAGAAGACATAAGAGGGCAGGATGGTAGAATCGCTTCAAGCATTGGCCCTGGTGGAGGCTCTGGTGGAACTGTTCTTTTGTTTGTACAGACATTGTCTCTTGGTGACTCTTCTATAATATCAACAGCTGGAGGACAAGGGAGTCCTAGTGGTGGTGGCGGTGGAGGTGGTGGAAGAATTCACTTTCATTGGTCTAATATTCCAGTTGGAGATGAATACATCCCTTTAGCAAGTGTTAAGGGAAGCATTATTACTGGGTTGGTATATGTCAAATTATACTTACTCTGTAATCTACTGCATTTGTTTTATGCATCTTTGAGTGAAGAATTGTTTGATTGTCCCAGTTTGTAAATTATTTGATTCTAAGTTAGAAGCAAGTTCATGACAGTTAAATTAATATAGAGAATCACATTGCTGGGTATAGGTATTGGATATTCTGAGAAATTAAGATTGGGCCTATCTCACCCTCAAAAGCTAGCTTGTGGGGTGAGGCATGCGCCCCACATATAGCCACTATTGAGGCCATATCAGTCTCACTATCCTATGTGGGACTCCAACTTTCACCCCTCACGCCCAAGTTTGGACATCTAGAGCGTGAAGATTGCAGGAGTGGACATCTGTGAGTGGCCCAACGAATGACGATGGGCCCTGCTACCATGTTAGAATTGGGATTGGACCTAACTCATCACCAAAAGATAGCTTGCAAGGCGAGGTATGTCCCCACGAGTAGCCATATCACTATCCAATATGGAACTCCAACATATGATTCACTTTGCCTTATGGCTTCTTGGTAAATTTAATGTATACTTGAATATGCTACTTAGTAGGTGAAACATGGCCATAAAATAGAGCCCTTAAGTTAATGTATACTTGGAAATTTGTAATCATATAATTGTTCTTTTGTCTTCAATTTCTTAGATTTACTCGCAAGGTGTATGATAAAAGCCATGTTTTGGTGTTAGTTTGGGTCAGCTAGCAGATCAATTGTTCTGTTACTGATGTATACCATCCAGCAGATATGACATACCTTGCAACTGTTTGTTTTGGGTTACTTTTAGTCACTGTAAGATGTGTGTATGTGCGTGAGCCTACACTTGTGCATAATTTTTCATCTTCGTTGACCATTTTGGTTGATATTTTATTTTTGATTTCAGAGGTGGATTTGGTGGAGGTCAGGGTCTTCCTGGGAAAAATGGATCTACAAGTGGAAATGATTGTCCCAGAGGGCTTTACGGTATCTTTTGTGAGGTATAAGAACAATAATCCTTCACAAGTTTCAATAATTCCTTGTGTAACTGAACTGGGGTTTAGAGGTGGCTGGACATCACTAACCTCAGTTCTTTGTGATCTTTGCTGTTATTCACATTTGTTTTACCAATATAACCTGTTACCTCCTGTATATATTGTTGGATGGAATTTTGAAGATCAACTTGTCAGCTGCTTAGACTTTCTTGCATTTTAATTGCATGGTACAGGAATGCCCCGTTGGTACATACAAAAATGTCAGTGGGTCTGATAGAGCTCTTTGTAACCGTTGTCCACCCCATGAGCTTCCACATCGTGCTATTTATATTTCCGTTCGAGGTAATTTTAATAGTTAAATTTGCTTTCAGCACGCCTGAAAGGAAGAGTAAAGGCTAAGTTATTCTGTGTGTGCGTTCACTTGGAAGGTCTCCTGAGGCTGAATAGGTCTCAATTAACTTTTGGCCGGTGCATGGTGTAATCTTAACTTTTAGTATGATAATTTATTGCCTAACTTACAATTGATTAGATTTCCTATTTCCGTTTCAAAAGGTGGTGTGGCAGAGGCTCCTTGTCCATACAAGTGCGTATCTGATAGATATCACATGCCAAACTGTTATACAGCTTTTGAAGAGTTGGTATACACTTTTGGTGGGCCGTGGCCTTTCGGTCTTTTTCTGTTAGGTCTCCTTATCATGCTTGCTCTAGTACTCAGCGTTGCAAGGATGAAATATGTAGCTGTGGATGACTTATCCGCCCATGGGCCTGCTCGAAATGACACTCGATTAAACCACTCTTTCCCTTTTCTAGAATCGCTGAATGAGGTCCATAACCAACTTACTTCCATATGAATTTCATGAATACTCACCACCTTTGGGACATGGTTCAACATTACAGTCGATTTTAACTTGGTATTCCCATGATCTTTCAGATTATTGAAACAAATAGAAGTGAGGAATCTCAAAGTCACGTGCATAGGTTGTATTTCCAGGGCCCAAATACATTCAGTGAACCTTGGCATCTCCCTCATTGTCCTCCAGAGCAAGTAAAAGATATCGTGTATGTCTTCATAAAATATAGTGGATCGTCATTTGGTGTAAAACATATATTGTTATGCACTGTGCAAGATGCTTTTAGTTCATGTTATACATTAATGTTGATCTTTTAACTTCATGTTGCAGATATGAAGACGCCTTCAATAGATTTGTGGATGAAATCAATAGTTTAGCTACTTATCAATGGTGGGAAGGGTCTATATACACTATCCTTTGCATCACTGCATACCCCCTTGCTTGTTCATGGCTGCAAAGGTGTCGGGGAAATAAATTGCAGAAACTTCGAGAATTTGTTCGATCAGAGTATGACCATGCTTGCCTGCGATCTTGCCGTTCACGGGCCCTTTATGAGGGGCTGAAGGTACTTAAGATTTAGTTTCATAAATTTACTCCCTTACCCTGATTGGGGCTCTTGGCTTACTAAACTTATGCCTCATTCTTTGCATTATTGCCCTGGAATGATTTTAGTTCAACTTACAACATGTTTAGGTAATATAAAAATATCTGAAAGAAATGGAAAGGATATTTAACAATACATGAGATAATTTAAAAAATATCTAACACCTGGTTTCTCCAATGGATTTTTATTTCTTTAAAAGGATATTTAACATGGGAGTTTTTTATTCTTTTGTCGTTTTTTCTTTATTCTCTCGCCATGCTGCACTAAGTGGTTAGGATTTCTTTGAATCATTTTGTAAAAATGGTTTTAAATTTGATTATGTGATTTAAACAATACATGAGAATTGAGATACCTATATATAGTGCAAGTATAATCTATACATTAATTACATTTGATTACTATGAGTCATAGCCTACTCATAGTCTAGTCAGCCACACTAAACATATTAAATATGTTATTATAACACACTTGATGCTATTATTCACTAGTATAGTTACTTTATCTATATCATGTCACAGGTAGCTGCAACATCTGATCTGATGCTGGCATATCTAGACTTCTTTCTTGGTGGGGATGAGAAAAGACCTGATCTGCCTCCTCGGCTTCAACAAAGATTTCCCATGTCTATAATTTTTGGTGGAAATGGAAGTTACACGAGTCCTTTCTCTCTTCTTAGTGATAATATTCTTACTAGCATCATGAGTCAGGTTTGCTCAACTCAAAAATTTAGCTTTTATTTGAAATGTTGACAAACGCTCCCGTATGTTTATTTTGTTGGCTGATTATTATATTTGTCTGTTCTCTAGTCGGTTCCACCAACTATATGGTATCGATTAGTAGCTGGTCTTAATGCTCAATTGCGCTTAGTTCGCCGTGGACATCTAAAGATGACTCTAGGCCCAGTTATCAGTTGGCTTGATGTATATGCAAACCCTACATTAGCTACATATGGGGTATGTGTTGATCTTGCATGGTTTCAGCCCACAGCTTCTGGATATTGCCAATTTGGAATTGTGGTACATGCTACTGAGAATGGAAGTATGTCAGCCTCAGGGGAAGGTTGTGATGATTCAAGCATAACCGAAAAGCAGTCATGGTAATGCGAACTTATCATTTGTTCTGTTGATAAATTTGTTTATGAATTTAAGATCAACTTCTTATACTTTGTTATCTGCAGTTTTCTTAGAAGTCCCGGAAATCCAGTGCTTCACTTGACAAGCACTGAACACCTGATTCCTAGAAGGATTTCCGGTGAGATATTGCATGCCAAGAGCCTGAGAAGACTTAAAGAGAAAAAAACTATATATTATCCCTTTGCTTTTATCATCTATAATACGAAACCTATTGGTCATCAGGTAATAAAGTGACTTCCCTCGTCAACTTTACCACGTTTAGTCTTAGAAAATTCGGTTTGTCTCCTTGAACGTTTTTCTGACTCTTTTTGTATCATTGCAGGATCTAGTTGGTCTGGTTGTCTCTATATTACTCCTGGGAGATTTTATCTTAGTGTTGCTTACCTTACTTCAGATGTACTCGCTGTCACTGGTGAACTTCTTCTTAGTTTTATTTTTCCTCCCTCTTGGTGTGTTGTTTCCATTTCCATCTGGAATTAGTGCTTTGTTTAGTCAAGGACCTAGGAGATCAGTTGGACTTGCTCGTCAATATGCTTTGTGGAACTTGACATCCTTGGTCAATGTTGTAAGTTGTTCTAAAATCCAACATGCTTTTAACTAGTTTTTAACGTCAAGCAGTTATTTGTTACAATGGTGGTCTTGTCTACTTCTAATATGTAGTACATAGTTTTCATTGCATTTTTATTTTATTTTCCTCAAGCGGTATCATCATATAAGCTCTAGGCTTTTGTTTTAAGCTTAACAGTGAAATGGGTCTGTTGAAACAGGTAGTTGCCTTCATTTGTGGATTTATTCATTATACAGCTTATTCACATAACAGAGTTTTGAACTTTCCATCCTGGAATTTTAGTATGTAAGTAGCAAATGCTTGTTGCAGATAATGAAAAATGATACCACTTTAGTATTTTGCGAGTATTTGACAACTTTATCTAAATCTTTGTGCTATGCTGGGACAATGCAGGGATGAAAGTGAATGGTGGGTGCTTCCTTCTGGTTTGGCCCTCTGCAAAATTATTCAAGCGCGGCTTGTTGATTGTCATGTGGCTAACCAGGAAATACAAGATCCTTCATTGTATAGCAGTGACCCTGACGTCTTCTGGAATTCTTGAACCATTTTTAACTTGGCTCTGCATTTTTCCGTTCCCTTCTGTATATATTCATTTAAGTGGGTAGAACTTAACTGGGTGGGAGCAGTCACATCGGGTAGTAGAATTGTATAAATTGTATGATGTTAGGAAAGGTTTGTTGAATTGTATGTTATGTGTGAAGTGGGTTGATTACATGATTTCCGCGTGATGATTACCAGTTACTTAGTTTACTTCTGAGATAGGAATTTTTTAAAGGTTTTAGCCCATTTTTACCTCCCTCTATACAGGAATTTATGGATGCTAAAGAATACCATATATTGTTTTGGTCACAGTAATATTAAACAATAAGGTTTTAGTACAAAAGATTAATTTTTTCAGTTTAAAACGTCGTTTATTTAATACACACACACACACACAAATACCCTTGTTGTTAGTTGCTCTACTGATTCCCATAGTTGGGTAAATATGCAGAAAGAGATCAGAAATTCATAGAGAGATCAATAGATAAGAAATAAAAGTGGGTATTTTAGGCTATTAATTTGCTCTTTGGATAATTTTGTGTTCAATGATTTACTGGCGATAAAGGAGGATGAATTGGCAAGTTAAATTTACTCATACTTGGCTGATTTGTTCGATAATAATCTCACTTTGAATACCATGACTTTGCAATTGTCTGAGCCTCCTCCTTTGGAGCTGCATCAGCTTCTCTTTTAGAATTACCTTGGAGCTTGTATGCCAAGGAATGTTAGATTGGTTATTTAGTCTTGTTTCTTATAGGGCTTTTGCCTTCTTTTGTAAAAAGAAAATAGAAAAAACGTGGTTACAATATCCTGATTATAGTTGGTACTTGGTACTGATCTGCACTCAGATGTGTACGTTCGATGGTTTGAGCTAATAATAAACAAAATTACAATTCTTGAGTAAATGTAATTAATAAATTCTTACTTTCTAAATCTATATAATGCACATAAGCTATTCTCGAGGAAAGTTTAGACATAGGTATCGCAACGAGTCCGGTCGGTTTGCATCCCCCATCCCCGCCTCTATCTCTATCGGGGTTGGATTTTTCATTCTTCATTGGGACAAGTTTTTCGCGGGCCTGTTTCCGCCATAATTTTTTGAAAAAAATAAGAAAATGTATTTATCATAATTATTATTATATGATGATAAAAAAAATTAAAAGTGTTAGAATAGACTTTTGTATTGAAAATAGATCAAAATTAAAAATAAACAAAATTTATGAAACAAAATGATTGAGTATATATGCATAAAATAAAAGAAAATAATAAATTAATGTTTTGTTGAATGGGTTTGGAGCCGGGGCTTTTGCCTTCTTTTGTAAAAAGAAAATAGAAAAAACATAGTTAAAATATCCTATATATAGTTGGTACTTGGTACTGATCTACACTCAAGAGATGTGTACGCACGATGGTTTGAGGTAATAATAAACAAAAGGGTGAAATATGTTTTCCCCACTAATTAAATTTAATTTAATTTTATATACTAAAACCATATCCATTTTTGGACAAATTAAAACAACCGGTTATAAAATTACTATAAATAACTGGATTTATTTAACCGGATATGGATATGGTTTAACCGTGTAACCAGTTAATTTGTGCACCCCTACTTATCTGGTTCAAAATCTGCCACGCTATTGGGCCGCCATGATCACTGTTTAACAACACTGCTGCCTGCCATAGTAACTTAAATGAAAAACAAAAATCCCTTTTGCCTGAGATGTTTTATGAAGAAATTGTTGGTATTGAAGATATCTATTATTATGCTCCACAGGTGACAAAAGATAAAATATCATCCAACTTTCGGCTAACAGAAGTTAACTTCTGGAATGGATTGACCACTCTGGTAGGATAGGAGTAGCCAGCCAAACTGCCACAAAACCTTCTGTGATATTTATTTACAACTTAAAACAAATATACATTGGCTTCCAAGAAATCCTTAACACCCTTTGTCTCCTCCACCATCCCGCGCAAAAAAAGAGAAAGAAAATCAATCCCACTATCATGGGATAAACATCAAAGGCCTCAAGTTGGAACATTTCTTGCTCAATTAATGGAAAGTCCTAGTGAGATTCATTCCATAAAATGTAAACCTGGTATTAACATAACCATATATTACAGCATAAATAGTCAAGTGTCACTCATGGCTTGAAGATGAGATGCATTGAATATGTATGCTATAGCCAGTATTATGCTCACACCAAGTATCATGAAATCCTATTTTAACCAAATAATCCATAATCCATACAATATAATCAAGGAGGGAAAACACGAAAAAATGAAACAAAACTTTTGTCTTTTATTCATAAAGAAAATTGGAGAATAACTGTTTAGTTTATTTTCAATTTATTGTACACATGAAGTTACAGCAGTGATAGCTAATAGTAACATACAAAATACCGGGAATGCTTCTTTTGTCTCTCTTAAGTAGCTTTGTCCATCAACTGAATAGGAGTCAAAATATTTGTTTTGCTCGTCTCCACAATACAACCATTCATGACCATTTCCTCCAACATAAAGTGTACTTTTTCTAAATGGAACATGATATCTAGCTCACACTGCAAATTTAAGCAGACAAGAAATAAATAAGAAAATAAGTGTTTGGTGAAAGCTGAGCTCAGGAGACGGGAGGAAGAAAAGAATAAACAATAGGAAAGTAAAACACAAAACTCTACAGACTATAATCACAGCAAGACTTACCACATTGCCAAAGTGTCGATCCATGGTTTCAACTAGGAGATGGATGAATTCCAAAATTGCAAGTTCATTCTGCAAAGTTATCCACGGATGGTAGAACGAACAATCAAATGGAAGCAGGTTTTCATACGATATCGCATATATTCATGTAAAAATGATGCATGGGAAATTTTGCCGAAGTTACAAATGTTTAACAAGACTAACTTCAGATTTCATAGCTTACAACAGAAAATTGTCTCTGTTTCTTTAGACAAGTGAAGTTTTCATTTTTTGTCTAAGAGCAGCTCACATATGAAGCCATGATCTTTGAGCAGTAAGATCAATGATAGACTATTAAAGACTATATTGTTTCTTTAGACAAGTAAAGTTTTCATTTCTGTCAAAAAGAAAGATCACATTTGAAGCCATGATCTTTGACAAGTAATATCAAAGTTAGACTATTTTAACACAATTACTAAGCATTTAATATTTATATTATTTGTTTGTAATAAAATTTTCACCGTCTTCGTATGAAACAGTTCAGAGTGGAAAATATAAAAAAAATATTTACCTCACCATCGTCAACTCCAACCAGAAAAAACAAGGATGCATAACGCCTATATACGATTTTGTAATTTCGATGCTCCACGAATGAACACTGTCCACAACAAAAATGCATCAGCTACAGTTATTTAATTGTATATCAATTACGGTGAGCAGAAACAACAATAAGATGACTCAATCCCATATGTTTTGGGATAAAAAGGCTTATATTAATATGGGTGAGAGAATGTTAATGTATTGATACAAAGTAAAGTGGAACGACACTACGTTTTAATGCTTAAACTAGCCAAATACCCCGTCCATGCATGTGCACGAGTTATGTCGTGTTGTGTCTGTATTGAAATCAAGTTGTAAATTTGGAAATTGAGGATACAAATAAAATTTTAAATTATGGATGCAGTAGATAAGTCTTAGACGATACAATTTATTGGCATCTTAATTAAGTCATACATACTTGATTGAAAAACAAACTTAGAAAATACGATATTGATTGATTATAATAGTCCTAAATGCATAAAATTTACTGCTAAAGGTAGTTATAAAAATATCATATTACAGCCCCAAGTTTCATGTGAAATCAAATTTTTAAGAGTAGTCTTCAACTTCATTTGCCACACCAAATTAGATTAGTCTTCAACACTGTTTTGAAGTTTGTAACTTCAAGATATTTAAAGTAGAACAGCATGATGAGATGCAGTCCATTCCATCAAATACCTCACTATTCTTTCCCCAGTTTGGGATATGAAATGAAATTAGCTACTTTCTCCTATCTATGGCCAATTTAAAATCTTAAAAGATATTTAAACAATAAACAAACAATAGGATAATAACTTGATTTTATAGCATTTCAATTTTCCTCCCATTCCACTTTCTATGATATCCAAATCTTAGGGTTGAATAATGATGTTCGATCAATTACTAAAAATGAAATAGAACGAGATCCCTTCCATTCATAAAGTTTTAGATTGAAATGTGAAGTGAATGTGAAATTGGACTCAAAATCTAACCTAAAGTTTAGTTGATCTGAAATTAGGATTTGAAAAAAGAAAGAAAACCTACCTGGTGTTCATTGCGGGCGAGGCATTTGCGAACGATTTCGCCTTCAAGGGTACGCCTTTCTTCAACAGTGAGGTATTCGTAGTACTGAGCAAGACGGGTCTGACCTTGCTTATTCACCATTAACACGAATCGAATCCCCATTTTTTTGATTACACTGCTTCTCCTTCTCCTTCTCCTTCTCCTCTATACACGGTCGGTGAGTGAGAGAAACTGATTATGATTATGATTGCGATTAATAATTCTTTGCACTTTGTTTGCATACACTTTTTTTCTTTACTTCAAAGTTTAACAACCAAACTAAACAAGTCATTAGATTATCATAATTTCTTTTTGATTTAATTAGATTATCCTAATCAATTCAATTCTTTTTGCTGTTCCTCATAAAATAAAAATGCCCAAGTAATACAACAAAAAAAAAGCCCAAAGAAACTGACGTTTATGGATGCTAAACTCAAGTTTGGGATGCTCCAACTTGAAATCAATTCAATTCTTTTTGTTGTTCCTCATAGAATAAAATTAAAATGCCCAAGTGATGTTGAGAGCATCAAGAATAAGATAACTACTTGCAAAGGCACTTACATGCTCAAGTTAATCGGGGACAAATAGATCTTCCTAATCCTTCTTGATTGAGACACTATTTGGAATGAGATAAATATAAATTCTCTCTAAATACTATTACAACTCAATAATTTTACTTTTCAGATTGAGATACTATTTCATTTGCTCATGTCGATAGATAAGTTTAAATAAATTTATAAGCTTACATTAAGAGTCATTTGGATTGGACTTATAGTAAATTTGTTTAAACTTATCTATCGACATAAACATTCATCAAATCAAAGTATTTAGAAGAGTTTAAAGAAATATTGTATGACATGTACACAACATATGTTAGTTTACTTCAATGAACTCTTTGAGATGACTTATAAAAATGTATTATACTTAAAAGAAAACGCCTTATCCATATTTTCTTTAATTATAGAATCAACTAGCTTATACATAAAGACTTATATGATAGATACTTATTTAACAACTTCTTAATTAAGTTGTTCACCCAAACATGTCATAGACTCCTAAAGTTCGTTGAAGTGGGAAGTGGGGTTATACATTTCCACCATGAATAGGTTGATTTTGTAAATTATTTTCTTATTCAATTTGAATATATATTAGAGAGAAAACAATTTATTTTAGAAATCGGGAGCACAGATTCAATTCAACCCACAACCCTCCACTTCCTTTTCCCAAACTATAGATAACAACAACAAAAATTCAATTCTAGAAGTGCCTTCTTTCCAAACTAGGCTGGTCCAGAAAATTGAAAAGTAAGCAATTGAATATTGAAGCAGTCAATTAGAATAAAAACAATTTGGAAACATAACCTTGACTAGTCTCTACATATAACTACTTGCCTAGTTGCCTGGCCTGGACTGGTTATCCAACTTCATACATCCAATCTTTGATCTTTGTCCAAATCGGTATGTTTCAGTTAAGCAAGTTAAATACTTGAGTTGAGGTTAAATCGTAACACTAGTTCTAAGTGAGTCATGGATATAAATCAGTTATCAGAACTCTTTCAAATGATTAGCATACAAGACAGCATAATAAAAGAATATATCTTCCTCATACTATAAGACTAAGCTTCCACAACCATCTTATGGACGTGGAAAGGCAAAAAATTGACTCATCAGTACTAATTACAAGTTAGAACAAGGCAAGGTAAAATGATGGCAATAACATGTACAACGCAGAGTGATCATAAATACAATTCACATCGCCAACTGCTTGAATGCTTCTTCTTCTTCCTTCCTTTCTGAAGTGTTACTGACACTCCTAGCCATCAAAAAACTGGGTTGATTTGTTGAAGATAAAAGCCTAGCCCACATTCTATCTGTTATCACTACTTTGTTCTGTCCTTCTGTGATTCTCTGCATCACAAAACAACCAACATCCAAGAGAGTTAAACAAGACTACCAGACCTTGCAGGCAGAATGTAATAATGCTGCTACAGAATCCTGCTTAGGACATGTTATCTCACCTTATCTTAACTTCAAAAACTAATCTTAAACCAAAAAAAGTTTAAAGTCATACTTTTTAATAAGTAAATAATTAGCTATGTATTCTGCAGAAGCAGAATCAACAAATATCAAGCATGGTCAACGAACTCACATTAAATGGTATATAAGTTTGTCTTCCATGGACAAGCCCACTTGTAAAACCAGTGTAACCTGCCATTGCTCCATGAACGGCACTTTGAGCAAGAAGTGTACAGTATACATTGTCCGAAGCATTGCTTGGAACAGCTCGGATCATATAAGTAGGATCTGTTAAATAGGAAAAGAAAAAGCAATTCTTGATATATCAGATAACATTGCTTCTTTCAGTGTACATACATTAATACATATACATGTATACTACTAGCACATGCACACCTAGAATGTAGACACACAATTTTACCAACCTATATATTTGAGAGTTATGGCCATTGACTTCGTTTTAGCAAAATGATCCTGCAAGATAAAAAATTCGAAATGCTTAATACAAGCTGCAGAAAATATATTCAGAGACATCCTTCAATTATGATATAGTTGCATGTGGAACATAGAGCACATCCATCAATGACTATGTTTCCACCACAAAATTCATCAAAACAAACACTGAACTTTCTTTCGAAGATGCAAACTAGTATGGGAAGGGATAGTTGAGTAAGTCAAATTTCAATGTTTATTCAAAAAAGAAATGAAGAGAATAAAACATTTAAAGATCACATTGAGAGCACAAACTGAACAAATAATAATCCTTACCTTCAGCTTCTGGGATATCCATAGCCCAACATCTTGAAGAAGTTTGTTTCCGGAAGCATCCTGCTTGTTCATGGATTGGAAGCTCTCAGTGACAAGTTCTTGTCCTGCCCCTTCGGCAATCACAATAACCATGTGACCATTTT
Source organism: Oxytropis ochrocephala (assembly GCA_020916435.1). Classification (NCBI taxonomy): domain Eukaryota; kingdom Viridiplantae; phylum Streptophyta; class Magnoliopsida; order Fabales; family Fabaceae; genus Oxytropis; species Oxytropis ochrocephala. The sequence goes on along the minus strand of CM037094.1, from coordinate 109,453,719 downwards.
CTTTTAGTCTTTTTTCAGTAAACTCAAAAAGTCCACCTGGACCTTCAAGGTAAAAGGGTGTTTCTGGAATCAAGCAACAGTCCACATCCCGACTCGCAAGAGTAGCATACAATGCAATAAATCCTGCACCATGCATAGTAAAGCATTTATGGAGAAGTGTTAGGCTTGAGAAGAATTGATCAACATGATATTTGCTGGTGGTTGGTATTATTGTTAACAATTTAAAAATGATAATTGTTATATACTGGTTTAAGTTGGTCCTGCCTCCCAGATGGCCTTTTACTAGTAGAGACTGTTAAATTGCAGAATGATCACATTCTACTGAAACCAGAAATATTTTGCAAGTAGTCCGGGTCTTACTCATATTATTCAACAAGCATGATTTACTTATATATAAGGGCATTCTTGCTAGTTATCAGCATCTTGCAATTCATTCGATTCGTTTCTCGATTCGCCGAGAAATCAAACAAAATCGATACGTATCTTAGTGTGAATCTCGTTTGCACCTAAATCTTATCATGAATCCCAATTCGCTCAAGAGAATCTCACAATTCATGAATTTTACTGAATCTTACGACAAATTCGCACTCTAAAATGTCTGCTCAAGTTATTTTTTGGAATTTTTTCTTAAATTTTAGTTTAGTTCTCTTGTTTTTAGTAACAGATGTCATATTTGTATTGATCATGTATCTCACGATTCATAAAAAGATATGATTCATGATTCAGAAAATAGGTATTCCAATTCACAATACATATCTCGATTTGATAACCATTTGCTACCCCTAGCCAAAATCAGGAGACTAATTGCAATCTAATATACTTCGCCTTGTTTTATAAGAAATAATGATATTAGTAGGGAATCATTACAGAATGCTAACTATTAAGCTAGTGAGTTGAGGCATTACAAGCAATTAGGAAACTTACCACTATACCGGCCCATCAGTTTGACAACACCTATGCCATTTTCTACACTTTCAGCTTCAACATGTGCTGCATTTATAGCACGTTGAGCCTCCTCAACAGCTGTGTCAAACCCGAATGACTTATCAATAACCTATTAAGCAAGAGACAACAGAAGAAAACAATTTCAAAAGTTATCTATGCTAAGGGGTAGTAAACAATAATGGACTCAAACTATTTGACTTGGAATCCACAATATGGAAGAGGAGGGGGAAAAATGTACCGGAATGTCATTATCTATGGTTTTAGGGATTCCTACAACTGCAACCTTGAGACCACGTCTTCTAATTTCCTGTATGGATAATCAGGATGTATTGTTAATAAATTGCTACTATTATGATGAAATTGATTTCACAGATTACAAATGAACAATTTGACAAAAATTTCATTAAAAGTCTAGTACTTCCATTGTTACATATATATACCTCAAAAATGCTATATGCACCTCTCTGAGTTCCATCTCCTCCAATTATATAAACCTGAAATTGACTGACTTATAAGTCTGATGTACTGCTATAGCCAACGAGATATTATATGTAATGGTAAATAGAAAGAAATAGTGACCTGATTGATTCCCCGATCTTGAATACTGTCAACTATCTTAGTTGTGTCATGTCCACCTCGTGATGAACCAAGGACAGTTCCCCCACGTTTATGTATATCATTTACGGTTTTAGGAGTTAAAGGGATTGTATTGTGAGCATAGAAACCCTTGTATCCTCCCTTCACATCACAACATCTTTTTTAGTTTATGAGGCTAATAAAAACTCAAGTAGCTAATAACATTAAAGATGTATCTCCTTTTAAAAATTACAAGTAAATTTCACAAGATTTACTTACGTTGATTCCCAAAACTTTCTTCACGCCATACATATGGTATAAACCACATACTAACTCTCTAATCACTGTGTTGAGCCCAGGGCACAGACCACCACATGTCACAATGGCAGCCTGAACATCATCTGATTCAAAATAGACCTGAATATATATCCCATTTTACACGGTCATAACATAAACACAAGAGGGTACCCAAACAGGTAAACCCATACACAAGGAATTAAACACACCTTTTGTCGAGGTCCGGCACGCCGAAAATGCGTCCCTCTCGGACTATCTTTATTAGCAATAATCTGTGAACAAATCAAAAATAATTGAAGAGGGAACTAAATGCAATAATTAAAACGATTAACTAGCACTCCAGCAATTTTATACAAATATTGTCCCAAATAGGTAGTTCAATTGACGAATTAAGCGACGTTGAAGGAGTATAAACAAGAGGTAAATGGTCAAATTCTGAAACTAACATTTTCCCCTCGCCTTAACTAGTTAACCACTAACATTTACCGATAAAAAAAACTTTATCAGAACCTTTTTACTCGAAAAACGCTGACCGCCGTGTTAACTTGCATCATCCTACATGAAGTTATATTTAAAGATCTTTTGAGAGATGTAATTTCAATTGAATTTAAGCCACTCCAAGTGATTATATCTTATCTGTTATTACCTTTTCATTCAACGATGTTCATACTTGGATATACTATGATGTATATTGAGAGTAATTCACCTTACGACATAGGTTTCGTAATAAGATAACGTGACTGAATAATTTTGATTGTTTCAGATAACCGATAATTGAACCAAAAATAAAATAAAATAAAATAAAATGTGACCTTTTGAGGAACACTGTCATCGACGTGCACGAAATACTGCCTGGCGGAAAAGTAAATTAAAATTAAAATTAAAATTATGAATAAAGCTAAACGCCATTACAGAAGCAAATTGTAAGAAGAGAAAAGAGATATGAATGAAACTTACTTGACTACTGAATAAGCAGCATTGTCTTGCAAGGGATTCGAATACGTCTGCGACACAAATCAAGTAACAAAAATTATAAACATTTATTTTCATTCCTTCAACAACAGAAACAAGCAAAATTGCAATTATCAGTAGGCTTTTAAATACATATAGCTAGGTAGAGAAGAAACAGGTTTTAACAGGGCGTAAGAGAAAGGCATAAAGAGAAGAAGAAAAAGAAAGAGAACGACGATGACGACGTACTGGAAGATCAGGAATGTAATCTGATAAATGAGGAACATCTTCGAGAACGTAACCGGCAGCGCCTTTAACAATCTTAGGCTTAGAATTTGGAGAGGAACCCATCACTCACTCATTCACTAGTGCTACCACCGTCGTGGAAACAGAGTTTTGTATTCTAATTGAATTGAATTGAATGAATTGCGATTCTCAACGGAAGAGAATGCGTGAATGAATGGCGTTCAATGGTATAACGAGTGGATCAGAGAGAGGAGAGTTTGTGTTACTATTTATAGTAAATTTATAGTAAACGTGTTTACCACTCTACCTCATAAAATTACTGATAAAGATATTCAGTCAGATACGAAACAGAGACTCCCACCCACTGACCACAAAACTAGGCATAGTAACGGGGCGGGTCTGGCCGGGTTACGTACCCCGCGCTACATGTTTATGTCACTAGTTTATGCAAAAATAAAAATTATGATATTTGACTTAATAAAATAATAGTTATTATACAATGATAAAATAAAAAAATAAAAATTGACAAAATGATAAAATAAAGTTAAAAAATATTAAAAGAGACTTTTATTTTGAAAATAGATCAAAACATAAATAAACAAAATTTATGATACAAAAACAATGAATATATTTGTATAAAATAAAATGAAATAAATAATTAATGTGTTGTTGAGCGGGTTCGGGGCAAGGTCGGGGGGTATCGACATCCTCGAACCCGTCTCCGCCACCGGTCACTGCGGGTATTCCCCGTCAAACTCGGACCGGGATCGGGTGGGTACCCACAGGTTCGGGGCAAAACTCAGGGTGAGGTTAATGATAACTCATATTTATATGAGTTATTTATACCTCTAATCATTAGATTAAGTAAGTTCTCAAGTAATATTAGTATAGTATTTATTGCATTTCTATTAATATTAGGATAGAAAGGGCTAAACACTGACTTTCTTTATGAAATTGGCACATTTGGTGCCCTTGTGATTATTTTGATGTATTTTGTGAAGTAGTGCGGTGTTTAGTATTTATAGCGTCTGCCTAATTTATAACGTCAAGAGGCGCGTATGATTGAGCATCTAAAGGAAAAGTGAAATTTTGGCGCCAAGCTCATTAATCCATGTTCCATATCTTGTGTCCACATGACTACCTTGGCGACATGTGCGGATTTTATTGGATTTGTGTGGACACTTGTCATTGCATGAGTAAAGGAATAGTGGAGTTGGTGAAAAAGTAAACATCACCTTTCTTGACTTTTGGAAGAGGAGTTGTACCCAATGCTAGATATACTAGAGATCTTGACCTCCTCTCCCATACCGGAGGATTTCCAACGGATAGAGAGAGAGAGTATTGATAGAGAGAGAAAGTGTGACACTTCTTCTTCTCCATTGATACACCTTAGAAGCTTTTGCTATTTTACTTTCTTCTTTTGTATTTTTACGTACTTTTTCTCATGGTGTAAAGGGTGATGATGAGCCATCTTAGCGTGGATGATTAGGGGACTTCAAGCTTGTATCTTTTGCACTTGTATTTTCCTTCTTACCTACGGTAATACAAGTAGTTTTATTTGTGTTATTTTGATGTTGCTCAACATGAGCTAAACTCTTTGAGTTGGGTTGCTATAGCTTGTAATGAACCATTAATGCTTCGTATATAATTTCTCACGTGTTGTGTTTTAATCCTTGTGTGATAACTCTTCCAAACTTGTTTTATATTTGGCCACGTAAAACTAGTACCTCTGTGGATTCAGACATGAACCATAGAGAGAACTCAAGGATTAATATAAATGATAAGGTTGGTTGAAGACATTTAATCAATTTTTGCTTCCTCTAGACATAGAAGTTGCAATAGTTTATAAAGCATAAGCTGTGGGATATTGATTATACAGGGGTGAACCTATTTAGAACCTGACACATAGGCATCTTGTAGTGAAACCACGCGCGCTAGTGATGAAAGGCACAAAATATTTTGTAATAGCCGCTTAACGCTATAGCGTGTGACGTTATAGCGTCTTGTTTCTGGGAATTTACATAGTGAAAGCAATCCAACTTATTTCTCTTATATTTTAACTCACCGTTAACTTGTTACTTTTGCAACCTTTGTTAAACTGAACTTTGTTACTCAACCTATTTGCTACTTGTTCCTCTAAAGTGTAATTCCTTTTTAAACTCTAAAATTAATACCAATCCCTGTGGAGACGAATTCTACTTATCATTATATTACTTGTTGCGATTGTGTACACTTGCACATCACCTTTTCGCACAACAGTTAATGTCTTTTATAAAATAGAATAGGTCTTTTGTGTTATTTAGCTAGAATTAAGGGATGTAAGTGTAATTTGCCCTAAAATAAATTTTAATTTTTTAAAAAAGTAAAAAGTTTCTTTCTTCAGATGTAAATAGAAAAACCACAATTGGTAAGTCTTAGAATGTGGTTTAGGCTAACTCAACCTCACAAAACCGGCTTGGAAAGTGACGGTTGTCTCTTCATCATAAACTCTATTGAGACCTTATCACTAATCGGTGTGGGACTTGGGACTTTCCCCAATACACCCCCTCACGCGCAACACTGTTGGGCTTGTAGCGTGTTTAATGGTAGGTCGCAGATGGATCTAGGATAGGCTCTGATACCATCTTAGACTGTGGTTTGGGCCTCACAAAATCGGCTTGGAATGTGAGGGTTGCCTCTTCATTATAAACCGTATTGAGATCTTATCACTACTCGATGTGGGACTTGAGATTTTCCCCAATAGTAAGTAGTCGGATTATTCTCCACAATTGTCTGGGTTCAACTTCCGCTGCCAACGTGAGAACCTTTTTGATGAGTGATCTGTAACCTCTGTAAGTGCTCAAAGAGTCTTGAGGCCTTACATGACCCTAGTGAGCCCCTAGAGCCCAACTCACTTAGAATTTTATGTAACCAAAAAAAAACAACATTGTTGGTCTAATGGAATAGGCTATCCCGAAATATGAAGTCGACCTGATATTTTCGAGTTTGTTACAACAAGTATTGAGATACTTTGTGGGTTGCGTAATAGTCCGCAAAACGAGTAATGTTATATGGATAAAAAAATTCATACAAATATAGACAAAAACCAATTCACAACACCAATTAACCAAGTTTTTTAGGCTAGTAACCAACCCCGTCTTTTCAGAGTTTTTTAAACCATTAACTAAAAACTTGGTTAATTGATTACTTGGTTAATAGCCTAAAAAACTTGGTTAATTGGTATGGTGAATTGATTTTTGGCTAAATTTATCTGAAATTTTTTGTCTAAATATCATTACTCACAAAAAAAAAGACACAGATGGCGACAAATTCATTAGCATATAAATACCATTGATTTTTATATTTTTGAAAGAGACATACCCTTTGTTTGGATAGCTTCCTAGCTTGTGGCTTATGGCAATTACAATAAGCTAGCTTACATCGGATAGTGTATATCAAAAATGAGTTCTTTTTAAGTGTTGGTAAGAATAGTTTATAGTTTTTTTTCACTAGTTTATAAGTTTTTTTCGAATACTATTTGAAGTACGTGTTTGATATTATGGCTTAGTGTTTCACTTTTTTTTTCTCATTTTTGTCCTTATTCTTTAATTAAAATTTTTCACTTATTTTCCGTTAAATAAATATCCTCTCTCATTCCTGATCTTTGATATTTGGCACTTTTAGCAGCTGATCTTTGGTATTTTTAGCAGTTGATCTTTGGTACTTTTGGCCTTTTAAATTAGTTCAACTGGTAATTTTACCAAACACTTTAAATTATTTAATTTTGAGTTTGTGACCCACAAAATTCTTTGTAGTTACACATTAAAAGTGATTCTACTCTTATCATTCAAGTAAAATCAATTCTTATGAACTCGTTTTTCAAATATTAATGCCAAATACTAAACAAAAATTTTAAAAAATAATTCTTTAGAATCAATTCTATCACAATCTAACAGGGAGGGGAAAGAGAACAAACCTACTTGTTTGGTTTGCATATAAATAGGGAGGAGAGGTTAAAAATAGTGGGGTCACATGATTTTCTAACATCTCCAATGGAAAAAGTGGAGGAGAAATTTTACTCTTTCTTCTCAATTTAAATTTACACCATTCTCAATAATTTTAAAAAGTACAAACATTTTGGTATAGTCAAGGATATTTTTCTCCTTTCACGAATAACTGAATTTCTCTCTTCCTATTTTCTATTCAATCAAATAAAGGAGATATAACATTTCTTTCTGTTCAATTTCTTAATTTTATCTTAAACAATACTTTGAATTTACTCAATTTTTCGCATGTTTCTCTTTTTTGTACCCTTTCTCACTCATTATCTCTACTCTATTTCTCTTCACCACCAAACATAGCATACAAGGTGAGATTGGCTAATGGGCCGATGGGATAAAATATGTGGTCGCCGAAAAAATGGGATAAAATATGAATTGAATTATAATTGATAAATTAAAATTATTTATTATTCATTTACAACAAGTAGAAATATAAATAAATGATTTTTTGTTTGATTCATCATCATCTATTTAATAAAAACAATTCAATTCTTCATTAAAAAATTTCACCAATGGATATCCGATCCATCCGCTAAAAATTTAAAAACAAACAAAATTTAAAGTTTAAAAATTATTTTTAAAAATTATTTAAAATCTAAAAGAAAATATAAATCACCTATGTTGAACCACCAACCTGTTGGATTGTCGGACTACCACCGTGAACTGTCAAAGCTCTGTTGTCGGACCACTATTGTGATATATTAAAGTTTACTTTTCAGTTTTATGAGTATATTTTATTATTCAAGTGTGGCATAAAAAAGTTTAAAATAGAAAATGAATGAATTTTGTTTTTTATTTAGTGTAATTTAATGGATTTTAAAAAGTTTTGGATCGATCAATAATCATCGACTAATTTAAATAGATGAAATGAGTTAAAGAACTTAATTGAAAATAAAAATAATAAAAGACAACCAAAAGTGGTGCGTAAACCTTCCTTACATTCAATATAGCATTAAGAGTTAAAGATTTAATTATTATTTTTATATATACAAATAAGTTTTTCTAAGCTAAGCTTTTATATTTTTCATCATCTGTACCCAAAAAATTCTAAGAAATACTTATACAAATACTGACAACTCAACCTAAGTTAAACAAAATGAAGTTATACAGACACATACAATCCAAATTATTATATGCTTCTCCGCATGCCTATCATCACACTCTAATATTCCCACTTCCATGATCTTGAATTATTAACCGTCTGGAATCCACTTGGAAATCTTGATGTAATAACAACATATTTCTCTTCAATGCACTGGCCACCTCTTCTAACTGTGTACAAAAGTATGATCATTATGCTATCATTATAATAGCTAAAAAAATTGAATCAAGTTTTCTACTCACTTGTGCAACAAACAGAAAACCAAATGTGTCAGATTCAGATGGCTTTGCAGGAATGTCCTTTGCAGAAAACCAAATGTGCATGCCAGATTTCCTTAACAGCGTGCATGAAAGCAGTCATTTTACCCAAATTTGATATGAGTCCAGCGTAAAGATTTAATTTATATTTTATAATTTTTAATATTTTGTTTTTATCATAATAAAATTAAGAAATAATTTTTGAGGAAATAAAATTAATTAGAAATGCGATTAGATATACGTAATTAGTTCTGAGATTGATTCGTTGCAGCAGTAGAAATGTCGTTTATGATATCTGGTTGCCGGGTGTGATCCCCCTCGGATGTCAAGCATTGGTTTTCCCATTTGTGTATGTATGGTCCTGACACTTGCTAGTTCAACAATTCAAACCAAACAACTAAAATATACGTAATTAATGGTTGGTCTGAGTGGTAACTGAGTTTGGATCCACTAAAAATCTCGAGTTCGAATATTCAGTGCGACAAAAGGCCTATTAGATAGAGAAAACCACACGGACCGACAAAACTGTGTTCATGTGGCCAATCAAATTAATAAATTTTGATTATCAACTACTGGTAATTTTTTTTTTGACCCAATCAACTACTGGTAATTAAGTCTGTAAAATTATTGATGTTCAACGAGCTTCTATCCTTAAAGTTGATGCCGTCATGAAGAAACACTGAAAAAAACATGCACCAATCCATTTATTAGTTTATTAATTATATATATATACTGCTGATAGAATCACGATAGGAGTTACTAAGTCACGTTCAACAACGACAGCGCAAAAACATTGAATCACGAGAAAGAGGCAGGAAGGTCACGCAGAAGAGAACAATTCATAGCTCTAGAAACAGGTTCACTTCGCGGAAGGGAGCGGGCAACTACTAATACTAAGATTAGTCAAACCCCTAAATAGCCAGCCCCATTAGTGACAATGACAATGGATACTCTGTAACTTAGCCAGCGGAGGAGCTTGACTCAGCATTTTGTGGGAGCCAAAATACGGAGGAGAATGAGAACAAATCTTTCTTCTTAATTGGTTTGTATAAAATTTGAATTGAGTAAACCTTCAAATTGGTACATCAATTATCATCTTCTTTCCAATTTAATCTCTAAACTATAAAAATAGTTACTGAACTATTCTAAATTCATCAATTTAGTCTTTGAAATATCCACTCTCTCTTCTATTTTGAAAGTAATCAAGAGACCATTAACCCACGTATCAGATATTAGTTTAACCACATATTAGATATATTTATGTGGAACTCACCTTTTGGTTAAAACATGGAAACTTTTCTTCTTCATTCTAACAACCAATAGAAACATGTCATGTGTATTTCTAGGTCTCTCCCCTCAACATCATGCCTACCTATTCTATCACATTCAAACTAAAAAAACTATACCGGTCTTCCATGAGTCTATATTCCATTTCACTACCACTCAATTGGTCCCCAATCCACCAACCTCAAACCCAAATACAAACCCACTCATATCTCGCCATCCCCTCATCCCTAAACAACTCTATGCAAACATGTCTTCTCTAACTACTCCACCAATCACCCCCTTCAAACTCCAATGCATCTTTAGAAACCCCTCCTATAACCGCAAATGCACCGCCCACACCCACACCTATCCTCCATACCTTCAGTTGCTCAAACCCACCCAACACCTCATAGATTTATCTCATCAGTTGGACTCGCTTGTATCGTCACCATCTCCGCCACCGGTTTCTCGCCCAGTCACAAGAGCAATGAATAATATTCGTCAACCAAAGTACCTCCTCACCACTAAACATCCTCTACCACTATCGGTCGAGCCCATCTGCCTAAGCCAAAACTCAAATCAAGTGAATGACGTAAAACTATGAGCCATGAATTTAACGCTTTGCTTCAACACCAAACATGGGAATCAAAAGAAAAGCAAATAGTAATATTGACAGGTATAAAGTCCGACTAGTAGCAAAAGACTTCCACCAACGCTCTGGCCTTGACTATACTACAACCTTTAGCCCCATAGCCAAGCCCATCACAGTTTGGTTGGTCCTCTCATTATCCCTTCAACAAAATTGGCCATTACGACAACTCGATGTGAACAGTGCATTCTTGCATGACACTATTAGCTGAAGAAATTTACCTGCAACAACCCCTGACTTTATCCACCCTGACAAACCTAATAATGTTTGTCGTCTCAAAAAGTCCATCTGCGGCCTCAAGCAAGCACCACTTACTTGGTATCAAACTCTACGTAAGTTCCTCTGTGACTATGGTTGTGTAAATTTTAAGTCTGACTAATCTTTATTTATTCGTCAAAACCGAAACATGGTGTTATTCATGTTGGTGTATGTAGATGATATCACTATCACATGAAACTCTATTGCAAAGGTCAATGAATGCACCACCAAGCTTGCCACGGCCTTCTCCATTAAAGATATGGGTTCACTACACTAATTCATCGGCGTTGAGGTTATTCCCACCTCCACTAGGTTGTTTATCTCCCAACACAAGTATATTAGAGAATTGCTTGAAAGGACAAAGATGATTGATGCCAAAGCTTTTCTTACTCCTCTTTCAACTTCAATCATCTTAAGAAAAAATGATGGGTCAAGCGCCACCGATGCTACCTTCTTTCGCAACACCATATGAAGTCTCCAATATCTATCCATGACACGACCCGATATTGCATGCACTTATGTAATAGTTTGCCGGATTTGTCTTATTATCTCTCTGTATGTTACGACATACTAAATGGGTAGGAAGAAAATAATATTTAAAGGTGATGTGGCAAGAGTGGTTTAGTTGGGTGAGTGACATGTGGAAAAATGTCTTAAAAGTCAATTCCTTGTGTATATTATAAAGCAAAAAAGATTAGATACATAAGTTAACTTACCAAACTCATATTTGTGTATTTCAAAAGTATATTATCGATCACAGAAGTATATTTAATCCGGTAAAAAAAAAAAGAAGTATATTTAAGAAAAAGGAGTAGTAAAATCATGAAGTGCAATATAAATAAAATGGGGTGCAAATAGCATCCCCTAATTCAAAAGCATAGAGAAGAGGAGTAAGCGTAGTAAGGAGTGATCCAATTGTACAAAAAAAGGGTATTACTTTTCCCACACCCCCTCCTACTCAAAACAGACCCCTTAAGGGTGTGAAATGACCAAAAAAGACCAAAAAGCGTTTTTTTCAAGAAATTTCACGTGTTCGAACACGGGGCTTGAAAGCGAGTTCGAATGACATCGTTCGAGTGTGTTAATTTTTGACTTCACACACTCTCTTGTGCGTAATTTCACTGTCAACGGCGAGTCATTCGAACTCGTTCGCATGGCGCTTGTTCGAACAGCGTTCGAACGACATCGTTCGCGTGAGTTAAATATTGACTTCACACCCTCTTGTGCGTAATTTCACCTGTTCGAACGAGGTCATTCGAACCTGTTCGAACAAGGTCGTTCGAACCGTCCTTAAACACGTCCTTAAACACGTCCTTACAGCGTTTCACGCGAGGTTATTTTTGGAATAAAATTTGTGAAGGGGTGTGAAATAGTAGGAGGGGGAGTGGGAAAAGTAATACCCAAAAAAAAGTGTCCAATAGCGAGAGTCTTCTCCGCCCTAAAATGAAGAGAATCAAATTAACTAAAGTGCCCTTTCTCTTCTTCTTTCACTTGATTGAGAGGTTGAGACACATTCCCATTCACCACCACCATGTACAGGAACGTTGCCTCACGCTTTAGGGCCGTCAAGGTTAGTGTGATTCTTCTTCTTCTTCTTCTTCTACCTTCCTTTGATTTGATCTCTTTTACTTCCAATTTTTGCTTATTACGATGCCATAGATCTCATCACCAGCATATTCTCCGCATAGTTTCGGATTGCCACAAAAATCAATGCATAGTTTAATTAAATTCAATTAATTAGTCCCTATACAAATTCAGAACTACACCTTATTGGATTTGCAGATTCGTGTTTGCCAATTAATGCTCTAGGATTTGTATTTACTTGTTTCTGCATCCGAAGTTCTCATTTTTAGGTTATACTGAGCTGGAAAATTATGTTTCTTTACGTTTTAGATTTAAAATTTTGCATTTAGTTGATTATCTGATAGTTTGGATTGTTGCTGTGCTTCTCGGCCGTTGAATCAATGAATTTAGGCCCGTTCGTGCAATAGGTTACCTGCCAATGCTAGATTTGCAAGTTCAAGTTCTGTTTCCTCGAAACCATCGTCTTCTGGTTTGGGTGGTTTATTTGGCTGGCTCATCGCAGAGCGATCCACTTCTGTTCCACCTCTGGATTTTCCTCTTCCTGGGGTTACACTTCCCTCTCCATTGCCTGATCATGTTGCGCCGGGGAAAACTATTATTACTACACTTCCAAATGGAGTCAAAGTGGCCTCTGAGACATCAGCGGTATGGATGAATTGTTGGTTTTTGCTATGTATTATTTGATCTTTGATTTTTTTTGTGTTTGTGAAAATTGTAGGATTTAAACATACTGATTATGTTTTTCTTGTTCTTCAGAGTCCTGCTGCCTCGATAGGTTTATATGTAAATTCTGGTTCAATCTATGAGACACCATTAACTTTTGGGGCTACACACTTGCTTGAACGAATGGCCTTCAAGACCACTACAAACAGGAGTTACTTTCGAGTGGTTCGTGAGGTAGAGGCAATTGGTGGCAACGTGCAGGCTTCGGCTTCTAGAGAGCAGATGGGCTACACTTTTGATGCTTTGAAGACCTATGTTCCAGAAATGGTGGAGCTGCTCGTTGATTGTGTGAGGAACCCTGCGTTTCTTGATTGGGAGGTCAATGAGCAGGTACATTCCCTGAATCCTAATGAGGACTTGTAGAATACTTTTACTGATTGTTTTCTGCGTTCAAAGCTCAAAGCAGTGTTGTTGGAACTTGAAAGTATAAGTCAGCTTGAAGTGCCAAACCCCCCAAATGCCAAGGCATTAGGAAAAACTACTCTCTTCAGGAAAAAATTGTGTAATTAATAGTCATCACACCGATAAGACAATAATGCGAGGATAGAAATCAGAAACTATCAAAAGTGATGCATGAATAAGCAATTCTTATAGTCCTTGGTGTAAGTCAGCATCAACATAATCAGAAAGCAGTACTGGTGGTAGTGAGCTATAGGAGTCCTTGAAAGAAACTAGATGTCTAGATGTCTTCATATGTGATAATAAAAAACCCACTGGGAGACAGGAAAGTTGAATTATTCTAATAATATAATTGTAATGAAACTAGTGTGCTGCTATGCTGGTTATTTTTTGAAAATAGAGCTCAGCAGTGTATTTAAGTTGAGAATACTTGTAAATGAGACCAGCTTGCTACTATGCCGAGTTTTGTTTTTCTTTTTAAAAATGAAATTCAGTAGTGTGTTTCAGTCAAGATGAAATTTGTTGTCAGCAGTTTCTGCCATGTCTTCATAAATTATGTGCTAATAATATAATTATAAACAAAACTAGGGCCCTGCTATGCTGGTTATTTTTGAAAATAAAGTTCAGCAGTGTGTTTAAGTTGATAATACTTGTAAATGAGACCAGCGTGCTGCGTTTTTCTTTTTAAAAATGCTATTCAGTTGTTTCAGTCAAGATGAAATTTACTCAGTCAGCATTTTCTGCCATGTCTTCTCTACTGTGTGGTCGGATTCATAAATTATAAATAGCTTATAAGTTGACTGTAGTGTAGCAAGGTAAAGGACCTCTATATTCTCATAGGATTTTTACATTTCAACTTTAACCGCTTTTTAGAATAGTAAAAGTTGCTGTCGATGTTAGTTTATTAGGATGTGTTTCAGAGTGAGCAATCATATGTTTGTAAGGCCTAGGACAACTGGTAAAGCCGACGTTGTTAGGCTGGACATTTTCCTTGGTTAGTCGGGTTCGAACTTGGGATATCCACTTTGTGTGTTAGTTATGGGTGGTCTTGCTACTTCATCTGTAGAAAAAAAGTGAGCAATCATATTCAAGGTTTACATAAGTAGTGTTGTATATCAATCGACATATGTCTCGAGACTCTCGACCATTTGAATTTTCTGCTTTTATTAATACCACAATTATATGCAGCTTTTGAAAGTGAAGGCTGAGATTGGTGAAGCTTCCAAAAACCCTCAAGACTTGCTTTTGGAAGCAATCCATTCTGCTGGTTTCTCTGGTGCCTTGGCTAATCCTCTTTTAGCTTCAGAATCAGCACTAAATAGACTGAATGGTACACTTCTGGAGGAGTTTGTTGCTGTAAGTTTTCAAATTTGATGTTTATGCATAATATAAATTTAGTTGTCTCTCCAAAATTTTGAAATACTTTTTAATGGTCTTTATCTTTCTTATGAGACTTCAAATTTTATGAAACATCAGGAAAACTATACTGCACCTCGGATAGTACTTGCAGCTTCTGGTGTCGAGCATGAGGAATTGTTATCCGTTGCAGAACCCCTTTTGTCTGATTTACCCAGTGTCCCACGTCCAGAGGAGCCAAAATCAGTATATACTGGTGGTGATTACCGTTGTCAAACTGAATCAGGGGTATGCATTAGAAAAGATATATGATGCTTTTTCTTTCTGTTTACATCTCTGTTTTTTACAGTTTGGGCTCAAGCATCTGCCAAGTCTAACATTCCTTGAATGGCCAGACGACCCATTTTGCTCTTGCATTTGAACTTCCTGGTGGCTGGCATAAGTTGAAGGATGCTATGGTTTTGACAGTTCTTCAGGTCTTGATTATGTCTTCTATTTATCTTCTTTATCATCTTTTAAGGTGGCCAAAAATATTTCCGAGAATTCATTGTTAAGTCAGCATGTCTTTATTATCTTACTTAACACAGGTACTACTCGGAGGTGGTGGATCATTCTCAGCTGGCGGACCTGGTAAAGGGATGTATTCACGGCTGTGTAAGTTGTCAAGCTTTCAGTCTCTGTAATTGAAACTAAGAACAGTCATTTAGACTACTTGATTTTCAGTTAGTCAGTTAAATATAAAAGTGCTATATATGAAGGCATATTATTTTGATGGTCTACCTTTATGTATAATTTTTCCATTCAGCTTTTCTCTATTGCACTGCACCGCCTTCTGCAACTTACTCCCTCCGTCTCATAATAATTGTCGTTTTAGCTCATTTTACGCATATTAAGAAAAGACTACTCCCTCCGTTGTTGGTCTTTGGTACTTTTAGCCTTTTATTTTTGTTCCAACACAATGGTACTTTTAAAAACCCAATGTACAATTCACCAAAATTTTCCAAATATGCCCTTTATATTTATTGAGTCATTTAGACTTCCAAAGTATAGATTTATTGTTCCAACACTCTTTTACTTTGATTTCAATTGTCCCAAGACAATTACAGAGGGGTATTTTAGTACTTGACTAACACAAATTAATACCACCTTAATAACTTGGAGTGATGAATATTATAACTTGGGAGTGATAAATATTATTTTAATTGGAGGGTACAATTGGAAAAAAGCAACTAATATTGCATTGAAAATCGTGACAATTATTTTGAGACAAATTTTCTTTGCTAAAGTGACTATTATTGTGAGACGGAGGGAGTAAAATTTTATCCCCCTTAAGAGAAAAAGATATGTATTCTTTAAATATTGTTACCCTAACAATCTTGCTTTTATCACATACAGATCAAAATGTTCTGAATCAGTATCCACAAGTTCATTCAATTTCGGCATTCAACAATGTTTACAACAACACTGGCATTTTTGGTATCCAAGTCACAACAGTAAGCCCCTCTCCTGTCCATCATAACTAAGAACACTTCAATTAAATCCTTAGAAGGGACCAAAACGTGTGTTTTGGAGCTATGAGATTATTCAACAACTACATAAAATTCAGGGCTGCTTAAAACACGAGTATTATTGATGAACAAACATTGGTGCCTTAGTGTATAAACGGAGTTGGTAGATTTACAGTGATGCTGGAACAGATTTGTACCGTGTTTTTTAGGCTAGACTTCAGCTTGTTCTGTGTGGTTGATTTATTTAGTCTAAATAATATTTTGCACAATTGAGGTGCACTCTGCAGCCTGCTAGACACAATGTATTGTAACTACATAGCTTTCAGGAGCTAGACCCATATATCGGCATCTTTATGAAAACTTTGACATGATATGATAGGAATCATGGGCAAATGACTTAGAAGAATGTTGAGTAATCTGTTTTGGAGTTATTTTGTTGGGGGGTTACTACTGAAATATTGTGAAGTATGGAAGACATAATTTTGTAGCTTAGGTTTCTAAGATATTTAATCAGTGTTCTTTGAATAAGTGATCAGAGGCTTCTGATCCTTACGTGGTGACGACTGTCACATAAAAGTTATATTGTAAATAATAGAAGTGCCGTGCTTATTCATGTTACAGTTTTCTATTGACTGTAGTTAGTAGTTACATGTAATGATTCTTTCTTTTCCTTGGTTGGAAGATTGTTACTTTTGCATTTATACCAATATATATAAAGTCAAATGATAATAAGTTCCTTAAGGACACTAATTAAGAAATCAAAATTGAAAATTGTATTGAAAATTATAGCATTTAATGCTACTAATATAGTAAATATTGTACCTTTTAATACAAACTTACCATTTCTTGATTCCTTAACCAGTGTTCTTAGGCACTTCTTAAGAGGACCCATATATAGAATATAATCCGTGCACCACAGATTTTATGACAAATGCTATGCATAAATCTTTGTATAACCTGATGACAAGATACATGTGTGTGCTTTGTTGAGTATGTACAAAGTGAGTTGTGGAAAAAAGAGAGTTTGGATGAAAACCTTTTTCAACTGAAGTTATTAAATAAAGTGAAAATTAGTAGTTTAGTACTATTTGTTTTCGAGCTTCTCATATTTTTGGCCTGCCAAGAAAGTGGCAGGCTGCAAGTGTTTTTCATTCCAAGATTTTCACCTTCCTGCTTTCTATAAACAGACTCATCGTTGTTTATGATATTCCCTAAATGCCTGGAATCATTGAGCTTATATTTACATATGATGGATGTGACCCAACTTCTGGATTATGATTTATGACTCTCTGGACAATCTTTTCAGTAGTATTCCTTATTTTCTCATCATATGTGATAGGACACTAGATTAGGGCCTTAGCCCAATAGAGGTGTTGAATAATAATTAGTAGCGATGTGACAGTTTGTTGCCTTTCTGCTAGGAGGGAAAACAGTTATAAAAGGTAGGGGTGTGAGGGGTAGGAGTCATTGATGTTTGTTAGGAGAGTTTCTATCTGGTAGGAGCCATAGGCTCTGGATTGTTTTGATTCTCTACTGTAATTGAGCATTCTGCTCCTTTTCAATTCCATAATAGAAGTATTTTCTTTTTCTTGAATTCATGGGTTCTATCAATATGTAACCTTATTCTTGTATGTGTACTAGGGTTCAGATTTTGTAACAAAAGCCATTGATGCAACAGTTAATGAGATTCTTGCAGTTGCTACTTCTGGACAAGGTAGGCTGTTATGCTTTTCCCTTGACTAGTAATTTGCTTCTTGATTATCACCTTTAGATTAGACATTAGTAGCCTTACACACATTCTTTTAATTTTTATTTGCAGTTGACCAGGTGCAGCTGGATCGTGCCAAACAAGCTACAAAATCTGCAATTTTGATGAATTTAGAATCAAGAGTATGTAAATCCATTTCAAATGAAAATTTTGCTTGGAAATTATGACCGCAGAAATTCATTTTTCTTATTTTCTATTGTTGTTGTTGTTGTTGTTGTTGTTATTATTATTATTATTATAGGTTCTTTGTTTTTGTTACTATCTGATCAGCATTGAACTTAATGTGTTTTCAGATGGTTGTTTCAGAAGATATAGGAAGACAAGTTTTGACATATGGCGAGAGGTATGGCTTATTAAAGGCAGTCTAAATTCTAAATTTTGTGTCGATTTAGAGTTACTAATTAATTCACTGGTATTTCTATGTTTCTGGGTGTATTAGTTAAATGTGTTTTGTTGTTTGTTTCTGATCTTTTGTTTGTTTTCTTCAGCGTTTCATTTTCTGAAGTTTAGCATCTAAAATTTGTAGCTATTCATTTCTGCAATGAGTTTAAATATGCACTGGTGGTGAAACCATATATTTGACTAATAAAATTAGCAGTGAAAACATGATTGTATTTTTGATTCATAAGCCATGTAGCATATATGAGAATGTTGTGTTGGATGAGTGAAAATACTAGACGAGATGGGATTAATAATGATAGCATTAGAGAGAGTTGGGGTGGCACCTATTATAGAAAAGATGGTGGAATCTGGACTTAGATAATATGAGCATCTATGGATGACACCTGTAGATTCTGTCATTAGGAGAGTAGATCAGGAGGGCAGTCCTATCTCTAGAGGTCGAGAAAGCCCAAGAAAAAGGCTAAGTTATTAAGAAAGATATAAAGGCCAATGGCTTAGCTATAAATACGATTTATGATAGAACATTATACATGGCTGACTCCACTTAGAAGGTGTTTGTTTCCGCGGTAGGGAGGGGTTAGACACACAATTGTGCTGAAGCTACAACGTGTAGCTTCCACGGCACATCATAAATCACTGCCAGCTACCCGTGAAACCAAACATGCAGTTATAAGGTAAGGTTTGAGTGTTGTTCAACATGTGATTGTAACTACAGAAATAATTAGTCTTGGCCATTGTTAGAGTATTCTGCTATATTGTAGATTCCATCTTTGCTGTTAGTTCTTGTTTGTGTGCATTTACAATTGGAAGTTATGTGCGGGCTGAGCAAGGATACACACTATACTAGGCCTTGTTTACTTTCTAGAAATTGTATTCCTTTTGAATTGCTAACAAAAGGATGGAAAACTAGCTAGTGAGAATACATTTATAGAAACACTGAAAATAGTGTTTTTGCCATTTTCAAAATTATTGAAATTACTGAATTTGTTTAGTAAGATGATTCTTAGTTTTAGTGAAAATAAGTGGAAATAAAAATAGGAAACAAGAGAAAGGAAGTTATCCACAATATTCTTTTTATTTTGTGTATAAAAGGAACAGAAAAAGGAAAGATGTTAGTTTTAGTATTAAAAAGAATATTGTGCAGTTGTTTCTTGCATCTGGTTCATGTTTGAAAGATGTTCTTGCCCCTACTCAGGAAACCCGTGGAAGATTTCTTAAAGGCAGTGGACGAAGTAACATTGAAGGATATTACCTCAATTTCTCAAAAGCTCATTTCTTCCCCTCTCACATTGGCTTCATACGGAGATGGTATGTATTTCCCTTGTTTTTGAATAAAAATATTATCCGTGATTGTTATTTTATCTTGTGTAGTAATCTTGTCTCTATATGTTCTGCAGTTTTATACGTTCCAAGCTATGAATCAGTGAGCAGCAAGTTCCGTTCAAAATGAGATTGCTTTTATCCATCATATATGCAATCAACTCTTGTACGGCTGAAAGGTGTATAATTAAGTTAAGTCCTAATTATCTTGTTGTAGACAATAAATTAGTGATTGTGCGCAAGCAACATCTGCATAAATCTCATTATTTTTTTGTACCGTTGATCTGGAAGAGTTTTTACAAGAATGTTTTCCAGCTGAGCTTTAAACTGCTGGATTATTTTTGGATTGAATCCCTTGTTGGGAAACCATGTCATACATTATTGTCTGGAACTCACCGAGTTAAATAAATACATTGTATGAGTTTTACTTTGCTTGCACTTACAACTTTTATTTGTGAAGGTTATCTCATCTGAAATTCCTAGTTTTCCCAATATTGTTTTCTATGGCATCAATGACCATGAGAAAAAATGGTTTAAACTTTTAGCAAATAATATCAGGTGCTCTAAACATGATTTAAAAAATTTAGAATAAAAAATAAAATATACCATTTAATATTACCTAAATGTTCTAGTAAACAATGTTACCTAAATGTATTATTTTTTAGTAATTTTGTAGACTTGTAAACAATGTTGCCTACGATATTATCTAAATCTTCTAGTAGACAATGTTAGCTAAAATATAACATCAAATTTTATTTTATTGAAATTCGCACGTGTGAACAATTGAGCATCATTATTATACCCCTAGCTAGCAGTTTCCTGCCAAACATTTTTAAGATATTCTTCTTTCTTTAGCTTGGGTCTACAATTGGTCAAAACAACATTTTGACTTCTTACCTATTTGGGTGATGGCAAAATGTAAAAACTATTTGACAGTTTATGTATGGAGTTTCAAAATTCATTCGAATCCTATACTAATTATTACTTTAACATAAAATATAAATTCTATAGGTTATACCTATCCAACCCTCTAACACAAAAGAGAAACAAATAGGGAGATAAATGTCATAAGTGATATGTGATTATGTGAATGGTGTGACAGAAAGGAAGTAGTAGATACAGAGAAAAAGAAGATTTACATTGATATATTTTTTTTTTTGAGTGAAGTGTTACATAGATATTAAAAGTTATGAGGTGTCAAAAATAAGAAATCAACATCAAATATGAGCAAAGTGTTATGTGGCCTATGGATGAACCAATCGGCTACCTGCTTCGCTGTCTGCAAAATGCAAATTCTTGATTACACTGTAATTTATAATTTTTTTATCCCAAATAATTAATGTAATTGCTTTGTACTCATTTGATGAGAAGTGAGAACCCTAATGATGTCTTTTTTTTGTCTCTCATGTTTTTTTTTGAAGCAATGTTTTTCTTTTCTTTTTGAACAGTTGACTCCCATATTATAATAATAATAATAATAATTATGTTTTTAGTAAATATATTGGTCTTGAGAATAATTACATTTTAGTACAATTTATTAAAATACGTAGTCCGACCTAAAGGGTTTAATAGTCCTAGATTAATTAATAAATGCAATATTATATTATATCAATTAATTTGTACTCCTATTTGACTCAAATGTAAGCAAAATAATGTTTAAGTTAATAGATCAAAACAACTTGGATCTACTTGCACCATCTGAAAAGTAAAAATATTTGTTTATCTCTTTCTATAATTTTTATTTTGACTTCCATAAGTTTAAAAGTTTGTATTTAGACCCTTCAGCTATTTCAACTCTGATTTCAAATTAGATCTTGAACTTACACTCTCTCTTCTTCTTGATCCCTAAAATATATTAAATTAATATGTGGCTCTCAAATTTACAAACTCTATCAAATTATTCTCTAAATTTTGTCTCTGTAGTCTTTGTAAGGGATTTGGGTCCGGTGCAGTCACAATTAAGTGCATTCAGTCAAGTAGTAACCAACTGTTGGATAAAATAACCAAAATTCCATGTCATAATGCGATTAGAAAACAACACTTATGTGGTTAATGCTGTTTTTTTTCCTGTATTTGTTTAACAAAAAAAAGCACGAACGATATAAAACACCCGTGCAAGTGAAATAAACTAAGTTTTGTCCTATAAATAGTTTGTAACTACTATAAACTAAGTGGTAATAGATAGATCTTCGTTAGCAAATTTGTAATAAAACTCGAAGCTACAATAGAACTGCTAACTGTTCAATTAGAAATAGTTTTAATTTTTATTATAATTTTATGTTTTACGATTTTGCCTCTCAGTTTATCAATTTGTTTCTGTTTGTGGATAAAGAGGACTTTCTGGCTTTGTAGTCCTTTGCTGGTTTGATGGGGGGGGTATTAACCCTTTTTTCTCAAAAAATTTTGTAATATGGAATACACATATCCACTGCCGTAACAAGAATTGTACACTTTAAGTTTAAGAAATATTCTTAAAGATGAATTAAGCAGAAAAAAAAGAGTATTTTGGAATTTTTGTTTGGCCGTATATTTAGAATATTGAACACATATGTAGGTTATCTTTCTCTTTCTAGTATAATACCTAAAATTAGTATAATTGATTATATTCCTCGTCGGAAACAATATATAATAGAACAAATATTATAAATTTGCTTAAAAAAACAAATATTATAAATACGTGGAATGATAAATAAATAAATAATAATACAGAGAAGATATAGAGAGCTCTGTTAAGATATGTGGGGTCCTTAATTTGGTTGCTTCGTCAATGGTCAATTTAACTTTAAATGGATAACTAAAGCAAATTGATTCTCTGATTTTTATTCTTTTTTCTTTAACTTAAAATTTGGGAAGAAAGATAAATATCTCAATTCACCTACTTATTACAATTCCAATTTTCTGGATACCCTTGGTCTTGATTCTCGTATTTATATTTTTTTTATCAAAGTTCTCTCATAGTCTCATATTTTAGTGCCATATAAACTAAGATATTTATATCCTCAGAGCATCTAAAATAAGGACATCTTATCTCTTAAGACTTTGAATTTAATAAATACCCTTATTTTGGAAGTTTAAAAAGTGGGTACCTATTGAGATGTAAGCTTTAGATAGAAAATTTTCTCTCTTCTTTGATGCAGGGATCCACACATTTAGTTTTATTAAAAAACTAATATAAATTGAAACTACCTTGAAAACTAATTTAGTAATGTGTACACTTAGGATTCACTTAGTAAATTTTTGTTGAAGTTATTATATAAGTACTATTATTAAAAAAATTATAAAATAGTGATATCTACACGTGGAACCCATTTAAGTACTCAATTTGAATTTCTCCACTACAGATGCTCTCATAGCTCTGACTAATATTTTAGGGTAAACCAATGTATCCATTGTTGCAAAACTACAAAGACTAATCTCCTGAGGTATTAAGAGCCATTTAAGGGATCAACATCTCCCACCAGGTATTTTTTCAGATGCACCAGCCAGAAATTGAACCATGACCAAATGATTAAGCAACCTAAGCAGCATCTATCACTTGTATTATTTCATGGTGGTAACTCTGACTAATATTTTAGGTGAAATTTCCGACCCCCTCCTCATATTCAGCTCTCTAACAAAAAAAAAATGCAATTGAAAAGACAAGGGGGCAATGATAGCCATGTATTTATATTGCAAACATCATTAGGGCCCCTCCATCATTTTTCCTATTGACTACACCAAAGAAATTAGTTATATAAACGTGAAGCTTAACCATCATCTGATTAAGATACTTTTTTGAGGGCCACAGATTTTCATGCCTATTTATGACCCACATGATATAAGTTATATCATGTGAAACTACTACATAAGATGTGTGTAACTGACCAATACTATAGATCACCCCAGAATAGAAATAACACAAAGGTCAGGGGGCCAATACATTATTACAACTAGTATGTACTGACAGTGTGCAAATATTTTACAACGTCAACCAATTAGAAATCGATACAATATCATAGAAATATTTTACTTTTATTTTATTCATCTTGAAAGTCACACCTATCATAAATTCTTACTGATTGTTCGTGTAAAAAACATTTACACCGTCGGTACATACTTATTAAAATTAAAATCAATTACAAAAGAGAAAGAGAAATGAATATGCGAAGGGTTTAATTAGTGTACACCATAGCTGTAAATATTTTTACATCACCAACCAATAAAAAATTATGATATGACTGACTTTTAAGCTAGTTAATTAAGATAAAGTCAAATATTTCTTATGTCGTGTTATTTCGTAATTAGCTGAATTTGTAAAAAATCTCGTACAACGATAGTGTATATAAATTAAGGATAATGTTAGATAGTACGAAAACTTAAGAAAATCACATAATCTTAACATGTCAACCGCTACTCGCGCGTGTTGGGTTATCAAACACATTGTTTTTCTGACATTTTTTTTTTAAAAAAGTTTCGTACCACCGATGAGTGTCGAGAAATTAAATCAATATTATTATCCCAAAATTAAATCAAAACTAGTTGTCCTTTACTTTTATGCTATGCAGTGTTAAACAGTAAATAATTTCTGGTCTAATTATGACTTGTAATATGATTATATATATATAGCATAAGATAAGTTGGTGTAATTAGGAGAGGAGGTGGTGGTCCATCAAGTACGTTTGCTCATTTTACTTGATTATCAAGCAACCTTCTAATACTGTCTGCCCCCTCAATATCTTTGTCTCTCTCTTCCTGCGTGTGTGTTTGTGCACAAAACATTCATGCCAAAGCATCATGATCTGCACTCCCACCTCAAAACCCATGTGAGTTTCTATCCTTCTTTTTTCCTTATTTTTATCCCCGTATCTCTCTCCCTCCCTCTCTTTCTATAATCATTTTTGGATTTATTATACATCATGTCACATTAATCTGTTATGTGAAAATAAAATTAGACTGTAACTCAGGCCATGGCTGTTTTTATTACTAATTTACTATTTTGTGATGCTGACACGTATTAATCGAAAGTGAGTTATTTTTTGGTAAATCAAGATATCTCTTATGCGTAATGTAGACTAATTCCTGAAGTGCTGAGATTCATTTAAAGGATTGATGTCTCCCACCAGATGTTTTTTCATACGTGTCGGGTAGAGATAAAACTCTTGACCAGATAATTAATGAGTCCAAGTATCTACAAGTGCTTGAATGAATGAAGACATAAATATATAGGAAAAGTACTATAAAACATAAAATACATTAACACAAGAAACTAATCAAGTTTAATTCATTGTTAATATGATATTATGCTTGCTAAATGGGTTGTTCCACTTTTCCAACATTTTGGGCTTTTTCAATTTCACCTTTTTCTAGCTCCATATACAATTATGCTTGATATTAGTAATATCCCATAGCCGCTTTTGTGGTTCAACAATGTTATTTAGACAAAAAAAAATTAGAAAAAATAGACAAAAATAAACTTACAACACAAATTAACCAAATTTTTTAGACCATTAACCAACCTGCTTTTTCACAGTTTTCGAGGCGTTGATTAAAAACTTAGTTAATTAATCACTTAGTTAATGACCTAAAAAATTTGGTTAATTGATATTGTAAGTTGGTTTTTGTCTATTTTTGTCTAATTTTTTTTTTGTCTAAATAACATTGTTGTTTGTGGTTAATGCTAAGTTCAAATAATAATCTAAATAAATATTCTCTAATTCTTTTATCTAATGTCTCCTTTTACACATTTTTTTTTATTCCTCTCTTTCATATACAGATTAGATATTATGTCCATGACTTTTGTCATTTTCATTTTTTTCTCCATATACTCATACATATCTCATCTACCTCACTCACATTGTAGGAGACAATCTTATCCTTCAAATAAAGTTACAGTGTGCCAAAAATAAGGTGTAAGATAGAGAAGTGAATAGAACATGAGTTTTGAGCTTTAGTAAGAAAAAACCAACCGGGTTTTCTTTCTTTTTATCACAATAGACGCGGTTCACAAATCAGCATAGGTTTAAAGTTGTTATGTGTATTCGAAACAGACAACTTTTTCTTTTGTTATATTTCTGATATTTCTCACTCTCTCTTCCTAACCTTCACTAAAAGTAGAGCAAATTCTGCTATGTTTGTTTTCTTATTCTAACTGCTTCCTCTTTTCCTTCTCTCATTTTCCTTCACTTTCCAAGTAACTCCATACTCTCATAACTCATCATCAACTCATCCTTATCTGGCATATGAATTTTATTTATATATATATATATATATGCTTTGAGAATATTAATTATTTCCATTTCTTTTTCTCTACTCAAGGTTTGTTTTTCTGAATTGATATATATATAGCTATATATATATTCTCTCAAATATATCATCCAATTTAATTTGTTTTATTGATCTTGTAGGAAAGTGTACTGATCTACAACATATCAAGGTGTTGGGTGAATATGCTAAGTGGAAGAGTTTCAATTAGAAAGATAGTATATATATAAATTACTATTTGTATCCATATATTCAAGAAAAGGAGAGAGAGAATGAACAAGATGAGAAGTTCTGATCTGATAGATGCAAAGCTTGAAGAGCATCAGTTATGTGGATCCAAACAGTGTCCTGGTTGTGGACATAAATTTGAAGCTAAACCGGTACGGTAATTAAATATCTCTCATCAATAATATTCTTTCCTTCAACTATAAGCTTTTATCAATATGAAGAACAAGAAGAATCATAGGATAAAATAAAGCATAACATATTCACATGCTTATGGAAATTTGTTTCATTAATTTAATGGTGTATCTGTATCCCTTTTTTCTACACCTTACCTACTTAGTACTAAAGTTCTCTTCTTCTTTAATTCTTTTTAATTATATTCTCCTTCTCTATCTTTTTTGCTTTCTTTTTTTTTTTAATTTAAATTTAAATTTGAATGGGACTGTACAGGATTGGCTAGGTTTACCAGCAGGAGTGAAGTTTGATCCAACAGATCAAGAACTGATAGAACATCTTGAAGCTAAAGTAGATACAAAGAACATGAAATCACACCCTTTGATTGATGAATTCATTCTCACTATTGAAGGTGAAGATGGGATTTGTTATACTCATCCCGAAAAACTTCCAGGTAATCAATATCAAATACTTATTATAGACCAGATACATCCGTTATTCAAATTTAATTAAAACTGTATTTTTCTCTCATGACATCAGAGGTCGTATTCATATACTTCTTCAGGCTTTAGTTTAATTCACCATATTATTTTTTGTTTAATAAACAATATTAAAATTTATGTCCTTATATTAAGTTAAATATAAACTTGAAGAAGAGGGTTTTGTTGTGTAGTTCACCTAAATGGACCTAACTTTGATTTTGTGTAATTTTCAGGTGTGACAAAAGATGGACTGAGTAGACACTTTTTCCATAGACCATCAAAAGCATATACAACAGGAACAAGAAAGAGAAGAAAAATTCAAAACGAATGCGATCAATTACAAGGAGGAGGAGGAGGTGGTGGTGGCGGCGGAGAAACTCGATGGCATAAAACAGGTAAAACTAGACCAGTGATGGTGAATGGGAAACAAAAGGGTTGTAAGAAGATACTTGTGTTGTATACAAATTTTGGGAAGAACAGAAAACCTGAGAAAACAAATTGGGTGATGCATCAATATCATCTTGGTCAGCATGAAGAGGAGAGAGAAGGTGAGCTTGTGGTTTCTAAGATATTTTATCAGACACAACCTAGACAGTGTAATTGGTCTGATCATAAAAGTGCAACAACTACAACAAGTGGAGGAGAACCTAGTAATGGTGGAAGTGGAAGTTGTTCTTCTTCTAAGGAAATTGTTAATCAGATTCATAATCATAGAGATGATATTTCTGCTGTTCCTTCTGCTTTAACACCATTCACTGCTGCTTTGGATATTCAACAACATCTTAAATCTGATCAATTTGCCTTCAACCCATTCACTAAAAGCTTCCATGAGGTACATATATACATATCAATCACATTTCATTAAACTCACTTTCATCTCTATATATAGCATCACATTGCACTGCCATATATATGGGGCAAAAATATCTAACTCATGTTCATCAACGATGTGTTTGAATCTTACCTTCTTATATAAATGCTCTTTGAAATCATGTTCTAAATTTTGCATATTAAAAATAAGGTAAATTCCAAGATATTCATAAATAAAAAAATATATATAGTTACGGATACCTAATGAGTAAAAGATAAGGTTAAAAGTAATTTTTTAAAATAATTAATTATTTTAAAAGTAAAAAAAAAAAAAAAACTGATGTGGCATCAGCTAAGTAATCTAAGAGTACCGACACCCAACAAATTAGCAAGATACTTGAGTAGTAAAAAAAAATATTATAACAAAATCAAAATGTTGGGACACTTGGATATATATTTAGGAACATTAATATCTAAAGCAATGAATGTGATGTTTCACTTGCATTGCAGCCATTGCAGCCATATACTAACTTAAATTTACCCGAAAATTAATTTCAACATTTGTTTGGTAAATATATATATATATATATATATATATGGTTTTATATAAGGAAGGTGTTGAGTGTTGACATAACAATTGCTTGCATGAAATTCCAACCACCGTTTGATTACCTACCTTAGAAAGGTAGTATAGTCCTTCCTCCATTCCTAAACTTTGTCTTTTTGGCCTCTTTTTTTGTTCCAAAACTTTGGTCCTTTTGAGATATCAATGTACATTTTACCTAATTTTTCCAAATTTACCCTTTATCAATTAATTGTCACTATTCACAATATGAACTCTTTTGAATTCCCAAGTTAGTGGGTATTAATGCAATAAATGGATACTTTAGTCTTTAGGTATTACAAATTTATGATTTCTTAATTTGTGTGAAACACTCTAAAAAGACCAAAGTTTAGGAACGGATGGAGTATAGTAACATTATTCTATGTATTGAATAAATATTAATGAAATAATGTTATAACAAGTTGATTTATAGGTAGAACTAAGAATATCTTGAGAAGTCCCAAAAATTGAAAAGGGTGAATGATAATTGACCAGCTAGCTAGATAATTGGATGATCATATATAGTGTACAATTTGAGGTGTTGATGATTGGTGACCATTAATGTAGGTTGGAATAGGAGAAGTTTCCACAACAAGAGAAGTTCAAGCATCAGGATCTTGTGAAGAAGTACATGATCATCGGCATCAATATCAACAACAACAACAACAACATCAGCATTCACACCAACAACAATTTGCAAACACAGATTTCCATATAAGTAGGCCTTCAAATCCAATCTCCACAATCATCTCTCCTCCTCCCCTCCACCACACATCTATCATCCTTGATGACAATTCTTACCATGTCTCCAGAATTATGCTCCAAAATCAAAATTTCCAGGTATTTATCTCCAAGTCCGGCTTCTTAAACATGCCTTCATATGAATATTTTTACTTTAATTTTCATGATTTTTTTTTATAGCAAATATGAGCTTTTTTTTATAGACAAATGTTAGTGTATTAATTATTGTTAGTAGTATTTTCTAATCTCACCAAAGTTTGAACCTCAGACCTTTAACTCTTCTAACTCCTCTCAAACTAGTTGAGCTACCCTAACCCCCCTAATAGCAAATATTATTAGTGGGGTGGAGTTGAATTAAAACCCTATCTTTAACTTTCATACTTTTTTAATAGCAAATATCAGTTTTTATAGACAAAAATGTTAGTATTTAATTGTTATATAATATTTTCTAATGTCGCCAAAGTTTGAATGTTAGTATTCCCAAATTGTAGTGACATAGGGTCTTGGATCCGCCGCCACTGGTGATGGTCTTTTCTATAAATAGTGTATTGACCCTTTGAAGTGTATTTCTAGGATATATGAGTTTTTGTGTTCTGTGGTCCATTATATTGTGTACAGAGATGCCCTTAATACTTGTCAGTATTTTTCTTGGTGTTTCTGAATCGTATTTTGCCTATTTATACTTGGGCTGGGGTAACCCTGTTATTCGTATTTAACTATATCTATCTTTGCTTGTTAAAAAAGAAGGATTTTCAAACTAATGTAATTAAGGATTTGCAATTTCATTGTAAAAAAGAAGGATTTTCAATTTCAAAGGCAAAGATATCCAACTCTATAATTTCATGTACTAAATTTGTTTTTTTTTTTATAAGTCATGTACTAAGGTTTCATGTACTAAATTTGTGATGATTCGTGGCATAATTAAAAAAATTTGTCGATGGATCCAATTGACATTTGGCAAAAGAAGCAAGATTTATAGAAAGAAAATAATGTAAAGAAAATGGGTGGGTTGAGTAGTGCAATGAACTGGCCACTCTATATATATATATATATAGTCCAAAAATGGGTTGATTATTCTGCATGGTATTATGCACAAGACAAAATTCATTTACATTAGGCAAGCTTTTATAAGTGGTTGCTAAATTACAAGCATGAAACAGTCAATTCACCTTTTGATTGTCGTTCAATGAAAGAAATTAAACAGTATGATTAAATTTTATTATTATTATTATTATGATCCACATGGCAGCAACAGCAGCATCATCATCATAAACTAGGTGGAAGGTCTGCGTCTGGTTTGGAAGAAGTAATAATGGGATGCACTTCAACTTCAACTGATCATCTCAAAGAGGTAACAAACAACTTTTTGACTCTGAAATATATGTATGTATATATGAACTTTGTAGTATCTCATAATGTCGACTCAGAAAAGAGAAAAGATATATGGTCAAGTATAGATGATTAGAAAGATATTAATTAAAAACAAATTTTATTTAAATTAAAGACAAGAATCCGTTTTCATCTTTTTTTCTTTTGGGTATTATTCTTCCCTTTATCTCTTTTAGCTGTTGTTTTCATCTTGTATATCTGAACAATAGTATATGATTTCTTTACATGATAGAAAATAATAAATTACTTTGGGGAATAACATGAAGTTAAATTAACGACCATAATATATTGTAAACAAAATGGATATCATAGAATTCTCTTTTATATCTGAAACAAAAAACAATTAGCCATATATAAAAGTTCAAAGGAAATGAATTTTCTTTACTTAATTAGATGTAAGTGAAAAAGCATATAACATTTTCTCCCCATTAAAACACTCCTAATAATGCTGAATTTTTCTTCTAGTTTATAGTTTTATCTTCCAAATCCTACTAGCAAAACAAATAGTCAAATACTAACAAATACAAGTTGAGTGGTGTCATTCTTTTTAAGCCTTATCTCTGGTCTATATAGGAGTTGAAGTTTTTTCAATACACCTCATCATGCCATCACTATTAGTCTTGGTGTGTGAATAGTAACAGTGAGTTGCAAAGTCATTATCTTTTTTATGAATTATTTGTGAACCTCTTTGAAATGCAACTCCAGAAAATAGGAGTTATAGGTCACATGGTATTTGTTGATCTGTGGTTACCTCTTGAAGGTTTTAATGTTCTACTTCACTCGTACCTTGTACGAGTAAAGTTTTGAGTACATCTAATACTCAATATTAATAAAACAATTTTCTCTTTTCTTTTCAATGGAAATTTTTCCAACTCAGCTTTACGAAACTGATGTATAAGGTGGTAAATGTTCATAGATTACGTATTCTTTTTAGACCTTATCTCTAGTCTGTTAAAACTTCTTCCAAACCCAAATTATATGCAAAACAAATCCCCAAATTTTTTGTCCAAAATATAAGCGTATTTTACTTAACTTCATCCTATTTAATTTTTACGATTAAATTCCTATTTAATATTTTTTCGAATGGTAATTTTATCCTATTTAATGATATTGCAATGTTTCCGAAATACCCTTTTTTTGATATGCTCCAAAAACACCTTCTAAATTAGTTTTAATTTTATTTTATAATGTCTCAATTTATTTTTAAAAAACATTTTTCAATATCTTATCAATAAATATCATCAAGAATAGATTAAGGAATATGCTTATTTTTTATATGAGGTTAAAAAAAATAGTTGTAGTTAACTAAAACTCTTAATTATAAACATAGGTTTAGGTACTTTATGGAAGTACTTGAGTTTTCACAATAAAAATGCTCATATTGACTATGATCGTGGAAGATGGGCCAGTCAATTTGCAATGCTTTGTCTTGTGCTTCAATTCAAAGTGTGAATTGAATATTTAGTATTTTATTTTAAAAACTAACCCTAATTATATTTTCATTATCTGCAATGGCATTTGCAGGAATCATCCATTACAAACCAACAAGAAGCTGAGTGGCTGAAATACTCTTCTTACTGGCCAGACCCTGAAAATCCCAACAATCATAATCAATAGAACCAGACAAAAAAAAAAAAAAAAAAACAGGAACAACAAGACAACATCATTGTCATCATCATTATTAATGCTTCAATTCAAGCGTATCCATCAAGTATCTTTTCAACAAAAAGCCCAAGTAATAATCCTCCTTTTTCTTTCTTTTCCAATACAAGCCGATGGTTAATGCTCACCGGAACAAGTTGGAAAAGAACAAGTGGAAAAGAAAGAAAATCAAAGAAAAAGAAAGAAAAAAAGAAAAGAAAAGAAAGTTAAACAAAGCTGCAATCCCTCGTGAGGGAGAATGACCAGACCAAAGACTCAAAGTTAAGTGCATGAAAATCATCACCATCCTAGCTCATTTTTATTCATATTATTATTTTATTATTTTCAAGATGTTTGTATAATTTCAATTTTTGTTTTTTGTTTTTTCACCAGAAATACATATATACCATTTATACCAATGAGTTTGTGCATATTGTAATTTGGTGTTTTGTTATTTTAGATAAGATGAGTATTACAATTTTGCATTCATGATTTGACAATACTTAAGAATATCTTTTTCATACTATAAAGCATTTTATGAAATTTGCGTAAAGAATATTAATTTGAAGTTTGAACTATTGACGTAACTATATATATATATATATATATATATATATATATATATATATATATATATATATATATATATATATCGTGTTTTGTGATTTAATCCTTTGATAGTTGGGGTTCACTTTCTATTTCTGTCTACATTTTTTAAAGGCTAGCTAGAGAGGAAGGAATCATATAACTTTTGCTTTCTCTTTTGGAAATTATTATCTAGAACTTCACGTGGAAACTCATGTATTCCAAGGACCAAGGTTAGGTTACTCTTTTTGTCAAAAAATGGTTAGGTTACTCGTGGGCTTCCTTTTACTATGTTTTTAGAATTTGTATTTGAGCTAAATTCAATAGTTCATTGGGTGAAAACCACCCTCCAACTATATAAGTCGGATCACTATCAAATGTAGTCTTCCGACACAGGCATGGTGCTTGATCCAAGAGGCCTAATAGCGGGCGATCAATCAAATTTTGGATATACCCTTTTGAAATTTGGGCTTGAGCCTAATTGAAATACTATGGCAGTGTCATAGAGATACTGCGACGTTTGTGCATGGTGATGCTTCACGATGAGGACAAGATTCTAGATCGCGATGAAAGATTGTTCTTCTATTGATGGTGATGAAGATCTCTTTATGAACACATTGGAGGTATATTGGGATGGCAAAGTGGGGGATCAACCCCCATGTTTTGTTGGGAGTCTGCCAAAAAATTTGCTAGGCACGTTTTACGCCAATGAATAGTAAATTTAGAAGTTGAGCTCATCTCTTTGCAGGTTGGCCGACCAACGGGCTAACCTGCCCTTAAAATAATAATAGAAAAAACATACTTAAAAAAGAAATTTGAGTTAAAAAAATTGTTTAAAACTAACACGTCCCGCGCCACGTCTATGCCATCCACTAAATGAAAAACTACATTGTATATAATGTTGGTGCTTTAAAACTCAACTATGGAGACTCTCATTGTATATATAGAGGAGTTTTATGAAAAATTGCTTTGGAAGCCAAATTAATCGACACTATTTTATTGGACCCGTGTACTTGATTTGATTTGGAGTGACAATTATTTTATTTTCATTTCATGCTATGTTACTGCTTGTGACTACATCCGTTCATATGTATATAGGTTTTTATTTTCCAAAAACACACCATATATATTATATATACTTCTTTTCCGTTTAAAAAAAAAGTCAGACACTATTTTATTTTAAAAAACCAAATTTGAGTGAGAAGAATCCCAACCAAATTACAAGCACTAGTACTCACAGCAGCTATATATTATTTTACTCTACAACCAAATAGTTTGGAGCTTTTACTGCTGCTGATGTATGGCTGATAAAAAGAAAAATAACTTTAGAAGATGAGTTTCAAGAACATCTTTTAGTTTTCAATGGGGTCCCTTAACTGACCAAACAGTACTCATCTATACGTTTGAACAACAACGTTTATATCAAAAACACAAGACTGACACTTTTTTTTTGTGTTTTCAATTTACGTTATTAACTTTTGATTAATGAGTTTAATTGCGAAGCTGCTCTTTACTTCTCTGAAAGCATTTACGGATTGTGATCTGTCATATTCAGGAATGGGAAAGAGGGAATCCTAGTTCAAATATCTCATTTGAATATTTTCATTTTTCTAATTTTGAATACAAGTTTGTTTGATATTATAGGCAAGGTTGTTTTAATTTTAATTTTGTTATTCAGGGTTTTAGAAAAGAAAAGATAGTGATATATCGTAGCTAGCTAGGAGACAAACACATCTTTATTGCTTTATTCTGCATTAGATTCGAGCTTTTCTTGCTCTAGTATAGATTTTGCTTATCCCATATCTGAGTAACGTGCATGTTATATACTTTATTTTTCTTTCAAAGGAGACATGCATGCAATAAAGCTAAAATCAAATGAATTGTGAGGGTAGTAGTTTCATAGTAAGTTCTCAAGGGAATAATTAAAGATAATTTTGAATAGAGAAATTAAATACCAGACAAGAATAAACTTTTTAGGTTCTTTTATGTATGTCTGCTCTTTTTCAATAACTGCGTATCAAAATCAAACTCCCATCCTTTGCCTTCCCTTAGTAATGTAGAGGAGAAAGACATTCCATTATTTTATGCATAAATAAATAAATATCTCATTATATATACCAATGTTTTTAAACCCAGACAGAAGATCTAACCGACAAGACCTTTCGAACAAAAGATCGATCGACGAGACCTTCGAATCATGATTCATTCTGGTTGTTACAATTCTGCAATGTACATTACCATGTGAAATAAGATATGATACCAAGAGCTTTGGATCTCTAACAATCAAAATGCATTGGAGAATCTTTTAAAACTACTGTTTCTCAGATTGATATTCCAATTCAAATAAGTAAACAACTATAGGAAGAGTCGACGATGATGATGGGTTAATATGAAATTGAAAATATACCTTTCCAAATTATATTCAAAATTTAAAGAAGGACTTAAAAAGGTGATATTCAGTCGTTACGCTTTATGGCAGATTTTGGATGCTTTTGAAGGGAGAATATAATATAATATAGAGAGAGCATTTGTATTTGTAGTAGGCAGTAACAGTTTTATGGTTTCTTATTATGCCAGAGAATAGAGATTTGGTCCCATAAAGAAATCGCAGAAGGAATTAATGGTTGTAGTGCAAGGACGAATATAACATGGCGCCTATTCACCTTTTTTAGATTCTTCCACAAGGGCCCCAACTTTGGGATTGTCCTTTAATTTAATTATAGTTTACAAACCCTACTTTGCATTTCATTCTTTCAACTTTCAACTTTCAATTCCGCTTTTAAACTCTTGAACTTGAATTATGTAATACTTTGTTCTCCCTGAAATTTTTGTGCTAAGGAGAGTTGGTGTCTTGTATACAGAAAAACCCGACTTTTATTCCTTGAGTCACCTAGTTGGGAGAAACTCTATTTGAACTTGTCTCATAACAAGTTCAAACGACCTAGCTAGGGCACTTAAATTTTGGAGTCAAAGACCCTATTTGTGTGTCTTTTCTATTTAATTTAGTTATGTTTACAAGTTTTTTTATTTTAATTATTTGTTTATTTTAACTTTTTTTTTCTTCTAAGTACAAATAGAATGCACACAAGATAAAATCCCAATACAAATAAGTTTCCTTTAACGATTCTACAAAGTGTTAGGAGAGGAGAAAGTGTTAGTTTCAAGGATTCGAACGTAAGACTTCTTTCTTCAAAATCCTTTATATATCTTAGCTCGCCAACTAGACTATTTTCTTGATATTAAAGGTCTCATGTTTGAATTCAAGTCATAAGAATAAATATTGAATGAGAGATTTGTCGCCCTTGTGATCCGACCCAATTTGAGTGATAAATCTCAAAAATTACACGCGGTTGAGTAGGGGTGGGAATAGGCCATACCAACCTATAAGGGCCTATGGCCTAGCATACATCAGGTCCAGTCTAGACCAGACCCTTAAAAGTCGTCCTATCATAGGTCACAGGTCAAGCTCAGGCCTAACGTTTTCAACGCAAGCCAAACTCATGTGCAAAATCCAGTTCGACCCAAACTATTCCCACCACTACACGCATGGATATTAAGTTTAGAAAGAAAAAAACAATAACATTTGATCACCAAATTACACCATTTGAGGCTTTGTAAAATGACCTATTTATTATTTTGAAGCCAAAAAACTCATTTCATGACCAAATAAGTATGAGTGTATAGGAAACATTTCTCATTTAAAAAAAAAAAGATAAGGAAACAAATACTAAAAAATAATAATTGACTTGTTTCAACTTTCAATATCAAGTGTTAATTTATTTGAGTTGTTAACATATTATTACTTAAACTTAAATATTCAGAGTGAAGCATTTGATTTTCCTAAATATGTGAGTCTATTTTTAGTTCAATAAAAAACAATTTTTTTCATTTATTTTTTATTTTTTTTATATGTAGACGAAGTGGTCACAACTACTAGAAACTCACACACATACATAACTATGAGGTTCTGAATCCAAACCGGGATGGTATCCAGCCTAACAATTTTGATAATTGTCAATTGAGTTAAGCTTTACGAGTTAACAACTACTAGAAACTCACACACATACATAACTATGAGGTTCTGAATCCAAACCCGGGATGGTATCCAGCCTAACAATTTCGATAATTGTCAATTGAGTTAAGCTTTACGAGTTCATTTATTGTTTAATAAAAACCTAAATTCAAGCCTAATTATTTTATAACAGCTACTGGTCGTATAGCCCGCGTTGTGGTCTTATGGACATGTTGAGTCTAGCCCCAATGCACCCTAGTTTGCTCTAGGCCTAGAAACAAAACAGGGCCAATGTTTTCCCCACACTCCCTCCTACTCAAAAACACTCCATGACCCTGTGAAAAGATCAAAAGACTATTAATGAAATGGCAACCGCGTCTTTTTTTTCAAAGAATTTCACCGGTTCGGATTCGGACAGCCGAACCAGTTTGGCCAGGCGCAACCAAACAAGTGTTTTTTTTGTGAGACGCACCTCCAAAGTTGTTATTTAAACTCGTTTGGACGGTGTGAGCCGAACAATGAGAAATTAATGGTTAAATTAGATTCCAGGACCTCGAGCAGTAATGATAGTGTTCCAATTGATATGACTGAATTGAACAACTGATGACGGAAGCACATGTTTTTTATATAGTACTCGGGCAGTAATAACAGTATTATATATTGGTTACTTATATCTGCCTAGAAACTCAATAAACCTGTAACTAGTACTAGCATGTGCACAGACCTTTTGATGTATTGTTTTACTTGTCCTATTCTTTTGAGTTCGGTTAGTGTTAGCCGAACTGGTTCGATGAGTATGCGACGAACCCTTCAAAAACACTACATAGAGAGATTTCCACGCATGCTCCACGTGAGGGTAATTTTAGAATATTTGAAGTTCGGGGGTGTGTGGTGAGTAGAAAAGGGTGTGGGAAAAGCAGTGACCTAAACAGGGGTCATTCATACTATATTCTCCCTAGATAAAAATATCCTTAATAAACAAAATCTTTCAAGCACCTCCTTTTTTTTTTTTTTTGCTTTTAATGGTTATTATACTTTGGTAACGAACCTATACAGAACTTAGTGCCTTATAATTTGCTGCACTCCTCAAGTATGATGCCGAAGTATCGAACCGGTTCAGTACTAAAAGTACAGAACTTATTAAAACTCCACACTCGGAGGAAAAAAGACAAGAGAGAAAAAGGGATGAGAGATCTTTTATCCATTTTCTACTCTACAGACCCTTCCAACTCCGGCAATATCTCCTCCAAATACATCTCTCTCTACCATAATAACTAAACGTCTCCTCCAATTAACCAATGATGATTATTTTTTTTTTTTTTTATTGGTACTGATTCTGAATTTACTAGCAAACTCTATCCATCAGGTAAAGATTTAGGATGTAACCAAAAAAAAGGTAAAGGTTTAGGAACAACTAGAACTAGAAAATCAGAATCCTTCTCCAAAGCTAATCTCCTCCTACCTTTTATCAATATGATCAATAAAAAAAGTGTGGATTAATTATAAATATAATTTAACCAATCAAACAAAGTCAAGTCTCGTAGCCTACTCGTGACCTTCTTAACACGTTTTGATCTGAATGTTGATAGTGAGGAGCACTTCACTCCGTCATAATCACACACACCTGTCCTATTTTCCCACCTAGTGGGATTGAAAGTTGAAACTAAAGCAGAAGACACTGCACCAATCTGCAACACCCTGCTGAGCTTTGAAACAAATTTGGAAAGTGCAAAGAAATCAGTCAACACAAATACGCCACCACATGACAAACCCTGTTGACTTTACATCAACAATGCTTTAACTTGCAAAGGATCTCACTTGGATTAACAAACATGCAAAAACAAATATATGTACAAGAGAACTAAAACATGTTCCTCTTTAACCTGTAAACAACATAAATCTTCCCTCTATCTTTCCTTGTATGCCCTCTCTTCATGTTACACAATTGTACCGACTTTGTGGGAAATTATTCACTTATTTTCATGATCATCTTCTGTACAGGGACCTGTGCAACATTGATATGTCGAGCAGGCTTAGCAAGCACGTGACTCTGAAACTGGCAACCGCCTGGTCATTGGTACACTACCACCGGATACTTTTAAGGATGCAAATAGGCAAGACAGTCTTGCTATCATGGGCTTAGTTTTTGGAACTTTAGGAACAATGGCCAGCTCCATACTAGTATCAGATGTGCTGTGATAGCCTTCAAGATCATCTTTGGTTATAAGAACTGCGTCCCCAGAGGGAGAGTGTGGTAAAGGGGAGTATGGTAATGAACAAGGTCTTCGCTTGTTATAATTTTGAACAGCCTGCTTATAGTACATGCAAAGATTATGATAGGAGCCGATTATATTGATATGAAAAACAAGAAAATAATGGAGCTCTGCTCCTTACAAACAAGAGGTTCCGTTTATCTCTTTGTAAAACAGAAAAAACTATAGAATTGCAGAAAAAGAAAGAAGACCATAGGATAGGATAGAATCCTCCCTCAAGCTGAATAGCTTGCCCAAACCATTACCAAAACATTCCCCTCTCCTCTATACCTCCCTCACTACCTTAATAACCTTCTCACCTCATTTCTTACTCTCCAACCCCTAAGTGCCACCTGTCCATTCTGTTATGGAGGTAGCTCATGAGTGACAATTTTCAATATTCGCTATCCTATCCTCCTAACAAACGTGGGTCTAACAGATTATATATATATATATATATATATATATATATATATATATATATATATATATATATATATATATATATATATATATATATATATATAACGAACGGAATGCCAAGGAGACAAATCATTACCACAACGATTAAAACATGTCACTACTCACTGACTGACCTTCTAGAGAGAAGAAGGGGGGAAATAGAAAGCGAAAAAAGGAAAAACCGGGTTATACCTTCCATTGAGATGGTGCTAATAACACTCTCGGTCTTCGAGACCGCACATACTCCAGGGCAGCAGTAGGTGTCATATGCTTGTATTCAACCTGGAAAACATAAGCAGACCACAAGGAAACCAATCAGCACCTAGAAGCTTCAACAAAAGCCACGACTTTTAATGACAGAGATCTTGAACTTACCAGATAACAAAGCACAATTGTTGTACTCCTTCCCCGCCCAGCTTTACAGTGAACATAAGTTGTCTTACCACAAGTTGCATTGTCTGTGCCAAAATACAAAAGTAAGACTTATAAAAAACCTGCTTTTCAGCAAACAAAGAACCACATCGATTGATGCATAAAATATGAAAAAACCCACGATGAATGAACTGCACCGCCTGGTTGATATCGACAAATGAGGGGGCAAATAGATAATCCCTTGTGGGAATCACCAAATGATCAATCCCGTGAGCCTGAAAAAAAAAAAGCAAGCAAATAAACCTAGATATCAGAAGCAGTTTTAAACCAGAACAAATATAGTAAAAACATCGTGAAATATATTCTTGACTGCACATCAGAGATTTTACAACTTACAGCAAGTAAGTTTTCGACGTAACAGCCAATTAGCACAAAAGGCAAAGACAAGAGAGTCTAAAGAGGAAAAAATGAATAACACTTACATGATATAATGATGATGGTACCAAAGTTTCATAAGGTTCATTCAGAGTAATTACACCACCCACACCAAGCATCTTCAAGTGAGGAACATCTTTGGGGAATGGGACTGCGCCTAGTAATAAAAACTAGAAATAACAACAAACAAATGTTAATAGATTGCCACTTTGTTTTCAGGGTGGAAATTCTCTCAACATAGAGTTGGTAGCTTCAATGGAATCGCACATCAAAATACTACCTCCGGTCCATTTTATAAGAGAAAAATCACTTTTTAGGTTCATTCAATAAACCTAAAAAGTGATTTCTCTCTTATAAAGTGTCCTGGAGGAGTCATCTGAACCAAAAAAGCATTTTAAACACACCACAGCAATTATCAAAGAAAATTCAGTAGCACGACCACGGGCACCCCAATTAAAATTCAATTTACGAAAGATCATTCTTAGCAAATAAGGCAAGTTTCACAAACATGGTTAATCGAAAGATAAATTGCAATAGAAAACCATCATGAAAGAAGATGCAGAGAGAGAGAGAGAGAGAGAGAGAGAGAGAGAGAGAGAGCAAAACCTCATCAATTTGATCCCACCACCTGAACTCAGCTTCCATTTTGTTACGAAGCACATTATACAAAAGTGTCGGATAAAAGAGGATCCGTGCACCTGCTCCTACCAACGCTCTTTTTGCATCAACCCTAACAATTTGCTTCTCGCCCTTTTCTTCTTCAACCCTACTACACTCTGCATCTTCCAATTCCTCGATCTTCATCGCACACGGCAAATCACAAAAGAAAATAAAAACCTAAAACTACAACCCCAATCCTGATTCATAATAAAATATATGCATTAACATCAATTAAAACCCTAAAATTTAAGATGATTAGTTATTTAAGGAAAAAAAGAAGAAGCAAATTTACCTTATTGCTGAATTGGGAATCTGGGAAGACCTAAATCGAAAATTAGAAAGAAATGGAAAATCGACGTGAGAAATTGGGAACGACAGTGCTCAAGTGTTAATTAAAAGAAGAAGAGACTGGAAACAGAGAGTGGAGAGATCCCCGTAGAATTAGAATTAGAAATGCCCTCGCAAAGTTGGAATTGTTATTTTCGGAAATACCCTTCAAATGTTGAAGTAAAGAAAGACTGGAAGTGTACTTTTAGGTAATTATGATAATTTAAGATTATTGTCAATGCCCAAATTTGATGAAATAACAAAAACAATTTAGTTTTGTTAAACAAAACGGGTAATATTTTTTGGATTTATTTTATATACACAAAAAATGTACAAGTGTTTTATACTATCTACTAATTACAGGTTAACACATTATTAAAAAGAAGTAGGTCAATTAGTAACCACTAGTTGGGCAACTGATAATCAACCACTCCATAAATTGTTATCGGTGATGATTGTAAAACTATATGTGTATGTAAATTAAACACATATTTTTTTAATAATAATAATAATAATAATAATAATAATAATAATAATAATAATAATAATAATTTAAGAGTGAGTATCAAATTTCGTTTTTTACAAAAATTTCGGTTTTCAATTTGGTCTTGAGATTAATTAATATTAAAATGAGTCATTTACATTTACTAATAGGTGACGCATTAGTCCCTTTATTACTTCCATTGAAATGCAGTTGTATAGTTGCCAACATGTCATGTTAGCTTGTTGATGTGTCAGCTAGGATCACCCATGTATGTGGCCATATAAATTACTCTAATTTTAAAGACCTAGCTAAGCTCCTATATATTACTAATTTTGGGCCAATTTAGCTCATCGTGAATGAGTTATACTAGTATACCTGCTCTGCAATGCACGAGAAATATTTGGGTACATTGGCCATTAAAAATACAATTTAATAATTTTTAAATGTCCCACCCACATATATATGTAGCATTGTTTAATTGATTTATGTTTGTCACATAGATTAAAGACATTTTTTATAATAGATATACTACATATTGAGAGCTCATTCCCTCAATTAACATTTTACTATTTTCTTTGGCAAAATTTAGGTATAAATATCTTCATGTAGAAATAAATTAAATTTATTTGTCATATCTTTGCTATCTAATTAGCTATGGCAATGGGACTGGGTGGGGCGGAGCGGGGGCGGGGCGAGAAGTGCTCTCCGTCTCCAACTCTGAAGTTGTCCCCCCTCTCCATCCCCGATTTCTGGTTTGGGTAGTTTTCCCCTCCACCCACATCCCCACAATGTTTCCCAAGGTCCCTACGGGACCCCATAAACTTATTATAAGTTTGAAAAACATATAGATTCAAATATAATAAAATTGAAAAATATATATATAAAAGTAAGACTAAAAGACAAAACTTTAACATTTTAATATAAATAAAAATTAGTCATACTTTTATATTTTAATATTTAGAAAGTATAAAAGTTAGAATGATTGAATATTTTAAATTTTAAATTAAAACAAAGATAAAAGACTAAAAAAATTAATACTTATACTTATAATATAATATATATCAATAATAAAAATATTTATGTAATATATTCGGTGAGGATCCATGGGATGGCAAAATAAACACACTCGTGGGTACCCGCGGGCATTATCTACGATGGGTACGGGGAGGGTAGCTTAACGGATACCTGTAGGTTTACTATACGGATAATTAGACTACCCGTCAATAAACTGGGTGGATCCAGATATTGAGATACCCGTGTCATGGGTATTCAGACCCGAAATAAATATACTTATTTGAAAAATTTCCTAATATTATTATTTATTTTAGTGTTATTTATCTTCTTTCATTAACTACAATAAGCTAAGAAATAAATGATAAAATAAATATATAATAAAATGCCTAATTTTTTATATGAATGAAGAGAAAAGATGGTGTGCAAAAGGTTAATTTTGTTTGGCATTTTAAATTTTATTTTCAAATAAATATATATCAATTAATATTGAAAGTATTCGTGGGTACCTGCGAGGAGATTGTAACCATGAGAAACCGCTCACACTGGGTACCGTAGCAGTATGTGGCTACTCACGAGTATTATTTATATTGAAGGTCGCGTAGTGGGTAACTACTACCCGTGCCCACCCCACCCTGTTGACATCCCTGCAGGATCCCCGAGGGGGTGAGGAGTATGATCCTCGTTCCCATCCCCGCTTTTGATCATGGGCAATTTTTTCTCCTTGTCCCCATGAAGAAAAATTCCCCATGCGGAGCCACAAATGGGGAAACCCCTCGGGGGGATCCCCACATGCATGCATGCAGATAGAAATTATCACTCTTATATCCAATATAGATGTTAGTCATGTTTTCAACTAGTGGCGTATGATCTAGAGCTGTCAATTTGGGCCCGGCCCAGTGGCCCGATTTCTTGGGCGGGCTTGGGCTTTAAAAATAGTAGCCCAAAATCAACGGTATGTTTTTTGGCCCGATGATGTTATTGGGCCGGTCCAGCCCATGGGCTCATGGGCCGGCCCGTTTGTTTTTTGTTTTTGTTTTTTAATTTTAAAATATGACAAGTGCTATACATCATGCTTTTTTCTTGTTATCCAATCAAAATATGACAAGTCAATTATTTATTCCGCGCTTCGATTT
This sequence comes from Oxytropis ochrocephala, assembly GCA_020916435.1. Classification (NCBI taxonomy): domain Eukaryota; kingdom Viridiplantae; phylum Streptophyta; class Magnoliopsida; order Fabales; family Fabaceae; genus Oxytropis; species Oxytropis ochrocephala. Next base: position 109,410,030 of record CM037094.1, on the reverse strand, counting down.
TGGAGCTTAACGGATCGCCCTTCGCTTCTCTTCAAACCGATTCGCAACTCCATTCATAAATTCTTGAAGCGATTCGACTAAAAAAACACCACCAAATACCGATCCATAAGCTGCTCGAGATGTCTTTGTCTTCTTCTCTATTGAAATTGTCCTATTTCAAAAAAAATACCAATTCGGTATAAAGGCAACCAACATCCTAATCTAATCCTAATCCTAATCCTAATGAATCACACTCAAGAAACACATAAATTAGAGACAAAGCGAATAAGATTTGGTAACTCAAATTTTGAGTCAGTAATATCATGAGAATTTAATCACAGTATATCAACTTTCCACCTTTTTTTTCATATATATGATATCAACTTGATATGCAAGTTCAAGCATTTGTGTTTGAAGTTCTAGACATAGTGGTTGGAAATTCTAATTTTGATTTATACAAAATTTTAAAAAGTTAATGATTTGTGGCCGTAGAGGGCGGCCCCCATGGGTTTGGTGTTAGGCGGGCTTGGGCCTTACATTTTTTGCAGCCCATCCGAATATTGGGCTGGCCCGACTATGCCCATATACACTGTTTGGCCCGATGGGCCTGGGCGGGCCGACCCAAACCCGACTCATTGACAGCTCTAGGCGTATCTAGGATCTTGAGTCAGAGTGTGCAAAAAAATTTAAGCACACTATCATTATAAATATAATAAAAATAAAAACATCTAATATATTTAAATAAATCACACAACTCATAATTGGTCACTTAAAGGAGGAAGAGAAAAAAGAAGAGCATGCTCAAGAGTGGTATATGAGTCACACAACTCATAATTGGTCACATCACCCAAAATCTTAAGGTGTCAGGTATATGAGTCTCATCTCTTATATATCATTCATATAGCTCATTCACTACAAAAAAAAAAACAGTATTAGCGAGGGAAATTAGCGAGGGAAATTGGGAACCTCGCTAAAAACTTATTAGCGAGGGAATTGCCCGTCGCTAAAGAGGCGCTGTTTTTTCAAATAATTATGTCGCTAAAAGTGAAAAATTCACTCGCTAATTATTTCACAGCTGTAACCCCACGTGCTGCTTTTACAATTCCATCGCTAACACTGAAAATCCCTCGCTAATTCAAATTCCCTCGCTAATATCGAAATTCCCTCGCTAATGCATTTCCCTCGCTAACAACAAAATTCCCTCGCTAAACTTATTAAAGTAACCGAAGCCTTTTCTTTCCTCTTCCCACTCATTTCTCTTCTCTCACTCATTTCTCTCTTCTTTCCTCTCTCTTTTCTCACTCTTCTCTCTCTCTTTCTCTCTTCTCCAAACTTCCCTCTCTAACTCCCTCTAATGGTTTTTCTTTCTTTCCTCACCCATAGGAACGATTTTTTGCTCACCAATGCACCGGAGTACACATCGTCACCGTAACGCCAAGAGATCGTTGGATTCGTGACTCAAAACGGTTAGTTTTTCTTTAATTTTGATTTTAGTGTTTAGGATTGATTTTTAGAATGTTTAGAAATTTATTTGATTTTAGTGTTTAGGATAGATATTGACATTTGTGTTTAGGAATGATTTTTGAAAAGGGTGAGAGTGTTGTTTGACCACCCCCATATTTTGCTCATTGGGCATGTTTATGGATGATTTGTGGTTTTTGCTATAATTTTGTTTTCTAATCCTAATAATTCAAGTTTGTTGTTGATATGACTAAGTTTATTCACATTTTCTTGATATGATATCTTTATTACGATGGATTGAGGAGCTCAAAATTGTATCTTAGCCTCTTGATATGATATTGTTCTGATGCATTTTTTTTAAAAAAAAAAATTAGTTAGCGAGAGATTTTTTCGTCGCTAATTCCCTTGCTAAAATTCCCTCGCTAATTCCCTCGCTAAATTTCCCTCGCTAATTCCCTCGCTAATTTCCCTCGCTAATTCCCTCGCTAAATTAGCGAGGGATTTGGATCCTCGCTAATTCCCTCGCTAAAATACATTAGCGAGAGATTTTTGTGCTTTAGCGAGGGAATTGTGCGTCGCTAAATCACGTTTTTTTTGTAGTGATTTCTAGCCAATGTCTAACCACTCACACTTGAATTCTTAGCGCATATTGGATCCATAATTATTTACATATTAAAAGTGATTCTACTTTATCATCTAATCGGAATCAATTCTTCTAAAACTCACTTTTAAAATATCTTTACCAAACACTAATCAAATTTTTTTAAGCTTGAATATTTTAAAATTAATTCTTTTAACATCATCAGCCTTTTTCAAATTAACTTCAATCACAAATTAAAACAAATTGTCCGCTAGTCAACTCCCGACTGTATCCCTTGTTCTTGTTTGCTCCATATTTTTCCAACGAGGATATGTGGAGATATGTGGAGATGGGGATGAGGTAGAAAAACTCCTCAAGGTAAAGATCGGAGACAAGGACGAAGAGTAATATATGTTTGATTAGCTTCTCTTTTTTTTGGACGATTGAACTTCGCATTAACAAACACCGAGTTTGTCAGCTGCGGAAATTGACCCAAGAAATATTGAGTCGACCATTGTATATCAGAATAGATTAAGTCACTAGGTCAAAAGTGTTGGCTTTTGATAAGCTTCTCTAATCAGTAGTTACAATTTCACCTATTATCTTTTAAATGCACTCCTTGTTTGAGAGGAGTAAAAACCAATCTTGTCCTAATTTTGCGGTTGTGGGTTGGTAGGAAATATCAGCATTATAAAATGTGGTACTACAAGTTTGGTGGCTAATTGGATATGCTTTAAAAATGCAACAACTTGGTGGAACTTCCATTTATGTGGGAGTGAGAGAGAGAAGAAAAGTTGAAAGAGGGAATATTTCTCTTTTTTTTTTTCCATGTTAAGTGGAACTGTAGTTCTTAACTGGTCATGGAACTTGGAAACTAGCTGCTTTCTATTAGAGGTCAATCAAAATGGCATGCGCCCTTCTTCTCGACCTGTTTTCACACCAAGCTCATTCTTTCTAATCATTGATTTCTTAACCATTCTCTCATCATTTAGCCAACCAAGTTAATTGAACACTAGATCCACTAACTTGTGTATTGAAATGTGGATATTGCAGCTCAATATATAATTCCACAAAATACAGATTTAAATTAATTGAATAATCGGTATATCTGATCACCTCGTTTTTCTCTTATAAAAGTGAACTTGGAGGTAGTATCAACTTTACTTTTTACCAAACACTGGCCCAAGAGTAACTTTTGACAACCGTAATTGGCTTGTAGCTGGCAACCATTTATCGCAACATGAGCTACCTCTGCCATCCCCGCTGCTACGCATACACAAAATTTGTGCTATTAACTCAGTATTGCTTTTGATTCTGATAGGACCTATACAGAAAATTAAGTGCTCAGTTTTCAAAAGGACCTAACTCAACGTAACCACCTATGTGCATTAATTAAGATATAGAGAGGCTCGGCTCGTAAACAACAAGCTACAGAAGTGAGTACTTGTACATGTATTTGTACCAATCAAAGAAGACTAGAAGAGTAGCTACTGTGTCCCCTTACCCCAGTCGCTGTTGTACACGCACACAAATCTTTGCGTCACTTTCAAGTTAATTTACCCATGTGCAAAGATAATAGTACCTATTATTACTAGTACAATGATCTTGATTAAGCACCGTCAAAGAATTTAAACACTCTTTAATTACTAATTATTATTATAATAAACATCAAAATTGAAAACTGTAATCATAAGTGGTCACTGTCATCATCTCCTGTACTGAAAAATAAAGTGTACAAATACATAATTACAATAGACTCTGCCTAAAAGAAAATGACCAGTGAAAGCAAGAAGCTTTGAAGACCAATTGACCCATCAGAGCTTTCTCATCATCTCACAACCATACAATCAAAATGAAAAAATGTTGGATTTTGACTTTTCTTCACCTCCTTCTTCTCTTCTCAAATGCAGCAAAAGCTGCCATTGCTGTTGGTATTGGTGTAGGTATTGGCATAGGCAACGGTGGTGGTAATGGTGGTGGAAGTGTTAACAACCCAGGATCTTCTGGATCATCATCAGTTCCAAAAGAAAACAGTGCTTATTACACAGCTCTTCAAGCTTGGAAATCAGCAATAACTGATGATCCACTAAAGATTCTAGATACTTGGGTTGGTACTAATGTGTGTTCTTATAAAGGAATCTTTTGTGAAAACTCTGTTATTGCAGGAATAGATCTCAACCATGCAAATCTACAAGGAACACTTGTCAATGAACTCTCTTTACTATCTGATATAACTCTTATCCATCTCAACACTAATAGATTTTCTGGCACAGTTCCTGATACATTCAAAGACTTTACTTATCTTCAAGAGTTAGACCTTAGCAACAATCAACTCTCTGGTCCTTTCCCAACAGCTACCTTAAACATGCCAAGTTTGGTCTACTTGGATCTTAGGTTTAACTCTTTCTCAGGATCACTTCCTGATGAACTTTTTAATATCAGGCTTGATGCAATATTTCTCAATAATAATCAGTTTAGTGGTGAAATTCCACAGAATTTAGGAAACTCACCTGCATCAGTGATTAACTTGGCTAATAACAAGTTGAGTGGAAATATTCCAGCTACCTTTGGGTTTATGAGTCCTAAATTGAAGGAGATTTTGTTTCTTAATAATGAGTTAACAGGTTGTATTCCTCAAGGAGTTGGGATATTTACTGAGATAGAAGTTTTGGATTTGAGTTTTAATTCGCTTGTGGGTCATTTACCAGATACAATATCTTGTTTGCAGAATATAGAGGTTCTTAATTTGCAACATAATAAGCTTTCTGGGGATATAACTGATGTGATCTGTTCATTGGGAAGTTTGATTAATCTAACAGTTGCTTATAATTTCTTTTCTGGATTTAGTCAAGAATGTTCAAGGCTTTTTAATGTTGGTTTTGATTTCTCAGATAATTGTATTCCTGGTAGGAATATGCAGAGACCTCAACCAGAATGTTCTGTTATTCCTGGTGGTAATCTTAATTGTTTTAGAATCCCTACTCCAAGACTTGTTTGTGGTTCTCTTATGGCAAAGCACACAAATTTTGCTGCATCATCTCCTTGATAGCTAGATACAGGTTTGTGGTAATGACTTTTATTATTGATTGGTTAAGGTTACTAATTTAATCCATAGTCTTTGATGATTTTGTTCTTAATGTATTTGATATTATACACATTAATTATTACAGATGTGCCTTGATTATGTGGGCACTTGTTATGAAACAAGATAATTTGTGTCACGTGGTGTGCTCATTTGATAGGATTATTTAATATGTATAAGTATCACGGGTTCTTTAGATTGTTGTGTCCCATATGATAGCAGTTAAAGTTACTCAAATGAGTAGGAGTTAGCTAGCTTGCTGAAATGGCAAATGAATGGTATAATTGGTTGTTAGTTACACAAGGTAATATTTTAATTTAAGAATAAGTTTTATGTGTAACATGAATGATGACAGATTAATACCACCAAAGGTATTATTGTGTTTTCTATGAATGAAAGAATTCCCAGTTGCGCATAGAAGGATTATAAGTGTGAAATGAAGTTAACCAAGATAACTCAAATAAACAGCTGTTTTGGATTCAGTGGCGGTACATGATGACAGTTTTTGGACCTCTTTTGTCAATGATTTGTTTGGGGTCAAATTCATATATATCCAATTTAGTCAGTGATTTAATTTTAAACAGTCTCAAAAACAATTTGAAGTGATTTTCAACGCAGATTTGACGCTCGTTTGTTTTTTCAATGGAAAAAATACTCGGTTTATGCATGCATCACAAATCTATAATAACGCAGTTTATTTATTTATTTATTTATAAAATTGATTAAGGACATCAGGCCTTCAACACACAACTAAGGTAAGACAATGTCACCTTGTCTCTATCCAATCCATTATCTTTGAGCGAAACGTATTTGTATCCTCTACGCCTCTCCTTTTTCATCACAAAATATAAAAAGTTAGAGGAAAGAGAAGATGATTAAAATATTAGAAGATAATGATGATAGATAGTGAGATTAATTAATAGAGCGATAGAGAGAGTTCGAGACCTTGAAATACCCCCCCTCACATTTCAAGTAATGCATTATTCTATAAGCAATTTGATCTAATATTGGCGTCCTGGTGCTAGCAGCAATAAAAGTATACTGCTATTGTGAAACACAATTAGAAATGACAAAGGTCAATCAATCTATTAGGATTGAATTACATAAATGATATATAAAAGATCTGAACGCTACATCTCCATCCAAAACTGAATTCTGAAATATACTTCTCTCGACATTGTTGGGAATTCAAATGTGAGTGGTTAGCTAGACATGAGTTTAATGAAGGATATATAAGAGAGGTGGTTCATATACTCAATGTCGTAAGGGTTTGGGTGGAGATGCGGTTCTTGGTGGTCCTGGTCATTTGGTAGCTGGTTGACAATTGTTGCTCTCGGTGCTCTCCTAGACTCTTCAACAAGTATTATCATAGCCAAAGTCCGACTTGATGGGAGAGTAGCTAGTTATTGGTGTTGGTGCTCCTCTCGACTCCTCAACATCATTTAACCACCTCATTGCCCATCATTGGTCGCAGCCTAGAAACACTACGCTGCTGATGAAAAGGACTATTAAAATGATCTGGTGTAAAAAAAGATTTTTGTACTGCACAATTTAGGCTAGCAATCTGTGCCATTACCTCATGCATTGAAACATGCTTCTGTTGAAACAAAATTTGGTTCCTAGTACACCATATATCCCACATGCAAATAGGGATAATAAGATTAGTTTTGTCTCTAACCCACTGTAACAACTGAAAATTATTATTTACAGCTTGCATTCATTGCACCCCAATCTTGTGCCATACATCATTTCCTCGGATCACACAATAGATAATCGTTTCCTCATTCTCTCCACACACCGGACAAAAAATGTTTGGAATATATATAATGAATGAATAGTCTCAAATCATCAATAGAGTTCACATAAAATTAATTAATTTATAGACTACAAACGGACATTTTCATTCAATCTTTGTACACATCAAATCATGTATTCATATTTATAAGAACGCTGTATGAATTTATCACTCCCACCCCAACACAAAAGCAATACACTCCCAAGCAGCGAAAGCTTCAAACACACCCAAATGAAGCAAAAGAATGTTGTTGTTCACAATCATATATACTGAGACAAAATCAGGAGGGGTTAAAAGAATCAGAAGGAGAATTTTGGAATTGCAGAATATACCAAAACTACCCTTCAAATTCATTTGATGCAAGTTATGAAAAGGAATGTTGTTCATCACGGCAAAGTTCTTTTCTAAGTTTATGTGAGAAAAGCCTACAAGCATCCATGCTAAGATCAATAGCAGCGGAAAGAGCAATAAAAAGAGCAGCATCAGCCATACAAGTCACATGACGTGCACCAACTTGAACAACAGGTTTACTCACTTTACCTTCACCACTCACACTTGAACCCATAACAAACCCTTCACTTGTAATTAACCTTGAACCCAATGCAGAATCAATACAAAATTGTCCACCTTTTTTAACACTCATTGTTCCTTCAGCAATAGGTACTGCATTAACAGGTCCGTTGTCTGAGAAAAGTTCTACCTTGTAACCCAAGCCATCGACCGGACCTCTTTCTCGCCATGCTTCGAGACGACCCCATGGTTTCCAACTACTCGTGGAGGTACTATTTGGACGGAGGATAAGCCAGGCTCCTGCGTTTGATCGCGATACGCGATCTGAACCTGGTGATGGAACAAATGGTGTGATCATTGATGCTGCTGCAACTGGTGAACCTGATAGATCGTGAATTACTATCATCCATCCTTTTCGCTCTTTTCCTTGATGTTGTTCTCTGTCTCCTGAGAATGATCTTCTCCATCTACTTGGAATATTGCTTGAAAAATCTGATGGAAGTGACCTGAATTTTCAACAGTAGAAAAAACAAACTTTATGATTAATTCATGAACAATCAATAGATAGATATACTGTGTCACGTGGAATGGAGGAATAAAATCTTGGGAAAAAAGATTGGTGAAGGACAGGTTTTGGCATTATTGAATGAAAAAGTAAATTTGAATAATGGATTCTTGAATTGCAAGAAAATTAACTAAGCACTTAAGGAGCTAGTTAGCTACTAATTGATTGGAATCAGAGATATTGATGTTTCAAATGAAGGAGGCAGTTAGTATGCGTAAAATCGTCTCATTCAAGATTGTCTTTTTCGTAAACCATAAGATAATTATCGATGATGAAGCGGATAAACAAAACGTTAATTAATACTTAAACAACATTATTATAGTATAAAAGACAACTGAATTGAAGCATTCCATTCGAAATCACGAAAGTTTGGGAACAGCTGGTACAGTGTTGTAAGTGTGAAAGGAAGTGGGGTCCAGTCTGATTTATTTACTTCATATTAACACTCCAAAAATGAAATATTCCAGCCCAATACCAATTCATGGAAAACGACGTACGGTAATGAAATTTTCGTGTCATTTCTGTTTTTTCACAGTTAAATCTATCAACAGAAAAAGAAAGGAACAAAAGAAAGTGATGATGTTTGCCAGCAAGGAAAAAAACATGAAAATGAAATAATTCAGTCGAATAAAATAGAGACCAGACTAGACATCCCACCACATATTTGTCCCACTAATAATTTCGCAGATATGGCTGGAAATGAATCACTCTCAATTTTTCTCTTATCAAAACTCATAAAATTAAAAAGAAAATGTAAATTCATAAAATGAAAATAAAAGTGGTTAAAAAAATAAACAGAGTAACCAGAACCATTTTGCCATGTTAAAATGTGTCACAAAGATTTTTTAAAAAATATTTTTATAAGAACTAAAGTGAATTTTCGCTCAATTTGCAAGAACTAAAATAATATTAAGCCTTCTAAAAAATACGTAAAAACCTCACAGAATTAGAATACTTACGGGGATCTGTGGTTGCGATCCGCATTGAACTTGCAGCTGAAGACAGGTTGTCTGATATTCCCCTGAATCTGGAAAACGACAGGACTACACTCCGGTTCGCCACCAAAGTGAAAAACGAATCGCGGGTCCGGTTCAGACCGAACCAGAAGGTGAAGCAGTGGGGAGGGTTGATGGTTCCCATTAAGTTTGAGCCAGCCATTGTGGAAGGTATTGGGAGGAGAAAGTGCAGTTGGGAGTTGAATGGGGAGGAGGACATGGCCCAAAAGCTTGGCACTACGGACACCACAGTTACGGCCCATTGGGCCGATATAGACAGAGATGGAAAGGATGATGGGCTTGCCGGAGAAACGGTGGAGAGCTGCAGAGTCGAGGTGGAAGGCAGGAGCGGAGGTAGTTGAGTCAGGGATAGTGGAGGAATTAGAGAGAGGAAGAAGGGCAGTTTGGGAAGGAAAAGTTTTGATTCGAATTTTGCAGAAGCAAGGAGTGGTGGAAGGGTGAACGCCGGAAAGTGAAGCTGGTTTAGTTGGAGATGGAAGCTTGAGAGCAAGAGATTCAACCATGAGGCGCAGAAAAGGACAGGGATCCATGGTAGTAATAGTATGTTTTGGTCACAGTTCCAGTTTCGGAAAAATCTATGTTTTGTGGACTAGAATAGAATGGGAATGGAAATGTCGGGTTAAACTTAAAAGACACTTCTCTTCTCTCTCTCTCCGTAGATTTTTTTTTTCTTTATGAGTTTTTTTGGCTGCTTTCGCGGGAAAAACAACTAAATAAGAATACGAGGATCATTGGTCAAAAAAAAAGAATACGAGGATCCATTGCATTTGCATGCTGCCGTTTTTTGTTTTGAAGCTGTTAATTAACTCATGAATTTAATTTATGGTATCTGTCAAATTCCAAGTGCCAACTGGATTGAAAATTGAAATAATCCTTCTCAACAAACTTATATTATTACAATAGAAATAGAAATTATAAGAATCATAGAAAATGTTTTAGCAGTAATTATTAGCAAAGAGAAGAAAAAGAAAAATAAAATAAGACAACTAGATAAGTGATTTTTCAACTTCATTTTAAGTGTGGTTGAGCGGTTGAAATTTCATCCTCCTTAACTGCAAAGTGTCGAGGACTCGACCGCTCGTCTTAGGTATGGAGCAATTTTTAAATTCCTCGAGTCAATTTGTCCCACCTTTGAAGTCTGCCTCCAATCCAAAGTGATTATTAGTCAGCTGCGTTCGGTGGTGGTGAATCTTTCTGGTTTTAGACCAAAAAACTTCATTTTAAGAGAATTTTTGGGGAACTTTTTGATTTCATTTATAAGAAAATGTTGTAACTTTTAAAGTATATTTCTTGTTTTGATTACTTTTTTACCTTCATTTAAATATTTATCTTTTTAATATTAGTAGGTTGTGTCACAAAAAATATTAGTAGGTGTATTTTAATGTCTCACAAATTATTATAAAGGTATATATGCAAAAACGTTCAAAAATTTAAAATAATAAATGAGTTCATTGATTTTAATCTTGTGTTATTTACTCTTATAACGAGGACCAAATGAATTATGATTTGTTTGAATGTAAAAAGAATATGAGAGGAAAAACAAAAAAGAGAAAACAGAATAAAATTGTTAGATTTTTCATTCTGTTTAAATAAAAATGTGTGAAAATTTTCTTTGGTTATTATATACATGAGGACAAATTTTATAAATTACTAAGAGCAATTAGATTAACTTATCTCTTAAATTAATTAATAAATTCAACATAGGAGTTGTAGTAAGAAAAAGGAGGGAAAACAATCTTGACCTATCAGGACTGACTAAAGTACATCTCGAGGACTAAAGTAGTGGAGGACTAAAGTAGTAACGTTTACTAATTGCGAGGACTATTTTAAAAATTTTGAAATTGCAGGGACTAAACTGGATTTTCTTGACATTTGCAGGGACTAAAAGTACCTTTTAGCCTTTTATAAATTACTAAGAGCAATTAGATTAACTTATCTCTTAAATTAATTAATAAATTCAACATAGGAGTTGTAGTAAGAGGGAAAAAAAACAATCTCCTGTCCCATCTCGGGGTGGAGCATTGTACGAGAATTCACAATCTTCTCAATCTTCCTTGGGAGATCCAGTTTGTGCACATTCTCAGGGAGGCTAATATCGTTACGCGGAGTTGGCCAACATTAGGTGTCAGCAAGTGGAAGATTTGATTATTTATGAGCAGTACGTATCCTAATTCTGTAGGACCGTTATTGCTTTCTAATGTTGTAGAAGATTCTATTCCCAAATTTATTCTCGTTAATTTCTGTTTTGTTTTGGGGCTTTGGCCCGTTAAATACCAACAAAAAAAACAATCTCCTCCAATTCTTTACAAATTTACAATAGCTCCAAATTCAGCGGCGTCAGATTTTTTGGGTAACTTTAGTCACTCAAAATTTCAATTGTTTGAAATAAGTTCCCCAACTTTTTCCATATTTATTTAAAGCTCTCAAATTATTCAATTTATTACAAATTTTCATAAATTGAATTGATTAAATTGTTTTAATAAACATTACATCACTTGAAATTGGCTAAATAAAATATCAAATCTAAGACGGGATATTGGTTGTGAATTTAGCAATTTGTGGTAAAAGAAAAAAGTGATGGGTCGGAAACAGCTAGGTCGAGGTTGTCATTTGCCATGCACCAGAACATAAGGAAAGAAGGAAGGGTCACGTCTCTAATCTATAGTTGCATTTCATTCACCAAAAAGCTTAAATACGTTTTTCTTAGAATAAAAAAGGGGGTGTTTTAGTTTTTCTCAAAAAATTTTTTTGTAAAAAGCCCTTCTGCAAAAATACCAAAATTTTGGCGTTAGTCTTACATTCTTTCAGACGTTAAAAAAACATACGTGTCACACAAAATTTTGGTTTTACCTCGCAAATTTTTTTTTTTGTAAAAAGCATGTTCTTTCTTCTCCTTCTTTTCTTCCTTCCTTCTCCTTCTTCTTCTTCTTCCTTCGCTTCCTCCTTCTTTTTCTTCTCTTTTTTTTATTTTAATTGCGTATTGCTTTCTTCCTTCTTCTTCCCTTCCTTAGTTAATATGTATTATTGAGCTTTTGGAAAACACTAGACCGTTTTAATGACTCAACGATATGTGTTTTTTTATTATGGAACAACTTCCAACTTCACATGTATATAAAGTGTCTCCTCCTCTTACATTCAGTGTCTTTGAAAGACGTTAGGGCCACTAGGCAAATGGTAGTCTTGCTGTGCTTTCTGGCACAGTGGTGTTGTTCTTAAACCACGATTTCTAAAATAATGAATTGCAGCATGGTTAGACTAAATAATGTGAGTAAACTAAATACTGCTGCAGAGTATCAAGAGGCATGACAATCATTTTAGCCGAGTATTAATTTAGATGTTATAACGTTTTTAAAGTTAATTGAATATTTTGTTTCATGTATAATATATGCTTCACGAATTTAGAAATCGGGTTTGCCCATTCACAAGGACTCGATTCTATGTCACATGCCAGCCGATCTAACAGCTCTACAGCCGACTCTATCATACTGTTGAGTTTCTGTATTGGGTACAATAAGTTAACACAGTAGCCCTTGACAAAGCTTTTTTATAATTTTGTTGTTTGGAGTTTTAGAATTGTAAAACACCTATTCAGTTCATGGTGTTAACTATATGGATTGGAAAATAAAGGACAAATTTATTGATACAAACAATCTAAGAGATAGAGGAAGAAGAACATGGGCAATTAAAATAAAAGAAGAAGAGAAGAAAGAAAGCGAAAAAAAGATAAGAGGAAGAGAAAAGAAGAAGGAAGAAGAAGGATAGAAGAAGAAGAATGGGGCTTTTTACAAAAAAAAAAATTTTTTGAGGGGTAAAACCAAAAATTTTTGTGTGACACGTATGTTTTTTAACGTCCGAAGAATAGAAGACTAACGCCAAAATTTTGGTATTTTGCAAGGGCTTTTTACAAAAAAAAATTTTGCGATGGTAAACCAAAACACCCCTATTCAACGTATTTAAGCCAATAATAAGACCATAAAGTCGTGGTTTTAGTTTTGAATGGAGATTTGACTTTCCCATTATTCTCCGTATTATAATTTCGCTAGTGTGTGTTTGGGTGTTGGTATATTTGGGGAGACTTTTTGAGTGTCTTTAAGACGATAAATACACTCATACATTTAGTTAATTATGTTTTATCTCTTATTTTCTTTAATTTTCTTTTCATCTTTTTCCCTTCCAAAAAAGCTTAAACTCACAAAAAGTATTTACTACTAAAAACACTCAATCCAAATTCGGTATATTTGGTATTAGAAGAAATTGTAAAGAGAGAAAGAGGTTTGAGAAATGAGCTAGACTTGCAATATGTTCGGAACAAACTCCAAATCATGTCGTGAGACACGTCTATTATGAAGCTACAAGTCGGAGCTTCAGCTTGTCGTGCGTTTAGACTATCCTACCGTGGTTCAAAATAGAGTTGTAAAAGTTATATCAAAATCACGTTTTGTTAAAAATATCATAAAAATAAAATTTTAATATATTTAGTTAAAGCAGGACTAAGACCAAAACAACTTAAGCTAGATTGGAATCTCGCTTCTTCTCCCCTCTAACAACTAACACTAATTACTATTCACGTCCCTTATAAAAGAAAATTGCCATTAACAAACATGCATGCTCCTACTCTTTTAATTAACAATATTGCAACAATTCCCCATACAAAAACAATAGTTAGAGCCAAAGTTGGACTAAGGCTAAAACTATTAGAATATTGACCCTTTGATTGATTTTCTTTTGCAGGAGGTTGCTGTGAGCAATTGTGGGTGGTGCACAAAGTAAATTTGAGTCCACTTGCAAATGGCCCAGCCCAGTTCTCTTACACTGATGGTTCAAACAAATAAAACCAAATGATGTTGATTCAGGTTAAAGCGGCACCCAACCCCGTTTTAAGTGGATCACATGCAGATCCTTTTGACTCGGAGTACTTAAGCGAATCTTGAACCCTAATTTTCGTTCTTGATTCACTTATGCTCTTCACTCTCTCACTAAAGCTTCGTCTCTCTTCTTCTTCTTCTTCTTCTTCTTCTTCTTCTTCTTCTTCTTCTTCTTCTTCTTCTCTCTCTCTCTGGAAAACCCTAGATTCATGTAGCTCTCACCTTCAATGGTGGTGATCGAAGCTGCAGAAGCTATGGTTCCTTCGCTTATGATGATATTCAACGATGATGAAGTAAAACTCACACGTTTTACTCTGAGTTGGATCAATCTGAAGCTTCGTCACACTCTTCTCACTTCGCGATGGTGAACTTGTTCTGAACCATTGAAACTACGCTTGATTTTCACAATCAAGCTTCAATCGAAGGTAAAACAAACACCAATCGTTCTCTTTACGGTTTAATTCCTTTGATTTCTTAGATTCAAGATTAGGTCTGAAACCCTAACCCTAATCCTTTCTTTCTGCAATTTTCAGGTACAGGAACACACAATTAGGGTTCCAAATACTTCAATCAGGTAAAATATAACTCCTTTGTGATTTTCCCGAATCTCTTAGTTATTTCAGAAAACCCTAATTTCTTCTTGTATCTGTTTTGTTGCACGCACCTTCAACTGAGTTCTTGAAGTGAACACAGTACCAAAACCTACCCAAAAACCTCTCTCAAGTTCACACCAAGGTAAATTCTTATTCTAACTTCTCTGTTTTTCCTTCCTTGCTTGATTCAATATCTGAATATTACCCTAATCTCTTATTTTTCTTGTTTGCGAGGTACAATCTCCTCACTGCAGCACTCTCAAACCTAGGAACACAAGATGATTAAGGAGCAAACAGTTGAACAGGGAGTATAGGATAGAATTGTAGCGTAGAACATGCAATTGAATGTAAAGAAAACTTGAATGTAAATTTTTATTGATCTAACTGTATTTACAAAGAGACTGTACAAGGATTTATATACACAATATACTAGGCACTCTATAGTTGCGGACATGTCAGTTAGAGGTTGTTAGGTAGAGCTAATTGGCCCCTAATTGAATAAACCGCCAGGATAGGAATTCACAACAAACTTTAACAAATCTCCAACTATTTTTTAAAAATGAGTTTTGTTGTATCTGAAAAATATTCTTGAAGTAGTTAGTTTGTTATGGACTAGCTTTTGTTTGACTATGTATGATAAGGTAGTTTACATAAACCAGGTTGTTGTTTTAGTTTGGATTACCGAACACAACAAAAACAACTCAAGCTATAGCTTTAGATATCAAAAAGTATACATTTCAAATGGTTCATAATCTACTTTGTGTGTATTAATATAGAAAACATAGTAATATTTTTTGGTATAAATCGAGTATTTTCTGCGCACAACTGCAGAGATTAATCTCTCGAATCGAGTGGGATCACAATGAGCGGCAAAACTCCTCCTCAAGAAATTTAACAAACTGTTAAATGCTCAATACTGAATTCGAACCCAATATATTAGTTAAACTGGAAGAAAATCATGTACCATATCATCCAAGTGCTCTCTTAAGTAACATAGTAATATTTTATTTAGTCCAAAAACTAGCACTTTTTTCTCTCCTTTTTGTCCTTAAACTATACGAAAATAATAAACAGTCCTACAAATGGTAAAATCTACTACATTAGTCCTTAAAGTTTTATAAGTAATGCTTAGAGTATGGAGCAGGACAAGCAGAATAAGATTAAAATCACAAAGAGGGTCATTTTATTTTAAGATTAAAAGGGAGGAAATAGGAGCAACACACTTTAGAGAAGATTAAAATTAACCCCTTATGGATAAAATTTATTGTTTTATACTCATTTTCTTTCCTCTTATTTTCTTCTCTCATTCCAATAACCAATACAAATCAAAACAACAGTCCAGTAACTAATTAGATGGCTACTATAATAAACAGTCCTACAAATGGTAAAATCTAATACATTAACCTTAAAGTTTTATAGGTAATGCTTATAATAAAAAAATGAGTTTGAAAAAAATAATCCTATACAATTGAGTTTTAAAAAAAAACTTCTAGATTAATACTCAACAAAAAAGTTAGAATTTTTTTACCTTGTTAAAATCAGTTTTGTCCACCCAAAATTGATTTTATCAAACACTTTTCTATATCCAAACACACACCAATTACTAGACCAAAAAAAAAAGCACACACTCAATTTTACCTACAAATCTTTTGCCCAAGAAGTCTCAATTTTTCACTTCACAACATAGTGATGATATACCACTAAGTGTAACACTAACCTAGCTCCCAGGTCCCAATCTGATTGCCAGGCCATTAAGTAAAGCAGAATTATCATAAGCATAATAATAATAGTTCAACTTAGTTCCTTTTTTCTTATCGCTTTTGCACTTTTATGCTTCTTCTATAATTTTCATGGATCCCAATTGAAGGCGACCCAACAAAGCTCTTTTACAAACCATTGGACCCTCTCTACGACCCTGCACTGCACAGATAATCAGAGCATGGGGTGCAAGCGTGTTGGTGCGCTATCCCTATATCTATGCGGTGTTTCTTTGCGGTCCTAGGACCATTTTTTTTTTTACTTTTATTTTCAGTGCTTTATTGTTTGTTGCCTCTCTACGCTACCAAAAATATCATGATCCCTTCCAACTCATTCACATTATTTCATTGTTCCATTTCAAACGGAGTCTAATGTCCAGGGACTGCCGCAAGTCTTTCTTTTGTTTTATAATTTTTTTATATTCTTGTTTTGTAATTTAAAGTTTAAGTGATTTGTATTTAACAGATTTAGGGATATATACTACATTTTTAGGGATAGAATAACTCATGAAGTGGCTACTGGATAGCGTAGTCCATAAAGAGAAGAGCTTGATTAGTATTTAAGGTCGATATTTAGGGTATGTTTGATTTGCAAACAGGACAACACTAGATTGAACAGTACTGGACAGACTTTTGTTCAGTATATTGTTTGGTGAACAATAGATTTTATATGTAAATTTTACTATAATTCTTTTTTTAAATGTAAATTTTACTATAATTCTTTTTTACTATAATTCTTTTTTTAAATGTTTATAATGATTTTATATAACATATATTATAATTAATGTAATTAAAAATTATAAAGAAAAACGTACGATGGAGAAGATGGAAGAGAGAGAGAGAGAGAGTGAGAGAGAAAGAGATAGATGGGGGAGAGAGAGCCATGAGATGAGAAAATACAAGAGGGATGAGAGGTGGCGAGGGGGAAGAGGAGAGAAAGAGAGATGAAGAAGATAAGTCATATAAGATGAAAAAGTATTAAATAAATAGAGAAAATGATAGAGGAAAATATGATTGGAGAGAGAGATAGAGAGATAGATGGGAATGAGATAGGAGAGATAAGGTGAATAGAGGAGAGAAAAAAAATTATTGAATAGAAAATAAAAATAATATTTTGGCATTTTTTTGAGTGATCAGGAAGTTGTACTGTGAGACAAAAAGTTGTACCGTGGTTTTGTGAGGGTGTGTTTTGCTCGTGGGATAGAATAACTCAAGACTAGACTTTATTTATCCACGGGGTTTTGTGAGGTGAAGTTGTACTGTGGGATAGAATAACTCGGCTGACCTTTGAATTAGTTGGACTCTATTTCAACGGGAAACCAAAGTGAGATTAATGTCAGTTTGTTATTGATTAAATATTAAGTGATTATGACATTTAATAATTTAGAGATTAATTTTTAGATTATGGATAAGTAGTAGTTACTTTTCGTTTGTCTATCATAATTAAAATCATTTTTTAAAACAAAATGATTTTTAGCTTGTTTGGATACAATAATATAAAAGTGATATTTTTTTTTACAAAATTACCATAAAGTATATACAAAATCACTTTCAAGAAAACATGTTTGGTTAAAACTAGCCGCTTTATGACTTAATATCCCAACAATGACTCTTATGTGTTTTTATTATTACGAATCATTCACTAAAAATCATTATTATATCAAATAGAATTGAGGTGTATATGGTTAAATTACATATTTATATTCGGATAACAATAATAACATCGAATATTTTTATGTTCTTCTATACATTAAAATAAATCTAAACAAAATGATAAACAAGTTTATTGGTGACAGGTGCATAGTGTGATACTTGACACAATACCTTATTTCACCCAGTATAGACATGAAACTAATAAATGTGATTTTGCTCGATTACAACAATGGTTGGAAATGTATTGAAATCAATTTGTGCAGTGTGTCGATTCCTAAAAAGAACAACGTTGGCCAGTGCCTTAATCTATCTTGGGACACATGGGTCAATTCGCTGCTCCCGTGTTCGATTCCCACAGTGAACAAACTCGGTATTGGCCAGACATAGTTTTTTTGGTCAAGGGGTCTTTGACCCGCTCCGGTGTCTAGGGGAATGGGGCCCTGAATAATCCCGAGTTTGACCAGGAGGTAAGTAAAATCTGGTTCCAATATTTTCCATCTAGGAGAAAGGGGCCCTGAATAATCCGGAGTTCAACCAGGAGGTAAGTAAAATTTGGTTCCAATTTGTTCCATCTAGATGAAGTGCATTAACAACTTGCACCCAAGTTTGGAGTTGACCAATGTATAATTTAATCCTAAAAACTAGCGGATATTAATTTTATGTAACAATATTTGGACACTCTGTGGATAGTCAACAATTTTTCAATTATACCAAGTCAATTTGTTGTGGCAAGTTTTATTTTTTGGACAAAAGTATAGACTAAAATTACACAAATACATTTTTATATTCAATATATTATTAACTTATAGTCATTTAAAAGATAATTTAGACCCGTTCAGCGCACGGGTAAAGCACACTAGTGTAAGACACTTGCATTTTTAGAAAACTATAATAATTTACTTGTAGAAAGTCTAGTTTGTCCTTGCCCTAGTTCAACTCGGTGCATTTAGGCTAAGTTATTAAGCCATAAAATACAACTTCTTGAAAATATGGGTTAAAAGATGAATTCAATTTTTTTTATAATCCATTTTTACAATTTAGTTCAATGATTTTTCTAAGCCCAGAAACTACTGATTTATTCTACAAACCGAGAGAATTTTGATTTGACAACTCTATCAAAAAAACAAAAAAGAGAGATGGCAACGTGAAAACGAAGGTGTTCGAATGAGGTTGTCAAAAACACAGTTGGTATTATTTTTTGGACTGCCCTCACTATTTCATTTGGTTTTTTAATTTGAAATTCCCTTTACTTTTAAGCAAATTTAATTGTCATTACAAAATACGAAATACATGAAAACTAAATACGAAATACATGAAAACCAAATACGAAATACATGAAAACCAAATACGAAATACATCAACAGAAAACATAATACAACTTACTTCTACTTAGAAACTACTACTACCTCTAATACTACTACAAGTTCTTGAGAGATTCTTCCTGTTTCGATTTAAATTCGAGATAAGGTTCAATGACACCTTGGAATTCTTCATGTTTCTCAAACATTTGATTTAACGTCTTCGTCATTCTTGAGAACTTTCGAATACGATTACGTGGGTTCCAAATTACGACGGCGGGAGAGTGACATTCGATTTTTTTATTTCTTCTTTGAACACCATCTAGTTTCACATTTTTTATTACTTTTTCTTTCAATTCGCGAATGTGATGTTGTTCTTAAGCTAAATTTTTCCCAAAATAGAGGTGTGTTTGTTGTGGTGCGGGTGGTGGTTTTCAAATAGATAAATTCGAATCTTTGGGCGAAGCACTCATCATCTCTACAATTGAACTTTTTTTTTCCTTCAAAAACGAATTTACCTACTAAATAGATAATAGGAAAATCCGTTTTGGATAAATTAGGGTTTTCCGAGGAGACCCCCCTTTATAATAGCGTGGTGAAAACCGTTGATTTCATTTTTTGAAGAAAAATGATTTACATCCACTCCTTTTGGGTGGAGGTATTTTTCGGTGGGAACTTCGTTCGAACTCATTCAAGCCCCGTGTTCGAACAGTGAAAATTCTCAAAAAATAGGTCTTTTGGTCTTTTCACACCCTTATGGGGTGTGTTTAGAGTAGGTGGGGGTGTGGGAAAAGCAATACCCTTTTCTAATGGTGTGGGGGTCCAAAAAATAAGACCCAGATGGCAAATGTGGTAGTGCTGAGAAAAAGGACTAAAGGGAGAGGGAGGTGTGGGTAGCACTTTTCATGTAAAATTGGGCTATTAATGGGCTTTGGTAGGCACGTGCGAGGAAGATGCACGAATTGGAGCAGAAGCTTCTGGGTCTACGAGAGACGGGTTCAGAATGAAAGGAAGATCTGAATTTTGAAGTCTGAAGTCAGAACTAGCTGGTATTAGCAATAGGGTTTCGTTTCGTTTCAATTATCGTCCTCACTACGCAATGTCTTCTCCTGGCGAGTAAGTCTCTGAAAATCGTTCTCTCTTAATGCAAAATCATTGTCCGTTTAAGTAGATAGTTATCGAATTTCTTGTATTATCATTTCATAACTTTCAATTTCATTTTTCCTGTCACATTATATCCAATTTTGTGCATTTCCTTAAGCTATCAAACTCTAAGTTTGATGGAGATGTTTGTATATATGAGTGTTTTCTCTTTTTCGAAAACCCAGGATTTAGCACTAGCTGAAGTAATCACACAATTGCGTCTATAAGTTTCTGTTTTAGTCCAGTTTTATAATTATATGTATGATGCATGTGTAATATTTTTTTTGGTGTTAGAGTTTTGTTGTTGTTTCAATCACTGTGTTTAAGGTATCACAATTCACAATTTGTCTTCTTTCAGGTGGTATAATTCTCTTCCACCTATAAGCAAGGTTTATGGCACTGCTTGTTTGTTGGGTACCGTAGGTTACCAAATTGGATTATATCATCCGATTCACATTGCACTAATATACCAACAAGTGTTCTATCGTTTTCAGGTCAGAATTCCATAAGATCATTGGTTTTAGAGTCAAAGAAAGATGAATTCACTGTTGATGCATTCGCAAAGTATTGCATTCATTTTAAAGCTTTCATTCTGAATCCCTGTGTGCATGCCTTTGATCTTGTCGAGAATTATTATGTATATGACATACTGAGGATATTTTTTGTATTCATTATTGCCAAATTAGAAGAAACATCATACATCCTATTTTTACCTCTCAGTCATATGATATCTCCAGCCAAATACTACCCTGCAATTGCTAACCAGATTATTCTATATTTTTGGGATTGTTTGTATATCAATATCATGCTCTCCATGAACAATTTTCTTTGATGTTACCAATCCATTTTATGCTATTTTTGAATTGCAATTGCTTCGTGTGTCTCACGACACAACTGTTTGGGGGTCTGTAGGAATGTTCCGTACTTCTTTGCAGTCTGTCGTCGAAATTTTCTTCTAAATCAATATTATCCTCCAGCTCCTCATGACTGTGTTATTTATCTTCTGTACAAATGAAGAGAGAGTTAAGGTTTCAAGGGGTTCGGGGATTCCATTGGTTGAAAGAGTTTGATCCTTTGGTAACACAGAGACTGTGTAGATGTTGGCATTAAAAAAAGTGTATTGGTAATTTGGCTAATAAGTAATCAAATGAAGCTTATGAGTTATGACTTTCCTGAAGTTTAACTTGCCGTGGACAGCTTTGTTTGATAATTTGTGTGTTTTCCTTTTCAGTCAAACTATTTTGTACATCTTATGTAACATCACATCATCTGTAGGTTTGGAGGCTGTTCACAAACTTCTTTTTTCTGGGTCCATTCTCCATCAATTTCGGGATTCGTCTTTTAATGATGTAAGTTATTCAAAGATAACATGCTGTTTCCACTTCCACTCAAACTGAGACTGATTCCCATAATCTACAGAGCAAGGTATGGCGTCCAACTTGAGAAGGGACCATTCGACAGACGGACAGCTGATTTCTTGTGGATGATGATATTTGGATCCTTTGCACTACTGGTATATGAGATCATCTGCACATCTTTTTCATCTCATGACTGTTTGTGATATTTTCCTTTCAAAATAATGGCAGTTTCATTTTTTAGAAGCTTTAAAGTGGACCAATCTTTTTTAGATAGAAAAGAAGATGAAAACTATGGTTTATCTACTTGTGTGTTTTTCTCTGTCTTTCTCATTTAGTCATCCTGCCTATAGATGTTATGCTCTTTGTATGTTCAAGAATACTAGCATAATTACATAAATATTTAGTTATTCAGGGATAAAATTATGTTTTATAAAATCCTCTGTAAAGGTGGCCAGTGGTAAGTACTGACTAGTGATCTATGGGAGACTAAAGATGATAAATGCACTTTGAATTTTCTATAGTAGACAACTTGGGTAATTGGAGATAGGCGTTAAGGAAGTTCAGAAAATATTTTAGGAAAAGTTAATTTTAGTGAAACAAAGTCCTGATTACAAAATGCTGTGCCTTATTGTAAAATGCATAAACTCCATTCCTGCTCCTGGTTGATTTTTTCTACTGTCTAAGTTTTTACTTGGTAGTTAGTACCCTAATATCTGCATCTTTCTTTGCAATCTAGGTTTTGTCTGCTATCCCCTTTTTCTGGACCCCATTTTTGGCAGTATCACTTGTTTTTATGCTCCTTTATGTTTGGAGTAGAGAATTTCCAAATGCTCAAATCAGCATATATGGACTTGTTTCACTTAAGGTATGCTTCATTGTTGCGTAAATTACCTTTTTCTTTATACATAGGCTACCTGAGCTGGATGAAGCATATGCTTTTACTAATATAGGAACCACTTATCAAATTATTTTTCAGGCATTCTATCTTCCATGGGCGATGCTTGTTTTGGATGTCATTTTTGGTTCATCTATTATGCCTGATCTGTTAGGCATCATTGCAGGACATCTCTACTATTTCTTGACAGTGTTGCATCCTCTAGCAGGTGGAAAAAACATTTTGCAGACTCCATTGTGGGTGTATCCTTCTTGTCTTCTATTGCTTAAGGTGTTGTTGTTGAGCATACGTTGTCATTTAAAGCCTTTTTTATTTAATTTTGTGTGTGTATCCTTTAATACTTTGTCACAAGGAAAAGGTTCCCCCACTTTCTCATTCACTCTGTTTTTCATTTATAATTTTTTTTTATAAAAAACTAGCGGAAATGTTTATTTGCAGCACGTAAGGGCGGGGCTTGCAGCCAATGTGATTGACTAATAATTTGCTTCTCTTCTTTGTTGAATGATTTCTAACTTTCTAGAGCACCAAATTTGACAGATGCCACCTAGTTTTGTTGTGTTCTTAACTGTTATTTTCCAGACATAAATTGGTTGCAAGGTGGAGAATTGGAGTCCAACCAGTTAGCCGTGGCCAGCCTATTAATAACGCGCAGCAAGAGAGTGGTACCGGAGCTTTCAGGGGAAGATCTTATCGACTTAATGGATAGATGCAATAAATGAAAAAGGGAATGAATTTTCCTGACCAGTTGTTTTATCTTCCCTTTTTGGTTGGTGACTTGACACCACTGACAAATAGAGCTAAACATACGTTGTGAATTTGAATAGGAGCAATATGTAAACCATGACAGTTCATTGAAAAGCAAACTTCCTTTTGAGGAGCTTTATAATTTGAATGACTTTTCTTCATAAACTTTACTTTTAAGAACGAGAAAAAGCTTGAGTTGGATTAGTTGTCAAATATTCACCTTGCTTTTGTTCTTACAAGATGTGTACACTTGTGTCATTCAGTATGAAAGATTGAAAGGCATATTCTGATTCTAGTCATATATGGAGATCACAAGTATTTGATAATCCGTTATTCGCGAGACATGCGAATGTGACAATCTTTCCCCATCAAGCAAGTTAGGAGAAAGTCTTGATGAGATTTTGTGACCTACTAGTATTAGTTATCACTTATCAACAACAACATACAAAATTCTTGCGTCAAAAAAACAACATACAAAATTCTCAATTTTTAATCTAAAGTCTACTGAAACTCAAACAATAACAAGATTAAAAGGAAAGAAATATCTCAATTTACGAATATTCGGAATCACGTTCCTCATCATTAAACCTTTGATGTTTTGCTCAAACATGGTCCAAAGACACTCAAGCTCCCTCAAAAAGTTGACAAACACGCTTGTTTCTTCATTTTGTCTACTGAAGTACGCTTGGAAGTTAACGCTACTGTTCTTCATTACTTTCCTCATGCTGTAAAGAAAATCGTCCAAAACATTCATTTGCATACTTTTTTGTCTTCAACCTTGAAATTCTCAACTTCCTAAATCATTCTTTCAATTTATGCGCTTGACAATCTTCCATTTTTCGTTTCTTATAGTAATTTCTTCCTTATTTCCGGATATTTCATCCTCATGGGAGGCGATTAGTATGCCTTCGGCATCTAACACAAATGTTACAACATGAGAAAGACCTTGGGGAGCCGGAGGAACTGAGATATAAAAAAAACCCAACAAATTATTCTTACTGGCAATTAATCTTCACCCTCATAAATCTCATTCAAGCCAATGCTTTACTTAAAAAATTGTTTTGTGCAACAATTTTTAAGAGCAATTTTGTATGATTGAACTAATAATTTTAAAAGGTTGTGTTTGATGAATAATTGTAATCGGATATAACAATTAAGTAGAAGGACAAAGTAATTCGAGCGAGTTATAAATAATTCGTTCAAAGTTGGATTCCATACAAATTCAAAATAAAAAAATTTATTGTTGTGTCTAGGGCCTGCCACGCCCATGTATTTGTTCAACAAGCACACATAAAAGAGATAATATTCATTATGTTGATCTCAACTAGATTTGATACGATCCAATACTACCATAGTATCATGTAACAAACAAGAACCAATATTACCTTAGATTGGTAGAACTATGTGCTAATAACATGTTCTGAAAGTAATCAAAACTATAGCAAACAAAGAATGAGAGAAGGAGAGAATTTGACAGTGTTTTTATTTCGCTTTTCAAGTGCACATTAACATATGCGAGTGAGCCCTTAATAGGGTGGGAAATAGAAAATGAGTAGTCATGCATAAATGCCACCACACGATGATATTATGGAGATGATGGGAGAAACTCAATGGACATCCATTATCTAATATTCATAACTTTTTAAATCATCTAAGTTATTGTTATTCTGTAGGCACCACAAAGCTTTATAACAACAATGTCACGTAAAAGAGTTCCTAAAAAAATTTATTTAATTTTGTGACGTGCTAAGGAACAACACGTTCAAGAGCCAGTTGTTAACCCTAAAATTTATTGGTGAAGCTTTGTTCCTCTAGTTTTAATGGTAGTGACATTCATTGCAAGTCAGCAAAATGAGGGTGGGGCTTCACGATGTTTTATTGAAAAATTTGGGTACCATACACAAGAACATAATGTTGCGCTTGAAGCTTCACGATGTTTCGAGTTTCAGAACTGTGTTTGCTGCAAACTCCCTTGTGGCTGAGGCTCTGGGTTTGCGTGAATCTGTCTCCATTGCTCTGTCTCTTCATCTCAGTAATCCAGTGGTTGAGTCAGATAACCAGCAAATTGTCAACATGTGCAAAACAAATAATTTTTCATCAGAAATCAGTGTTATTCTTAGAGATGTTGAAGAATTCAGGAAAAAGTTAGGGGGTTGTATCATTACCTGGACGAATCGAGAGGGTAACAAGCTTGCTCATGAGGTGGCGTCGTTGGTTGCAAAAGGAGTGCTTCAGAGCAATTGGACTTCTAGACCTCCTGATTCAATAAGGAAGATCATTGTTGAAGATTGCAAAGCTTGCTTTGATCCTGAGGCTTTAAGATTTGGAACTTAATCAGATAATCGGTGTTGGGCTTTCTTTGAAATTTGTTGGTTAGGGTTTCTCAAAGAAACAATCTAGGTCTGGCAAATCATTAAGATCTGATTGATTCTTTCGTGACTTCATCATTCCTTCTCGTCCTGCAATTTTTGATTCGAAGAGAGGTTTTTTGAATCTGTGCTGGGTGTGTTTCGTGTTTGGTCGAAGAGAGAAGAGGGTTTGCTCGACGAAAGTGTTGGAGATCATTTGCCAGGGTTTCGTTCTTTTGTTTATCTGTTTGTAGTTGGGTTGGGCTTGGATTGGGTTCTCTTGTTGGGCCTTTTCTTGGATATTATAGCTCTATTCTAACCTCTGTTATTTGCTATTGGTGTCCCTTACTGAACCTTCGTCTTGTGAGGGTCTTTAGGGGATTCTGTTGTTACTTGTGTTGTATTTGGTTGTGGCCTTTGCCCATATCTATAAGAATCAGTACAACTTGACAAAAAAAAAAAAAAAAAAAGCTTCACGATGTTTGATAAAAAAAATGCATCATCATCATGTTAATTTGAATTAGCGTGTAATTACTTAAAGTCCAAAGCTTAAAAGTGAAACAATGAATACAAATTCATACGTTGCTGTTTTTATTTTTAATGTTGCTATTCAAATTTGCTATACTAGGTAAAAGTGAATTTGGGTACCATACACAAGAACATAATTTTGTGCAACTTAACACACACCAACATCAGACACTAACATCAAAACTAGAATTTTAATTGGTAACCGAAGACAACCATTTTTCAGTTTCAGCGAGGTTCGACCTGCCGTGCTCCGAACCGGTTTGGCCGGCCATGCTCCGAACCTATTAAAAAATAGTTTTAAAGGGGTTATCTTTAAAAATAACACACTCGGTGCAGTGAAATTCGAACCAGTTCAGTCAAGCGTGCGCTGAACCGTACTTAATATTTAAAAAAAATAAAAATCACAGATTTCATTAACGGTATCTTGGTCTTTTCACCCCTTTATGAGAGTGTCTAGTGAGTAGCTAAGGAGTTAGAAGAAGCATGCGCCATTATTAATTATAGGCAAAGGGTTTAGCACTTCGACTCCCTTTTGGTAAGATGTGGCAATCTCACCTTCTTTTGAACGACAACACGACCCTTTGATTTATATGTACTCCAACTTTGGTAGGGGTGCTAATATTATCAAGGCTTAAATACTTGTTACCCTTTCGCAAAATTAGTTGATATCCATTTACCTCCTGCAAATTTTTTATTATCAAAAAAGACCTTGCAAAATGTAATAATATTCAGTTACCCCCTCCCGTTAGTTTTCCTTAACGCTGTTAATTTAAAGCTTACATGGATGCCTTGTTGGCTCAGTTACGTGGCTATTTAGGGCTTTCATCATCATCTTCATCTCATTCCTCTGCATCTTCAAGCTCCAAGCGCAGCTCCCCATAAATCCACTTCGTTTTCTTCTCTCTTCTCCTCAGTTCTTCACACTTCTTCCCTGTTCATTAGATCTTTCCAATGGCGACAAGAAACACCTCTTCGAATGCTTTATCAAGACAACAAGGGCAGCTCCCTATTTGTGGATGTGAGTTTCCAATGCGTATGTGGATTGCAAGCACTTGCAGAAAATCGTGTAAGAAGATTCTGGAAGTGTATTAATTTCGAGATAAGTTATAGGTTGATTTAAGTTGTTTTCTCTCCAATTTATTTGTGGGTAATTTACCTTACACAGTTTCCTTTGTTTTTCTGTGTGTAGAGGAGATTTAGTTGCAATTTGTTTATTTGGGATGATGAACTAGATGCTCTACAAGTGAGAATGATGTTAGTGACAACTTCAGAAACAGTTGAACCTAAACCTAGAGTTGGTGAATGTAAGTGTGGTGAATTTTTCAACGATTGGAAGTGCTTCTGCTTCTGCTTCTGCTTCTGCTACTGCTAGTGCTTCTGCTTCTGCTCCTGGGAGTGCTTCTGCTCATGGTACTGCAAGTGCATGAGATCCAATTGATACAAGGTGAGATGTGGCAATCTCACCTTCTTTTGAACGACAACACGACCCTCTGATTTATACGGGTGCTAATATTATGAATGCTAGCTAATGATGGTGATTAAGGTTAGTTAAGTAAATAAATATGTGGTGCCAAGGGTGTTACGAATTTTGCTATCAACCAAAAACCAAGTAAAAGTGTATACCGATAAAAAATTGAATAAACAAATAATTCATAGGGAATATATCAATGAGCTAATTAGTATGTGTCTAATCTTCTATTTCAGGAGGGATAGGATCAGAAATAGGAAAAAAGAGAGAGAGAGTATTGGAGTCCGTCCTAAAATGAAGGGGAAGTGAAATGGGTGGCAAGAATTGGATGGAGGTAAATTGACGGTGGAGCGAGCATCAATTACCCTCACCCATATATCACTCATCTCTTATTTAAAACTTTATTTGAAGCTACGCACACACAACAAAATAAAACAGAACAAGAAACAAGGAAACCAATTAAGAAAATGTCGTGGCAAACTTACGTTGATGAACATTTGATGTGCGATATCGATGGCACAGGCCACCACCTCTCCGCGTCCGCCATCGTTGGCCATGATGGCTCCGTCTGGGCTCAGAGCTCTTCCTTTCCTCAGGTATATATGTAATAGATCTCTTGATTATTACGTGCATGGATCTATCTACTATCATTTTTGACTATATATTAGATTTAATTAAATAGTGGGCATTAATTTGTTCTGATCTATATACGTTTTCAGATCAAGCCTCAAGAGATCACTGCCATAATGAAAGATTTCGATGAACCTGGTCATCTTGCTCCTACAGGCTTGCACCTTTCGGGAACCAAATATATGGTCATCCAAGGAGAGTCTGGAGCTGTCATCCGTGGCAAGAAGGTCTAAAACTATATATTCAATCTTTCACACAACTACTTGTCTTTCTTACAATATTGTAGCATTTTATTGGTTGCGTAATCTGTTTATAATTGTAATACTTTGTGCATGAAACTTACTAACTCCAGATCCCAATAGAGTTGGTCTTGCCAAAATGCATAAACTGATTGTGTTGGGCCGGCCAACCCATTTATCTACGCCCATGCTTTTCCAAACCCTCCTACTCACCACACACCTCCAAACCCTACGAACTCTCAAAAATGTCCTTAATGGGTAAAAAAGTCCCTCACGCATCATTTTTCCCCTCAGATCTTCACCAGTTCAGTGCCTTTGTACCGAACCCGGAATGATTGATGGGTGTAGTGGCACTAGTCTTGTGGCACATCCCCATGTATTGGAACTTTAACAGGTCCGCCACTTTATCGATCGATCCGGCGCCTCTCTGTTAAAATCAGTGTAGTGGAAGCCATCAACAAGAATCCACTCCCTGTTAAAAAACCCTCTCTCTGCCGTATGTCGGTATGGTGACTATATTGATCCATCCAAATCTTTTGCTCTGGTTCATGAAATTTCAATGGGTGGAAGTTCAATTTGTATGGCTCTAGGAAATTCCACTATTGAAGAAATTAAAACACCACTGTATCTAATTCAAGACCATGAAAAGGGGGTTACATCTTTGTTGAAGAAATCAAAACACCACAGTACATCGCTTGCGAAAATTCATATATGAATTGAGATAATTAATACAGGTTTGGTGCTTTTGGGCCGACCCTGTTCGGTGCTCTTGTATCGAATCTGTCAAAAAACACTGCGTAGAGAAGTTTGGCAGCGTATTTCACGTGAGGGTAAAATTGGAATATTTGAGGTTTGGAGGTGTGTGGTGAGTAGAAGGGGGTTTGGAAAAGCATAGGACTTTAATGTCTTGATGTAGTAACTTGTGTCATGTATATGTATCTTTTTACAATAATGCTATTCAGCTCAAGAATGCTACAACAAAACTTACAAATATACGATACATCTACTAATACGTATGTTTCACTATTAAATCTATTAATATAAAACTAATTGTTGTGGAGGTGTAGTTTACGATGCGTATATTTGTATGCTTTTTTGTAGCATTATTGGGTTGAATAGCATTTTTGATCCTTTTAAATATTTCAACAAAATATTTCTCTCTTTACCTTTAAATACTTAAACTAGTTTGAACCAGATCAGTGAGTTTGAACATGAACAGGTAGTGTAGATAGTTTAGGTAATTATCATATTTCGACTTTTAATTCATGCTGGTTTGACTAGTTTAAATCAATTGAACCATAACACAAAAGTCTTGATGGTTCCATATGTGGTTCGATTCTTAAAACATTGCTATTGCTGGTGAGTCAAATTTCTATTGGTAAACTTTCATGTAATTTTTGTTTGGCCTTGGGTTCCAACTCAAGTAGTTTATACATGAACCGGATGAGTAGCAGCATTTCTCTTAATGCGACTGACTTTGGTGCTTGTAATTTGGCAGGGATCCGGAGGCATCACCATAAAAAAAACTGGCCAAGCTCTTGTTTTTGGTATCTATGAGGAGCCTGTGACTCCTGGACAATGCAACATGGTTGTTGAGAGGTTGGGAGATTACCTCATCGATCAGGGTCTCTAGACCAAGACCTATATATATATATGATGATTGGAGCGTATATTTCTTGGATATTACACTTTGTTATTTTCATTTAATTTGCTTTGTATCTACCACATTCAACCCTAATTTGGGAGTTGTTGCAGATAATAACCATTTGAAAATTAAGTAGTCTTTTTTTTTTGATGTCTAACTTATCTTGGGAATGTGATCCTTAGCGGTCAAAATCCATTGCATTCACTGCATTTGCACTATTATAAAGGATATTTTAGTCTTTTCATGATGTCAAACTTTTGTATTCGTTCTCTCTCACTCATCCATATTTGCGCTAAATGTAGAGCCCTGCAGTTGAAATCAACTCTAAGAATTATATATGGTCCGTTATCTTGATGTTGTTTTGTTTCCCTTTCATTTCAATTACTCTATTGTATGCACTCTAGTTTCTTATACCATTTTCCTTTCATTATGCTTAATTGATGGACAATCAGTACATGCGACATTGGGAGAGATTAAATTAATGAAGTGTAAAGCATCGTAAGAGAGATATGAAAATGTGTGCTCTCTGTAAAATACTCCCCCGTCCCAAAAAGTAGGTCCCTTTTAATCACTTCACAAAAATTAAGAAAATTATTTTAGTTAGTTAATCTCATGAACCATGTCTAATATTTATGCTACTTTTCCTAGTTTACCCTTTATATGTAATCCCTCTGATTAATTACTTTGGTATTCCAAGAGTTTTTTTTACTAATACTTTGGTATTCCAAGAGTTGTAACCATAAAGAATTGATTAGGGGTATTTTAGTCAAGAAATAAATGATGTAGTAGACAACTTATAAATGGACTTTGAAAGGGTACCCATTAAACCTAAGGAGTTTGCTTTTCCCACACCCCATCCTACTCTTTCACACCCCTTAACAAATTTTATTCCAAAAATAACCTCGCGTGAAACACTGTGAAGACGTATTTTATGATTGTTCGAACGACCATAGAAATTGTTTCCATGAAACACGCGTCAACAACATGATGCGAACACAATAAAAAGGTGAATGTGGTGTGAGAGTCCATTGTTTTTGTAATAAAAATAGGTGTGTCGATGAACACGAGAAATGATCACCTAAACTTTTTAAGTAACCACGAGAAATGAGTAAATAATAAGTAAATAATGCGCTTGTAAAAAATCCTCGAATTTGAGTCGCATGACCTAAACTTTTTAGTTGTGCTAGGCATCTTGCAAACAGTGACAAATATTAGTCGTGTTTTTTATATATCAGTTTCAAATAAAAGATAGCAGTATCATTTATTGTGCGTGCTTTTTTTTATATATCGGTGCGTATTTTTTTATCTCGTAGTTCAATTGATTAATTTAGTTGATTAGTAGATTATAGTAGCGGTAAAAGTTAGATATTAAATTATCAATGAAAAATATTTCTTTAATATTAATTATTAGTTTAAATAGTCATTAAGGCTTCTTGTTTTTAGATAGTAGGTTTATAATAGTCTTCAAAAGTTATAATTATTATCAATGGAAAATATTAATCTCGTGTTTTTTTATATATCATCATATTTATCCTTGTTTTTTATATATCATGCATCCCTATTTATCTCTCGTAGTTTCAATTGATTATTTTAGTTGATTAATATTATTATAGTAAATAGTAAAAGAGAGATAGTAAATTATCAATAAGAAATAGTTATTTTAATTAAAAATAGTAATCATGAGTTTAAATAGTAGCTTTATCTTTTTCAGAATCTTCTTGTTTTAAATAGTAGGTTTATAGTAGTCTTCAAAATTTTAATTATCAATGACAAATATTAATCTCATGTGTTTTTTTATATATCATCTTCTATTACCTGCATCTTCAAATTGTTCATATTGTTCATCTTCTTACAAAACTTCAAATTGTTCCAGGTTATCCTACTTGATCTAATGAAATAGAATAACAGCCTACTTGATAAAAAAAGAATTGAAGATGAATAATTTGGTTTTTATTAATTTATTTTTATTTTCACAAAAAGTGCCACATCATTTAATGAATCCTAGTCGACTGACAACTAAGTGACACAAAATGAAACATGAGGGACCATAACGAGAAAAAAAAAGGATGTTTTATTTATCTTCAAAATTTTAATTATCAATGACAAATATTAATCCTGTGTTTTTTATATATCACCCAGCTTATCCCATAATCCCGAGAATGTATCATTGCGTTAATTATTTTAGTTGATTAGTAGATTATAGCAGATAGTAAAATATAGATAGTAGATAGTAAAAGATAGATAATTGATGATCAATAAGAAATATTTATCCCGTGTTTTTTTATATATTAGTGACAATTATTTGTCTATTTTTAGGTATTAATCAGTTTAAATAGTCATTAAGCCTACTTGTTTTTTTACATAGTAGATTTATAGCATTCATCGGAAATTATAATTATCGATGGGAAATATTAATCCCGTGCTTTTTTATATATCAATGCAGTTATCCAGTCTTTTTTTTATATATCAGTGTTGTTATATCGTGGTTTCAATTGATTATTTTAGTTGATTAGTATATTATAGTAGATGTAAAAGTTAGATAGTAAATTATCAATAAGAAATATTTGTTTAATATTAATCAGTAGTTTAAATAGTCATTAAGCCTTCTTGTGTTTTTAGATAGTAGGTTTATAATAGTCCTCAAAAATTATAATTATCAATGTCAAATATTAATCTCGTGTTTTTTTATATATCACTGCAATTATCCAGTGTTTTTTTATATATAAGTGCAGTTATCCCGTAGTTTCAATCAATTATTTTAGTTGAATAGTATATTATAGTAGATAGTAGATTATCAATAAGAAATCTTTATTTTAAATATTAAATAGTAGGTTTATAGTAGTCTTCAAAATTTTTAATTATCAATGACAAATATTAATCCTGCGTTTTTTGTTATATATCAGTGCAGTTATCCCGTGTTTTTAGTTGATTAGTAGATTATTGTAGATAGTAAAAATATAGATAGTAGATTGTCAATAACAGGTGATAGTAGATTATCAATAAGAGTGTAAACAAATTTTATAAAGAAAAAAGAAGATAATTTTATTATAGTAATTTAAGTAGTGTTTGTGGAAAAATAAAAGTGAAGTGAAAAGAAAAAAAATAAAAAAAGTGAGTGTAGGTGAAAAGTGAAAAGGAGGAAAAAGAAGAAAGAGAAAAAATGAAGAAAGAGAGTGTAAGAGAAAAGTAAAAAGGAGGAAAGAGAGTGTAAGAAAAAAGAGAAAAAAAAGGAAGAAAGAGAGTGTATGAAGGAAAAAAAGAGAGGGTAATGACATTTTTACCCCTAAAGTGAATACATGTCTTGTTAATAAGAGATTTAAAGTGGTAATTTTGTAGGAAGTTTATTTGTATAAATAGATAAATAGAGTAGAAATTAGATAGATTTTTTCATTCAAAGTCAAAGATAATGTCAATAATATTATACTTATTCAAATTTGAATAGCAACATTAAAAATAAAAACAGCAACGTATGAATTTGTATTCATTGTTCACTTTTAAGCTTTGGACTTTTAGTAATTACACGCTAATTCAAATTAACATGATGATGATGCATTTTTTTTATCAAACATGTTAATAATGGAAGGACCATATTTGAAAGGGAAAGAAATCGAAAATTAAAAAGATAAAGAGTTTAATTTACAATAGGTATATAAAAGAATAGAAGTGACGGTGAACCTTCAAAGAAAAGAAAATGACAACTTTTTCTTTTTTTTGGAAACGGTTGTCCACCGATATTTATTTATGTATTTATAAAGGAATCATAATTACTAAAAATAAAAGGTGATTGTCCACCGATAGCAAAATAAGCGAAATTTAATATTTATTTTTATTTTATAATATTTAAATATAAAGGAATCATACCCATTCTAATGGGTATGGAAGAAAAAAAAAAAATATTTTTTCTTTTTTCCTTTTCCCATTATCTGCCAGCCAGAACCAGCGAAAATAGGGTAATGAAAGGGTATTTCAGTAATTTAAACCCGGGGCACCATCGTATGTCCGATTTAAGAGGATAGCTAGCTTCGTGCTTTCAACGCAGCTACGAGAAGCAGTTCCCAACGCAACCAATTTTCTCTGCAGCCAAACACTCCCGAGAAAATCTTCCTTCTCAGTTTCGCGAGAAAATCTCAAATCTCAACATGTCGTGGCAAGCCTACGTCGATGATCACCTTCTGTGCGACATCGAAGGTAATCATCTCACTTCTGCTGCCATTATCGGCCAAGATGGCAGCGTTTGGGCTCAGAGTCCCAATTTCCCTCAGGTATTTCACCGATCACACTTCTTTTACTTTATTTTTCATCATCGGATCGATTCATTTCACGATCCATCGGTTGAATCTTCACTTAGTTTAGTGATTGATTTGATTGTTTTATCTTCCTATGGAATGTTCTAGATTCGCCGATCTCCGTTTTTCTGCGGTTGTAGATTAACTTTTAGAGTTATAATGTTATTGTATTGTTTAAAAATAGGATTCGCATGCAAATATAGTTCCGAATTTCAGGGTTGTTTAAAAATAGAAATCCAATCAGCAGAGAAATTGAGTTGAACAACTGAATACTCTTTCTCTGCGTTTTCTCTGAAAAGTTAATAATTAACATCTAAATCAGAAACGATGTCGTTTTGATTTTACATTGTGAGCAACAACTACACTTTGATGCCGATTTTAACACGATTTTGTTTTATTTTTCTACCTATTTTGATGTGTGATTGATTTATAAATATATTAGATGACGTTGTGATGTATAATGGTGACAGATCTGTTTTGATTTTAGTTGATCCATTCGTATTTGTGATGTATTGGTGTTTATCTTATTTAGTTCAAGCCTGAGGAAGTAACTGGTATCATGAATGACTTTAATGAGCCTGGAACACTTGCTCCAACTGGATTATATCTTGGTGGCACTAAATATATGGTGATTCAAGGTGAACCTGGAGCTGTCATTCGAGGGAAGAAGGTAAAAAATTTTGTTTATAGAGGATATTTGCTTGAATTTTGATTGCATAAATTCATAGTATAGGATAATGATCCATGATATGTGATAAATGATGATACAGTTTTTGTCAAAGATATAGATTCAACATTTTTACACGGTTTGAACTTGAAAACCAAATTGAAAGTGAGTTGCAACCACATCATTGTTGGATCTACAATTTAATCAGAATTTTAGTCGTTTTTAAATTTTTTTTTATATTTATCTTATTTTAAGTTGAGGGTTTAAAGAGCAAGGTCTCAAATCACACGTTTGCCTATCCTTTGTATTGGGGAAATCGCGGTAAATGCAATTACCTCCATTGGGATCGCGGCAATATTGAAAATCAGGATGCCGAAGCTAGTTCGAGATCGCGAATGGGTTGAGCTTTTGTGTGTTATTTAGTTTTGCAACCATATTTATGATGATCATCAATTGGAATCCATCTTAAGGAAAACTTATGCACTGTTTCTGGATTGGGTATCAAACAAATTGCATGCTTATGTGGGCGAGGGTTGAGATAAGGAAATTGGATACTGTTTATTGGGATTGTCTGGCATGAAAAGTTTACTTTCAATTTTAAATTTTAATCTTAAAAACAGTTTTCTCAAATTATTTGATTCAATGGTGAAACATGAAGATATGTCGGTTGTGTTTCTTGCACAATATTGTTTGTATATACTTATTCTATGTACTTTCTTCATCCTTATTTTGGCCATATTAGTTGTAATTTAATTTAATACTTATCTTTCCCCTCATCATCCAGGGTCCTGGTGGTGTTACTGTTAAGAAGACCAATCTGGCCTTGATCATTGGCATTTATGATGAACCAATGACTCCTGGTCAGTGCAACATGGTAGTTGAAAGGCTTGGTGATTATCTCATTGAACAGGGTCTTTAATCCTCTCCTTATATGTCTTGTTATCGTTGATATATTTAATTGGCTTCTGTACAAGTTTTTGCGTCGACTTCGAATGGAATGCTTGATTGCTGTGTAATAATATTTTGGATATCAAAAGTTATGGGATCAGCGTGTGGCGAAGAAATGTTTGGTGCTTGAGAAATGATGACTATAATCTCTGTCGTTGTACTTTTTTTAGTGGGGTACCTGTATACATTACAGTGGTTTTTAAATTTTAATGCTATGGTATAATGGTTGGCATATTTATCAAATCTTTGCAGATTCTTATCTATCTGGTCTTTCATAGTTATAGACCCTCCATCGTGCCCCATCTTTTTTCATTTCTTAATGCAAATTGTTTTCTTTTGGTTTGCAAAGGTATTAAGTGGCCTCATTTCTCAACGTGGCAGTCTATGTGTCACATTTTTTTTAATATTAATTATTGAGATTGCTCACTTAATTATTTTATTATTTATAAAAAAAGACTACTCACTTTAATCTTTGAGATGAGTTGTTTAGTATAGAAGAGTCGGATTTGTATTAAGATATTTAGAGTTACATTTAGTCAAAAAAGACACATGCATCTATGTGGGCGAGGGTTGAGATAAGGAAATTACTTTTTTTTTTCTTTCCATTTTTTCTATTCTAAAAGGAACATGATTATACAAAAGCTTTCAAGAAAAATGAAGTATTTTTTTATAAGCAAAAATGGATTAACACAATAATATTAGGTATTCCAGCCCAAACACATCAAAAAGTTGCCGATTGTTGAGCCACATAAGTGAATTAACCCACCAATCTGATAATATGAAGCAAGTATTTCTACTTGCAATGCTAATGAACACCCCATGATAAATATGATGAAAATACTAAAGATATTGATCATAGAGAAATAAAATAGAGTTTCTAAGGCTATGTTCGGGATAATTTTCTGTTTTGAAATTTTCAAAAATCAAAACCAGTTCCTGTTGAGTTTTAAAATTTTTAGAAATCAAAACCAAATTCAGTTTTCAGTTTAGAAATTTTCAAAAAAAAATCACTTTCAAATATAAACATACAAATAAATTTTCATCATAAACTTATCTTAATAAAAACATAAAGTTTAAAAGAGTGGTTATATATAAATGAATAGTCGATTGGTGGTGGTGGTTTATATATATGGTTGACATGGTCCGAAGTGGTCGGAGTGGTGGGTGATGGTGGTCGAGTGGTGGTTGGTAGTAGTCAAAGTGGTGGTTGATGGTGGTCAAAGTAGTGGTCGGTGGTTGAAGGATTGGTGGTCGGTGGTTGTTGGTGATTCAGTATGAAATCTTTTAAATTGATTTTCAAAACTGTAAAGCATACAACCACCCCGAAACGCCCCAAGACTATACGTGGGTTTTGGTTTTGAAATTCAATTTAAAAACAAAACAGTCGGTTAAAGGAGGATTTTTTACTTATTCCTTCCTCTTCCTCATAAAAAAAAACTAAAAAAATAACTATATATTTTGAAATTTTAATCTAACTCATCAATATGATCGACCACCAATTGAGATCCTATTCTAAGATGAGGATTAGTCATCTGCAATGCGGCGTAGATGATACCTAGTTTATACCAAAAATATATCTAATCACCACCAACTACCACTCCGACCACAATCAACCACCACTCCGACCATTGTCAACCGCCACTCTGACCACCGTCAACTACCACACTGACCACCATCAACCACCACTGTTAACCACTGGTAACCACCACCCTGACCACCGCCGGCCACATTCAACACTCCGATTAGTGGTGGCAATTTCTACCTGCGAGTGGGGATCCTCGGAGGATCGCGAATGGGACCCCGTGAGTGAGTGAGAGTTTTTCCTCAGTGATGGGGACGGAAAAAAATCCTCAAGTGCGGGGATGGAGATGGGGACCATACCCCGCTATGTGGGGATCCCTCCGAATATATTATATAAATATTATTATATATATTATTAGTAATTAATTTTTAGTCTTTTTATATGTGTTTTTAATTTAAAATATTAAATTATTCCAACTTTTATACTTTTTAAATATTAAAATATAAAAATAAGACTAACTTTTATAATTCTTATATTAAAATATTAAACTTTTGAATTTTAGTCTTACTTTTATATATTTTCCTAATTTTATATTTTTGCTAGGGTTTCTGCGGGGACTTGGGGTTGGAGGAGGAAAAATCCTCAAGGTGGGGAACGTGGACAATTCGGGAGGCAGTGACGGGGAGCGGGGCAATACTATCCCCGCCCTGCCCCATTGTCATCCCTAACTCTGACCACCACCAACTACCACTTCGACCATAGCCAACAACCACCGCTAACCACCGCCAACCACCCAAGACCACTACTTCGACCACCGTCAATCACCATCAACAACTATTCTGACGACCGTCAACCATCATTTCGACCACCGCCGATCATCACTCTGGCCACTGTCAATCACCACTTTGATCACAACCAACCACCACTAAATACCACTATGACCTCTGCCAACTACCATCAACCATCACTGACCACTGCCAGCCACCACTCCTACTACCAATTTAGTCAGCGTCAACCACTACTTTGACCACCGTCAACCACCACTCTAACGACCATCAAGTACCACTTTTGCCTTTACTACAACCATCGCCACCAATCAGACCACCACTGAATACGACTCTGACAGGCATATGTAAAAATTTGAAAAAATATTCCTCAAAAACCTAGTCTTTGAGAAAGAAAGAAAAATTAAAAGATTGAAAAAGGATCTAAAAACAAGGTCTTTGAGAAAGTATGTTTTCAAAATATTATATGGAAATACTTCAAAGATAACTTCTAAAAATTAAGCAAAAACGAGTCACAAAAATATTTCTCAAATCCCTTAAATAAGGTGTTTTCAAAAGTAAAAATTTCAACACTAAAAAAAATGAAAAAGGTACTACGCCATAATTGTAAAAAGAGAACGCCACCTTTAGCAGCGTTTATAAAAAAACGCTACCCATTTTAATAACACGCTACACCATTAGTAGTGTTTTAAGGTAAACGCTACCCATTAGGTTATCATATATCACGCTTTAAAAAACGCTAGCCAATTATAAACACGCTTATTAGCGCTTTTATTCAAAAACGAGCCAATTAGAAAAACGCTAGATAGATCCTAAGTTTTTAGAAAACGCAGGTATTTGAAACACGCTATATAAAATAGACTTTTATTCAAAACGCTAGCCAATTAGAAAACACGCTAGATAGATCCTAGCGCTTTTTAGAAAGTGCTAGGTATTTATTAAACACTCTAGACGTGATCCTCACGCTTTTATTCAAAACGCTAGGTATTTAGAAAACACGCTAGATAGATCCCTAGCGCTTTTTTTAAAAAATGCTAGGTATGGTTAAATAATTTTTTTCGCTTCCGTTGAGCTACCTCCCAAACTCTCTCTCAAATAACACACTTAAACGCAAAACCCTAACACCCTAACGCAAAACCGTAAACGCATGGTTTTAGTGAGAGTTATCAAATAAGAAGGTCGATTTTAGAAGTCTTGTTTATGTTTTTCTCGTAAAAATCATATAATATCTCTCTCAAAAAATTTCAAAGACATATGTTCAAAAAGAATATGTAAAAATTTCAATTTTAAAAGAATATGCAAAATTCAATTTTAAAAATCATTTCTAAAAAACCTAGCCTAGAGAAGTATTTTCAAAACAATAATGTTATATTGACAAATTTTTTTAGACAAAAATAGCCAAAAATCATATTACAATACCAATTCACCAAGTTGTTTAAGTAAATAACCAACCTATTTTTTCGCAATTTTTAGTCAATGGCCTAAAAAACTGTGAAAAAGTAGGTTGTTTATTTACTTAAAAAACTCGATGAATTGATATTATAATGTGGTTTTTGACTATTTTTCTCTAGAAAAATTTGTCTATATAACATTACTCTTTCAAAAGTATTTACGAAAAAGTATATGAAAAAGGCCTTTGAGAAAGTATGTTTTCAAAATATGATATAAAAAAAGTTTCAATGACAAGTTCTAAAGAGTATCAAAATAGTTTCAAAAGCTATTTCTCACAAATTTAGCCTAGACAAAGTACATTAAAAAGGATTTTTTTTTTTAGAAAAGATTGAAGAAGGATCTAAGAAAAAGGCATTTGATAATATTTTTTTTCTTTTTCAAAATATCACATGAAACAGTTTCACAGACAAGTTATGTAACATGACTAATTTTTAATCGTCATTAAAGATTAAATACGTCGACTTTAAATGATAATCACAGATCACGTAGAATTTTTAAAACTGAACGTATTAACTTCGACTATCAAATGGCTGAATAAAATTACCAAGATTAATTACCTAACATATATAATAAAGCTGCTTCAAAATAAAAACGGATATAATAAACTAAAATTCTTTTCAGAATATTTGTCAAAGTCACAAAGTCCATTTTAACAATTACATACATAAGCATAAATTGATACATAATGTTATTAAACATATTTGAACTTTCTTCAAAAATATATAAAGGTTGCTAATATAGCAAAAGTACAAACACTATTACCTAGCTTCAACTTAATATGATTGCATTGGTATATATATCCACCACTACAGAAGTGTCAATGTTAGTCCCATTTTGCTTCGGAATCCAAAGCCCTCCGGAGTGACCTTGAGCATCATAGACAACAACCTTCACATAAAAAACTTATTTGTTTTGTTAAAGAGCACGCGAGTCTCTATAATAATCAAATTGTAGGATTGTGTTTCCTAAAAAGTTCCATCAAATATCTTTTGGATTTTCTATTGTTTGCTCCTCAAATGTATGTTCTAGAAGAGCACTAACACGTACATTGAATCCTATCATCATAAAGCAAAGATGATGGGGAAACAGGACTATCAAGGCTATATAATTATTCATGATTGTATGTTTGCCCTCCTTCCTTTATGCAATATCCTGGTACAATTTATTTGACTTGTTTAATCCATTTTATATGAACCATGTTGGTGCATTTGATTTGACTTTTGAATGGTACTGAATTCAGAGAGTTGTTAATCTGCACCATGAAGTTTAATCAATGTGGTTTTGAAATGAAACAATTGTTTCAACCATCGAGTTTAATCAATGGTTGAAATGAAACAATTGTTTTAAAATGCGAAACGATCGTTGGTGGGTGGGGCACAGATAAAAGATTATGCGAAAGCTTCATTTTAATTTTCTTGTTCATTTTGTTTATAGGGGTGTGTGTGTCGTGGCAGTTTCATTGCCACTCAAATCTTACCACACCTCATGATCTGGAATTGGAAATTAAATTATGATATAATTAATATGATATATTTATTGCTCAAGTGGAAAAATTATTATAATATTTTATTCTAATATCATAAATAATAATAATAGACATATATATTCTTTAGGTGATGGAGAAACGTTCAACCAATTAGGAAATGCCAACATATATATATATTATAGTCCATGAGTTTTATAGGTCGGACAACACGTGGGTTGAATAAAAGGAATTTTGGTTTGTGGTCAACGGGTCAAGTAAGCAAGGAGCAAAGAAAATGACTAAAAGCTACCCAAAATAAAGCAAAATGTTCAAGTTCATCAAACCATCCAGTATTATCCTTCTTTTATATCGATCACACAAAATGTTCAAGTTCAAATATGACTGGAAATATTCTACGACTACAAAGGAGTATCTGACAAAATAAACTAGTTAATTATATTCTTTTTTTAGACGAAATGATAATTGTCATTAGAAACTCAGACACATAACTGTGAGGTTCTGAGTTCGAACTCAAAACATAATGTCCAACTTAATAATTTCGATATTTGCCACTTAAACTAAGCCGGATATTATATTCTCTCTTTTTTATCAAAAGAAATAAAGAACTCATTTTCTTTTTGGTAAATAAGGAATAAAGGACTCTATTAATAGAGATTTTATTTTTATTATCAGAACTCTATTAATAGAGATAAATACAAACGTTTAAATAACTTAAAAAATTAAATAGTAAACAAAAGATTATCTTTTATTTTGTTAATACACCAACTTTTTATCGGTGTTTATATTTTTTATATGTTAAATTATAATTTTGGTCCCCCTATTTTAAAAAATTCAGACATTTGAACGAACTCTCTATTTTAAAACTCAGATATTTCGTCCTCCTATTTTAAAAACTCAGACTTTTGGTCCAACTAGGGTCTTTTTTTTTGCTGATGTTGAGGTTTGTAAAAAAAAAAAAGATGACGTGGCAGCTAATATAGGCTATACATGTGGTTGGCACGTCATTATTTATTTAAAAATTAATTTTTAAATTTATAATTAAAAATTTAAAAATCAAATTTTGTAACTTTTAAATAAATTAAATTAAGTTTTTATTTTGAATTTAAATTATGTTTTTAAAAAAACTAAATTAAATATTTTTAGCTTTTATAATAGTAATAATAAATTAATTAGTTAAATTCAAGTTTTAGCTAAAAAATAATTTTTACTCTTTTACTAAAAAATCTGTAAAAAAAATTTGTTTACTTTTAAAATTTTAAAATACTAAAAAATAGACAATTTTATTTTAGTTTAGTTTAAAAAACTAAAAACTAGAAAAAATTAAAATTTGAAAAGGAAAACCCCTCTTTGGACCAAAAGTCTGAAATATTTAAAATAGAGAGACTAAATATCTGAGTTTTAGAATAGAAGGATCAAATGTCTGAAATTTTAAAAATAGTGAGACTAAAACTATAATTTAAACTTTTTTTACGATGTGTTTATGTCTTAAGAAAAACCGTTTGTTTCTGTTGAGAAATCGAGTGTATCCTTCTATAAATCCGCGTTTTAGCTTAAACGGATGAAAATACTTTTTTTTTCCTATTACTTTATATTTATTATTTTTGTTTTTTTTGACCAAATTTATTATTTTTGTTTTAAATTCAAATTTATGCATATGCATTACGTGGTGGAAAATTAGATATCTGTTGTCGCTTTTTGAAGCAAAGGTTAGAAAGATGAGATTATATAAAATAAAAAATAAAAAAGTTAACGAGATGGTTATAAAA
Organism: Oxytropis ochrocephala; assembly: GCA_020916435.1. NCBI lineage: Eukaryota > Viridiplantae > Streptophyta > Magnoliopsida > Fabales > Fabaceae > Oxytropis > Oxytropis ochrocephala. The sequence continues at coordinate 109,366,966 of CM037094.1, read as the reverse complement.
GGAAAATGTTAGCGAGATGGGGGCCACAATATCACACCCGCAAAAACAATTAAAGAGAAATTAAGAGGATGACTCAGAATATAGTTGTCTTCCAATGTAGTCCTTATCCTCTGATCTATCTTATTCTTAGCTAGAACTAGAAGTGTGAGACAAGTTATTACGTTTACACCATTCATATCATAGATAGATATAGCTAGCTTGATGACAATGACAAAAAATTAGGATAAAGTATTTTGATTTGTATATATATATCTATCTAAGCCAACAATATAAAAAACAACCATTATCCAATTATCTTCATGGTAATAATAATCTTCTATATTTGACCAGACCACCCAATAAATATTTTATCCGTTAAAGATAACTGTTCACTATTTATATACAGATAAGATCCATTTTATAACAGATGAGAGATTTCTATTCTCATTTTTCTCTTCTTCTTCTTGACACATATATTATAGGTCAGAAAGCAAAGCAATATTTTTCTAGAAATTAATGAATGTGAAGGGAGTAATGGATATTGGTAATAAATTAGCCGAGAACTCTATTGTTATGGAAGATGTTGATGATGATATATTTGATTCAATATCCATTGGCTCTATCTCAGAAGATTCAATGAATTCTGTGTGTTCAGCGTCTTTATCAGAGTTAGCTGAGAAGCTTCTTCTTCAACATCTAGTTTCTCAACAACAACATCTTCATCATCACATTCAAATGGTCCTTTATATGAACTATCAGATCTCATGAACCATCTCCCTTTCAAGTAAGCAGTTTTCTGCATGATATATATATATATATATATTTCCTATTTTTGACTTTTATTCATTTTTTTTGAAAATTATTTCTTAATTAGCAAAAGAAATTGGCATGCATAGGAATCACACTATATAACTAAGATCTCAAGTATGTTGTCACACCTTAGCTATCACCATATATATATATTACTAGATAAATGTTCTAAATTAAAGTTGGTGAGTTAATTATAACTTTTGCAGGAGAGGCTTGTCTATGTTTTATGAAGGGAAGACACAGTCTTTCAGTTCATTAGCTAGGGTGCAGAGCATAGAAGATATTCCTAAGAAAGAGAGAACTTATAGAAAGAAAATGAAATCATGCAATAGCTATGGAGGAGGCTTGGATGGTCGACATAGATTATCGTACAATCCAAAGGCTACAATATCAAAGAAAGCTTCAAGAGGACCTAATTTTGTATCTGTAATAACTAGAAGAGGGAGTTTTCTTGGAGGGTCTAGATCTTCCTTTGCTGTACACAAAAACTTTTCAAATCCATTGTAAGAGCTTGCTTGTTTCTTGCATAAAATGTGCAGAATTTTCTGTGATAAGATCACATTAATTAATTATTACTTAATTAAGCTACATACACGTGATTATCAATTTATCATTACTCAATTTTTTTTCCATGGTGGTAGGAACCCAGTAACCTAGCTATAATTGCTAACTAGCATATATATATGAGGGTCACTGTTTGATAATAATCATTGTGATAATTGAGAAAGATGGGTGGAACTAGAACATATACATATCAATTAGAGATTTCAAATTATCATAGGGGTAATTCTTGTAAGAGCTACTTAACTTAATACTCTTTCCAGTCCTTATTATAAGAAAATTTTATAATTTTGTGTTCATTAAAAAAATGATGCATTTGATCCTAATTATAAAACTAGACACAAGTTATTAAAACTGCAAAAAAAAAAAATTATAATAAGAATCCGATGAAGTAATTAACTCTAAAGATATAGAATTTTATTAATTCGATTGTTGAATATCATTATCTTATAAGCCACTAAGGAAACCAAACTTTAGATAAATTGGACATTCGTAGCTATACAACCATATGTTGGATATCTCACTCATATTTTTAAGATTATATTATACATTAAATTTTCCTTTTATGAAGTATTTAATATTATTGTTTATGATATTTTATGGAGTTGATCTGTTCAAGAAGAAATTCTAAGGTTTTTTTTTTACCCTCACCACTTTGCCATCTACTCCCACAAGACTTTTTTGACGAAAATACCCTTAAAAAATTGGACACAATCGTATGTACATATGAGAGGGATATATACGACTTGTTAAATTACAAATCGTATATAATGGGTGTGATTTCATTACAATCGGAGTAGGTTGCCCGAAAACCAATTTTTTAGCCTAAATTATTCCCTCAACGTATAACATCGTCACGTGTTAACGAAATACACCTTACACCGATTTTTAGCCTAAATTAATCATATCTAACTTATTTTTATTTTAAAAATATTTTTAATTTTTAAAATGATTTTTTTATTTTATTTGGGCTACAAAGTGGTATATACCAAAGGTGGGGGTGTATATGACTTTGTAATTTTACAAATCGTATATACCCCCACCCCAAACGTATATACGACTTTGTAATTTTTACAAATCGTATATATTTTAGGGGAAAATCGTATATACCCCCCCCCCCCCCTTATGGTATATACAATTTATATTTATTTTTTTTGGAGCTGAGGATATGTTGGGGTTTTTAAATTTTATGAAGAGTATTTTGGTCTTTTCGCAGGGCACGTGGGGGTATAAGGGAAGGGGGAGGGCCTATACTTTTTCCTATTTATTAAAAAAAAGTAATTATCAAAACCTGCACAATAACCATGATTGTCTTTTGGTGCGAAGCCTGTTTGGACTGAGGTAACACTGTCCGGAACACAATACCATACGACTACTTAAAAGATCTACTGTAGAGCAATATCAAAAGCGGAAGACATGCTTTTAGAAGTATGAGATAGATACAAAACCTGCACAATAACCATGATTGTCTTTATTTTGCCAAAGGTATGTGTCCATACTTCTTACAACTCCCCTCTACTCAGTGGACACTACCAAAACGCATGAAAAAACAAAAATGTCCTTAATGAAACACGTCCATTACAAACCGGAACAGATGACGTCGCATTACCATCCCTCATTCTTACCTAATTTTATTGCTAAAAACAAATTAAAATAAACAATTACTTCAAAGCAACTTTTAATAAAATTTGGATGAGAAGCTTCACCGTTCACCGTTGGAGCCGCGGTTTTATTAACAACTCCAAAACCTGTTATGAATCAGTGTGATAGTGTGGTACTGATGGTGCAATTGAGTCATGTGGTTGGAATTACATTGTTTGGACTAATGCATATAATGCATTCACGGATCCTTATATTAGTTGTTTCTCAATACTTCGTGGGGCCTTCAATTAACACTTTAATTACTTTTTCTAGTCTATAGATTAGGATCAATTTTCAATTCCCGCACTGTTATTTTTTAAACACAAGTTGAAACTAGTTTTAGATTTCTTGCTCTTGGCATCGATTGAAGAATGAAGGTACTGCAAGTACGATTTTGTTTTTCAGATTATATTAATCAATAATAATTTTGTTTTTTATTATTGTCAAGAATATATATAAATATTCTCTATTCTCTTCACCAGTTTTATAAATAATAACAACTAGTGCGTATCGTTGGGAAATGGTCAATTATAATTTCCAAGAAAGTTGAAAATAGTGGAGATTGAAGAGATAAATTTCACAAGGTGGGTAAATGTATCTAGAGTCTTGAAAATGTGGGACAATTAATGTTCACTAAGTCTTATGCATGCATGGAAGTCATTTCTCTCCTATAAATAGAGAGACTTGTGAAGAAGTGAGATATCCCCATTGGAGAGGTGAGGCATACCCTTTGGGTGATCATGTAGAGTGGAAGGGTTTCCAACCAGGTCCTAGGTAGAGGAGAGTATTGGTGATCATTTGTTGTGTGAGATGTGAGTGCTATCATTCCTTGTAACTCTTAGAGTGAGAAGAGTATTGTAGGGTGATACACATATTGGGGAGGATTACAAATTGTTGTAATCTTGTTGAAGATAATGAATGAACTTGGTTTGATGTGTTCCCGTGGAGTAGGCAAGAGGTGCCGAACCACGTAAACTGTTTGTGTCTTCTTCTCTCCTTTATCCTTGTAGTGTGTTCATCTATTTTCCCTCAAAGATCCTTGGGCGCGTGGGTTGATCCGTTGACGTGTGCGGGTTTTCCCCAACACGTATGACCCCTGCTGTTGCACCCCGAAAAATCCGGTTTGGGTTTCTCAGTGTACAACGTGGAAAAATTTTGAAGCCGCCACCAATATTTTAATTTTAAGACCAAAACATTGAAAAAATGTCTTTTGAACAAGGCGGATGGTCTTTCGAAAACTAGAGATATGGGTTCGGGGGTCGATTACGTGCGGGGAAGGTGTTAGCACCCCACACATCCTCTCTACTGAGAGGGAACCTTTAATTAAGTGTGTGGTTTTAACGTTTGATTTGAAAGATACCTAGATTTGCCTATTTATTCCTTGTTTGAAGACGAATGGGAAAACTTAATGAAAATTTTTATTTTTTGCCGCTTGACGAGAGTTGGCTTCTCGCTCCTACGTATCTCCTAGTGCGATGAGAATTCAAAGCTACGTAGTTCTTGTTTGTCATGGAAAGGTTTTTGTTTTTTTATCTTGTTTAATTATGAAAATCGAGTTTTCATGATGATCAATTGAGCAAAGGCTCCAAGTGACCACCATTAGCACTCCATTGTTAATAATCATGCAAGCAAAGGCTTCGCAAGACTACTAACAAAGTTTTTGATTTTAATGAAAATCTTTAGGAAAATTAGGCATTCACGATGATCAATTGAGCAAAGGCTCCAAGTGATCACCACTAGTACCTCATTGTTAATAATCATGCAAGCAGAGGCTTCACAAGACTACTAACAACGTTTGATTTTAGAATAAGTATTCTAGGATTCTTGAACTGTACAACTCATTCGCCCTGTAACGATTAACCTACTTGTACGAATAAGGCCTAATCCCCTATTTATATTTTAGAAGAAAATATTTATTTATAAGTTTTTGTTTAAGAGCAATTGGTTTTTTGAGAATTAAGCAAAAACGAGAAAATGGGTGAAATAGTAAAAAGGGGTGTAACTAATTACAGGAGGTTGTATTATTAACGGAGGGGTGTGATTAGTAAAACAGATGTTAAAAATAAGAAACTAAAAAAAGGGCCATTACTTTTCCCACACCCCTCCCTACTCAGCGCACACCCCTAAACCTAAAATATTCCAAAATTACCCTCACGTGGAAACCTCCTCTACGCAGATGTTTTTAACTGCGTTTCGACAATGTCATCCGAACGGTTCGAATCGTTTCATCCGAACATAGCGTATATAATGCTTATAGTTATGATAATCACAATACAATTCCAATCATTTCAGTAAATGGGCCTGTACAATACAATTCCTTTCCAAAATGATGACTTCGTTGTTACTGTTTCTCCATGCCTACTGGATTTGAAACTCCCAACCAATTCCAATCAACTCACATCAATATAAATTATCATTACTTTATTGTACGCTCGCTATAAATTACTATCAACTCACATCAATATAAATCAATTTCGTTGGGAAAGCACAAGATGTAAATTTACTCCCAACCAATTCCAATCAACTCACATCAATATAAAGCAATTTTATTGCTGTTACTCGCTATAAATTACTATAAACAATGCAGTCATCATTACTTTGCAATTGTTCGGATGACTTAGTCCGAACATGTTCGGATGATATTGTTCGAACTGGTTCGAGTGACTCCATTCGAACAGGTGAAATTGCACACAAGAGAGGTGTGAAGTCAAGATTTAACACACTCGAACGATGTCGTTCGAACTCGCTCAAGGCCCGTGCGTAACAGTGAAATTTCGTGAAAAAAGAGGTTTTGACTGGTCTTTTGGTCATTTCACACACCTCGTGGTGTGTTTTTGAGTAGAGGGGTGTGGGAAAAGCACACCAAAAAAAAAGACACAAAAACAAAACAAAAAAAAGAAGCCCAACGGGTCAGAACACAAAAAGAAAAAGCAAAGAAGAAAAAAAAAACCTAAACTTAGTTATCCTCCCCTGCGCCGTTGCAATTCAATCAGCAGGGAGGAAAAAGAAAATAGATCCAGCAGAGAGGTGCCGAGAGAGAGAGGGAATACCGCGAGCGAGAGAGAGTACGGCGAGAGAGAGAAACGACGCGGAGATGGCTGCAACGAAGGCGGTGGCTCGCGGTGGTGATGGCGGTGGCACGCGCCTGAGAGAGAAGCGACGGTGATGGGCGGTGGACGCCGCCACAGGAGAGAGAGGGGCTGAATGCGTGGTGGCGTTTGGGTGGAAGGAAGGGTGTTTGTTGGTTGTTGTGGTGATGGTTTGGTTTCTGTTTTGTGTTGGTTGATTGTTGTGGAGTTGTAGAAATGGATACTGTCTAAGGAAGAAGATGAACAGTGGTTTGTTTCTTCTCACAGTCCTCCTTTGTTCTACTCTCCTCTCTTTCTCTCAAATGTCTTCCCCTTGTTCTCTAATATTTTTCACTGTGTGATTCCCTTCCCTCTCAGTTTTTCGTTTTTCTCTTCCCTGCTATCTGTGTGTGTTTTTGATTCTCGGTTTTGTGTTTTTCTGGAAATGGTGGTTTTGTTCTTGGGGTCACTGGTTGTGTTTTTGTGTGTTTGGTTTGCTGTTTTTCCTCAGTGTATGTGTGCTGCGTATGTTTTTTTTGCTGTTTTTCCCCTCTTCCTTGTTTGCGTGTGTTCTGTGTGTGTTTGTGCTTTGTGTTACTATGTTTTTGGTTGCTGGTCTCCCCCTCTTCTGATTTTCCTTGGCTTCTCATATAGAGGCCTCTTGCTTGTCTTTTGCCCAGGCCAGCTAATGGCTCTTCTAATGTCTTTATCCTATTTCCTATTTCATGAATCTGCTCCATCTGAACTTGTTGCTGACCTCTGCATATCTTCCTTTTTTATGTTTGCAGCAGCTAGTGATTAGGAAGGAAGCGGTGTGAAGTCAAGAGCTAAAAGTGGGTCTTAGCCAAGAAACAAGTAGAAAGAAACCTTGTTGTTCTTTGCAAACCATTCCAAGCTTTTCTCTCTTTCTTTTTATTTTGTTTTACACATTTGTGTTATTTTGCTTTTAATTTGTCCATATGTGTAGCAAAAGTTGACTTATGTATCAAATTATATAAAAACTATTTAAAAGCAATTTTTGGATCTTATTTTTGTATAATGATATGATAGATTAATAAACATATAAGTAATTGAAACAAAAACATATTGTAATTTGTTATCATACAAAACAAAGAGTGTTTGACCTTGGATGATAGATTAATAAACATATAAGTAACGAAACAAATACGCGTACACGACAGGACGCAAGCGCGCGCAACAAGAATCAAAACACGCACACAAATAGAAACAATACGCGCAACAACGAGAATAACACTGCGGTGTTTCTCTTTTTTTTTTTTTTTGAACTCCCAACTTGGGGGAGCATTTTCTGGAATCTGAAGGCGAGCATTAACACTGCGGTGTTTATCCTCTCTCTCACTTGTCTGCAACTGAAAAGCGAAACAATGCATGCAATGCAAATGCCATGATTGCCATTTTCTTTTTCTTTTCTTATGATGAATGTAATGCAAATGCCTGAATTTCTCTTTTCTTTACTTTATTATTATTTTCTATGTCTGACGAGTGCATGATTTTATGTAATGCATGACTTTATTTGTTTATTGCTCTTTTGGCTTTCCTCCTCTTCTTCTCTTTTGCTCTTTTTATGAAGTGCAGGTATGCGAATGCAAAATTTTGGTGTTTGATGATATGTAATGCTCTTGTGTTTTGATGAAATGGCAGATGGCATGCAATGGAAAACTTTTTCTTTTTTGCCTTTTTTTTTCTATGAGATGTGAATATTGCTATTATGCGAAATAAAATGATGAATAACATGAAATGGTGAATGACATGGAATGTTTTAGCTTTCTTTTCTTCTATGAGATGCAAGTATTGATGTGATGCAACTGTATTGCTTTGATGTTTGATGTGATGATGAATTTTTGGTTCTTTTTGCTTCATGGAATGCAAACATTACTATGATGTAGACGATAATCGAATGTTTTTGTTTGTTTTTTTGGCATAGGGACTTCAGGATTCTTGAGTGATTAATTCAAGTGTCCCATCGTGATGACTATTTCGAATGTACATTCGACTTAGTCTCCTATTTATTGAAAATGACTTTGTATTTTGCAAATTGATTTGATATCTGATGCAATGATGATGAATGCTTGGTTTGTTAGAAAGAAAGCAGTAAATGAACACTTGGCGTGCTGATGCGAAAATAATAAATGAACACTTGGCGTGCTGAGAAAATGGTAAATGAACACTTGGCGTGCTGAGAAAATGGTAAACGAACACTTGGCGTGCTGAGAAAACGGTAAATGAACACTTGGCGTGCTGATGCGAAAATAGTAAATGAACACTTGGCGTGCTGAGAAAACGGTAAATGAACACTTGGCGTGCTGAGAAAACGGTAAATGAACACTTGGCGTGCTGAGAAAACAGTAAATGAACACTTGGTGTGCTTTTAATGAACCACTTGGGACCCGAGGGCCTTTGAACTCCGGACTGAAGGAGTGACCGAACTCTAAACTGAAAGAGCATTCGAACTCCAAACTGAAGGAGCGACTGAGATTCTAAGACTGACAAGTCCAGAATGACTGACTTGAGAATTAGATTGAAGACTGACACTTGAAGTGCTGATTCTTGGAACTAGGCATGAGGATTAACATCTTGTGTTCGTCCGTATTTTTGCTTAGCAATGCAATGAATGACACATGTAATGAAAGCATATGCCATGATTGACGTCTTGAATATTATGGAATGCTTTTGTTCTTTTGTATTTGCTTCTTCTTTGTAGTTTATGAAATGCAAATATCAACATAATGCTTTGATGTTTGAATGCAAGTGTATGCGGTGATTGATGCTTTGATGAATGGAATGCTCCTATTCTAACTCCTGTTTGTTTCTTTTTGCTTCTTCTATGAAATGCAAACATTAATATGATGCAATGCTCTGATATTTGATGCAATGATTTTTATTCTTTTTCTTTTATGGAAATGCTAACATTAATATGATGCCAATGCAATGAAAAGATTTTTGCTTTTTCTTCTTTACTATTTTCCTCTATGAAATGCAAGTATTAATACGGTGCAACTGACGTAGACCTTTTTTTTCTTGCTATGTGATGAATGCATAAAATGTGAAGATGCAAATGTAATGCTTTGATGCATATGCCATAGTGAATAGATTGACATGCCTAGATGCATGAGGTAATTATTTCTGTGATGATGAGATGCTAGACTTTGAATGCAAGGAATTGAGATGATTATTGACCATTTTGTTGAAAAAAAAATTGGATTTGATTCAAACTCTGGTGTTCTCAAGGTTTTTATTTACAAACAAACTCACTTGTTTTCTCTTTCCTTCCATGATGACTGAATTTTAGATATCACATAAACAACTTGTGTTCTCTCTCTTTGAAGCATTGTCTAGTAAGCATGCATAGGAGTGCAAATGTGAATGAATGAGCCAGTTAACATGGAATTGGTTTAGGGCATGGACACTTATGGCGAGTGAAGGAATGACAGACATGGTTATTGCCGAAGCTCATGAGGGATCAGGAGATACAAGATTGCCCCAATTCAGGTCTTTGATGAGTGAATAGCTTGCCCCTGTCTAGTGGTGACAACAACTAGGGGTGTAGAAGATGATGAATTGGGAATGTTTCGGCTTTTGAAATGAAGGGTGGAGCAAAAGAGATTTTGTCTCAACCCATAAAGTTTGATGTTGCTCCAGTCATAACAAGGACAAAGCTGCCACAATTAGAATGACAAGTCCTTGTTTAGGATAGTGAGTTGGGAGATTGCCCTGGTGAGGTTTTATAGGAATGAATGAGGTGGAGGAATGGGAATGCACTTGCCCCACTTTGGAATGGCATTTCAAATGGTTCCTTTGAGTGAGGTTGTGAAAGACGACAGAGTTATGGTGATGGTTATGAATTGAGGGTAATATATGAATGGGGTGGGCAATGAACAAACCTCCCCAAAGTTGAGCGGAGTGAGAGGTGAAGGGAATGCCCCCTAGTACACACTTTTGGTTCTCTTTAAGAACAACTCAAATGCAATGAAAGTTTTGACTTTTTAGTATGAGGAGAGGCTCCACTTGGTGACCACTAGACCTTGTTTTAATGCAACATGAATGCATCTTGGAGTGCAAGTCCTTCTTCTTTTTTACCAACTTTCTTTTTTGATTGTTTGTTTTTTCTTTTTGAAATGACTTTCTTTTTTTCGCTTGTTTTTTTTTTTTTTTTTTTGAGCAAACACGTCGTAAATAGATAAACTTATTTGTCTTAAGATTAAAACTTGAGAAAACGAAAGCAATTAGTCATTGATCAGAATGGACTTTTTAGGGTTGTGATGTGGAGAAGGGGATGATTGAGCTTAATGAAGCGTTTGGGGTTGATGGGGAGGATGGGTCTTATTCGGTGTTGGCCGATGGTCAATGGTTTATGAAGGAAAAGGTTATTAGGTTTGATGAGGTGTTTGAAGGTTTTATGAAAGAAGAGATGGTTAAACCCAATGAATTGAGGGCTCTTTTTTTTTGAAAGGGGAAATGATTGAACCCATTGAATTTGTGGGCCTTTTTGGAAGGGGAAATGATTTCTGAAGGAGAGCTCTTATGCTTCATGGCAAACTGTATTGACTCTTAATTTATACTCCCTTTGTCTTCCTTTCTTTGTTTTGGGGATTCGCCTTTTTGAAACTTTGTTATTCCCCTCCTTTTGTGAATTTTCTTTCCTTTTGACTTGGGTGAAAATGATATACCATCTTTGGTGTGGGATTAACCCTCGTCTAGGGTGATGGGGACATATTGGGCTTTTCTCGGCTTAAGATGGGTAACAAAGGGTATTTTTGTGATTTTGAATCTTTGGCTCAAGAGGGGTAGGAAATGGACTTTCTGGGATTTTAGGTTTTTGAGGGTATGGAGAGATGACCAAATTTCATTTCAAATCCCGATTGCTTATTTCTGTAAGACTTAACTTTAGGACAATAATTTATCTATCTTCATGTGTTTGCTCTTTTCTCTTCCACTTTTTTGTGCCCTAATTTTTGCCTGGACCGCTCTTTGCAAGTTTTCAATCCACCGGGCGCTCTTTTTTGCCTAGGCCGCCCTTTGCGGGTTTTCAACCTAGCGAGCTTATTTTATCTTTTTCATTTATTATATATTTTTTTAGAAAGACTTGCACTAAAGGAATATGATACTGACAAGGAACATTAGTGATCACAGAATCGCCCCAGCATGGAGGACTTAAAGTGTTAGCGAGAATGAACCAAAAAGTCAAGTTATGCACTGATGGGAGAGAATATGCGCTTTAGGGGTGGACGGGGCGGGATTAGACTTGGATGGTGATGATGACAAGGAAAGAAATTGACTGACTCAAACAAGAGAAACCGCACGTGGCATGCATACTTACTAGAAGAAAACTTCACAGAGAATTAACATTGGTTAAAGCATGATAATTTTTTTTGATGAACTGTTTCAGTCTTTTATCATGGAATGAATGCAATGCTTTTTTCGACGGAAATACAAATGAGCTATTGATGTGAAAAACTGAGGGCCTCGGAATACCTTGAGTTTGCAAATGAGTGAGGGTAAACTTTTCCAAAAAGAAAGATTACTTTGCAAGAACATCTCGTCTCTCATCACAACATTTTTGTTGTATGCAATGCATGGATGAAAACATTATGATGTATACATGATGAAAATGAAATGCATGAAAGCATGTTCACTTGAAAAGTGTGATTATTCTAAAAGTTTTTTTTTCTTTTTGGTGTTTTCTTTTTTATGCAAGACGAAATATGAAATGCCAATGCATTTTTGGATGATGAATGATGCAAGAATGATGCTTCTTTTCAAAATGATTTTTATAGAGACAAGACAAGATATGAAATGCCGATGCCCCATTTTCTTTTGAATGATGAAAGATGCAGGAATGATGCTTTTTTCTAAATGATGATTTTTTTTAGACGCAAGGCAAAGTATGAAATGCCAATGTCCCTTCCTTTTTGAAAGATGCATGTATGGAGGAATGATGTATTTGAACTAAAGTGATGAGGTTAATGAAATGATGTATGAATGCTACATTTTGAATAAATTTGAGGATGATTTTTGTTCATGATGATGAATGAGATGCTTTCTTGTTTTCATTTTTTGTGCAATGAAATGCATGATACTCACAATGATTTTTTTTCTTAAAAAAATGCATGGAAAGACATGATTTTTTATTGAATGGAATTGCATGCAAAATGAGAGGTTAATGTATTATTTTTCATGATGTGTGAAAAAGGAAAACAATAATGCATGAGACGCGCCCCTAATAAGACACGATTTTTTTGGATCTTTCTAGAAAATTAGGGGGAAAAAGCCTTAGTGAATGGAAACGCACACGTGCGGAGAATGCACTTCTGACAAACCTAAATGAGATAGAGAAAAATGCATGTATGAATTTTATCAAGTTTTTGTTTTATGCAATGCAAATGATGTCTTTATATGAAACTTGACATGCATGTGAAAAATAAGATGAAAACATTCTTTCGAGTTTTTGGTGACTGAAATTTTGGGAACATCACCTCATATAGTCCGGTAAAAGAAAAGACTATGATGATTCTTTTTTGAAAGTTTTGCTTTTTGAAAATTTTGTTTTATGTAATGCAAGGATGTATGCAAATGATGATGATGTTCTATGTGCATGCAGGATAAATGAAAGAGTTTTTATTGGCAATGATTCAAGTTTTTTTTTGGAAAATGTGGGCCGTACGTGGCTTCATATGGACCTAGTAAGGGAAAGATTATAACTGCAGCTCTTTCTCTCTTTTTTTTGAAAAGAGTGAACCACATGCTGCCCCGTACGGACCGACAAAAGAAAGGCTACGACGACAGCTCTTTCTCTATTTTCTTTTCTCGAAAAATCTCCTTCTCCTTTTTGAAAACATGCCTAGATTACAATGCAACACACAATTTGGTATGCCCCTTGTGTCCTACGAAGGGTGGGAATCCTAGGGTCTAAGGTCGACGAAAAGGGGAATCCTCCCATGTAGGTTCTGATCACTTCCTCACAATGGCAACCAAGAGCTAAAGTCTCTCTCATGATGACACCCACAATCGTAGAAAGCTACCGAGTGTGAGGCATCATGACAAAGCGCACTCTTGGGCGGAACTTTCATGAGAGCCATACAGACAAAGGTCTACGAATGGCAGTCACTAATCGTTCCCACTCTCCTAGGTTTTCGTTCAGACCTTGGGTTTTAGGCCCCACTCAAAACATAGTAAGCATAAGGTGTGAGTGTGTGTAGCGAGAACATAACGCCTAAAACTACCCACATATACCCTCACCTGCGAAGGAAAAAACCAGAAGCAGTCAGGCATAATAGCAAGCAATAATAACATGTCGTCTACCCTAGGGTTCAATATCAAATAAGCTAGCCTAGGGTTTCAACAACAATCAAGTGCATTGCTTACCTCAAGAAAGGGAGCCAAGAAGAAGGGAACATGATTGGGATTGGGGAAATGCATGAGGGTACTAAGCACATAAGCAAAGAGGAGGAAGGAAAAACAAACATGGAAGAAGAGAAAACAAATGCACATGCATACAACATGATAAGAAAGAAAATGAAACCGAAAGAGATAGAAGCAAACAAAGTATCCAAATCAAATCGATAACACAAACCACACATTTAATTAGTTAGGCTTGACCCACTTAAAAAAGGAAAATTCCCGGTGAAGTCGCAATTTGTTGCACCCGAAAAATCCGGTTTGGGTTTCTCGATTGTACAACGTGGAAAAATTTTGAAGCCGCCACCAATATTTTAATTTTAAGACCAAAACATTGAAAAAATGTCTTTTGAACAAGGCGGATGGTCTTTGAAAACTAGAGATATGGGTTGGGGGTCGATTACGTATGGGAAGGTGTTAGCACTCCCACACATCCTCTCTACTGAGAGGGAACCTTTAATTAAGTGTGTGGTTTTAACGTTTGATTTGAAAGATACCTAGATTTGCCTATTTATTCCTTGTTTGAAGACGAATGGGAAAACTTAATGAAAATTTTTATTTTTTGCCGCTTGACGAGAGTTGGCTTCTCGCTCCTACGTATCTCCTAGTGCGATGGAGAATTCAAAGCTACGTAGTTCTTGTTTGTCATGGAAAGGTTTTTGTTTATTATCTTGTTTAATTATGAAAATCGAGTTTTCATGATGATCAATTGAGCAAAGGCTCCAAGTGACCACCATTAGCACTCCATTGTTAATAATCATGCAAGCAAAGGCTTCGCAAGACTACTAACAAAGTTTTTGATTTTAATGAAAATCTTTAGGAAAATTAGGCATTCACGATGATCAATTGAGCAAAGGCTCCAAGTGATCACCACTAGTACCTCATTGTTAATAATCATGCAAGCAGAGGCTTCACAAGACTACTAACAACGTTTGATTTTAGAATAAGTATTCTAGGATTCTTGAACTGCATAACTCATTCGTCCTAGAACATTTGATTAACCTACTTGTACGACCGGCCTAATCCCCTATTTATATTTTAGAAGAAAATATTTATTTATAAGTTTTTGTTTAAGAGCAATTGGTTTTTTGAGAATTAAGTAAAAACGAGAAAATGGGTGAAATAGTAAAAAGGGGTGTAACTAATTACAGGAGGTTGTATTATTAACGGAGGGGTGTGATTAGTAAAACAAATGTTAAAAATAAGAAACTAAAAAAAGACACAAAAAAACAAAACAAAAAAAGAAGCCCAACGGGCTGTAACACAAAAAGAAAAAGCAAAGAAGAAAAAAAACCTAAACTTTCGTTTTTCTCTTCCCTGCTATCTGTGTGTGTTTTTGATTCTCGGTTTTGTGTTTTTCTGGAAATGGTGGTTTTGTTCTTGGGGTCATTGGTTGTGTTTTTGTGTGTTTGGTTTGCTGTTTTTCCTCAATGTATGTGTGCTATGTGTGCTGCGTATGTTTTTTTGCTGTTTTCCCCCTCTTCCTTGTTTGCGTGTGTTCTGTGTGTGTTTGTGCTTTGTGTTACTGTGTTTTTGGTTGCTGGTCTCCCCCTCTTCTGATTTTCCTTGGCTTCTCATATAGAGGCCTCTTGCTTGTCTTTTGCCCAGGCCAGCTAATGGCTCTTCTAATGTCTTTATCCTATTTCCTATTTCATGAATCTGCTCCATCTGAACTTGTTGCTGACCTCTGCATATCTTCCTTTTTTATGTTTGCAGGCTAGTGATTAGGGAAGCAGTGTGAAGTCAAGAGCTAAAAGTGGGTCTTAGCCAAGAAACAAGTAGAAAGAAACCTTGTTGTTTGCTGCAAACCATTCCAACGCTTTTCTCTCTTTCTTTTTATTTTGTTTTACACATTTGTGTTATTTTGCTTTTAATTTGTCCATATGTGTAGCAAAAGTTGACTTATGTATCAAATTATATAAAAACTATTTAAAAGCAATTTTTTGGATCTTATTTTTCTATAATGATATGATAGATTAATAAACATATAAGTAACGAAACAAATACGCGTACACGACAGGACGCAAGCGCGCGCAACAAGAATCAAAACACGCACACAAATAGAAACAATACGCGCAACAACGAGAATAAATACAAGCACACGATTTGAAACGACACGCGCACGTGATGAGAATAAGAGATGCTAGATCAGTGACACACGCAACTTAAACACATGTGTGCAGTTAGGACCTACACAACAACACATATTTTGAGGTTTTCTAAAAACGAGAAAAATGCCCTTTAAAATTGGGCGTTTACAAAAATACAATTTTATTTGATTTTCGACTAGTCGGACAAAATTGGGGTATGACAGCTACACATATTTTGAAGTTTTCTAAAAACGAGAAAAATGCCCTTTAAAATTGGGCGTTTACAAAAATACAATTTTATTTGATTTTCGACTAGTCGGACAAAATTGGGGTATGACACCTGCGATGCACGGGTATATATTACACTCAGTTCAAGTTCAAAGGGGGATTAAAAAAGAGAATTTCAAATACTATAGTTACTTGGGAATACTTCTACTTGACACTGGTCCAATTGCTTGATTTACTAACTAATATATGATTCGTTAGATGCGCATGTCAATAATATCACGTGATTTTTTTTTGAAATATCTGCGCTGCTTCAGACGGTAGGCATTCAGCCACAAAATAGGCTTGTCAACAATATCACGTGAATTTTTTTGTATTAACAATCTTCCAGGTTATAATTAAGATGGATTTCTATATATATGGAAAAAGAAAACATATATATGATGTGATGAAATTGAAACTCTTTTAAAGAATCAATGATCAGGTATGTGTTTAGAATTGAAACTCTTTTAAAGAATCAATTATCAGGAAAAAATTTCGGAAATTCTTCGTGTCATATAGCATTTTCCTTAGAAAAAAGAGAAAAATCATCACATTGTTTTTGAGAAAAATCATCATATATTATATGTAAAATCGGGATAACTAACTAAATAAATTAACAATCATATTATCTCTCAAGAATTAATTATATAGGTGGGATTTCATGAGCAAATACATAATAGATAACTAACTAAAAAAAGAAGGAATGTAGTGGAACTCAAAAGAATTTATATATTTCGTCATATTCCATCACATCCCCTAATTTTCTTCCCCCAATTTGGGGGGTATAGGATGAAATGACTCACCTTAATTAAATTATTACATATTTACCCCTCTTTCTCATATTTACCTCACTGCTTATATTTTATTTTTGCTGCAACATACTTATCATTCCTATTTCTTTTGTTCTGTTAATGTCCATGTTGTTTTTCTCTAAAATTAAAAAGTGTCTAACGCAACTTACAAAAACTTGTGAAAAAAATATACGTACGCCTTGAGAAAAAACTATGATCACATTTTATATTTTTCAGTAAAAAAATTCTATCCAAAAATTGCCTGCAGGTCTGTTAGATTTGTTAAAAAAATTAATTTACTTGATAGTTTCATGACTAATTTTGTTAAAATATTTAATTTACTTGATAATTTGATGATTAATTTTTAAGGAATATTATTTTATACTCTATTATCAAATGATGAAAATAACATATTAGTAAAATGAAATATATTGATGGTCAAATAATAGACACTTTCGTAGTTAGAAAGAAATAAAAAACATGTAATGAACACATGCAAGCTCTTGCTCCTACATCAAAGGAAGAAAAAGATCTTAACAGCTAAGAGATCATCATGTGTTTTATATAATGAAGAAAAAAATGCTCACCTTATTACACCTATATAATTCTCTCCCTATATGCAAATAATGTTCTGAG
This sequence comes from Oxytropis ochrocephala, assembly GCA_020916435.1. NCBI lineage: Eukaryota > Viridiplantae > Streptophyta > Magnoliopsida > Fabales > Fabaceae > Oxytropis > Oxytropis ochrocephala. The sequence goes on along the minus strand of CM037094.1, from coordinate 109,349,707 downwards.
TATTGTTAAATGTGGAAATTTAAATTTAAATAAAAAACAATTTGACCTAGTGAAAACTAATTAATATATATGTGAAAAATAGTAACAATGTTCAAAACACACACACACACACACACAGAGGTTATTCGTAAGTTTGTAATGAGTTGGCAGATAGACTGTTCCAAGTTGGCATTTTATTAATCAGGTGGACCAATCGGTTTGTTGAATTCTTGAGTGGGGTACAAAGAGGTTATTCGTAAATGTATTATATATAGAATAGAATAGAATATAAAATAGATATAGATATATATAGATTCTAACATAGCAAATAAGAGTGCAACGTACTATATACCTTTTAGTTAAAACAACCGCTACATCTCCATGTAACTACATAAGACATGGAACTAAACATGTATAATCCATATCACACAGGTAGATCCTGAACTCTATTTGTTCTATTGCATCGAGACAACAACATATACATCCTACGGCATTGAAGCCTGCATGATAGCATTAACATTGGTAAGTAACTATTACAGATGGAGAATTATTTAAATCAATCGTATAAGATATCATGTCATCTTCAAATGGACATGGCCTTTTCATCACAGGAGTAATCTAGTCATTGTTGCTAAGGTCCACAACTTCTATGTCATTATCAGCAACGGTTTTCTCTCCTTCTACTCCTTATAACTTGTCCATTAGGTCCTAGTAGTTGAAAACAAAAAAAAAATTAGAGCCATCCCAATTTGGTAGACAATCAAATGTATAAGTTTGCACATTAAAAAAATAGTCACAAATGTGCAATCACATATCACACCTAAGACACAGTAATGACATCTCTCTTCTATGGCTCAATATCATTGACATTGACATCAGTTTCAGCTTGATTAGGAACAATAACTGCATTAGTTTTCTCTCTGAACTTGCTAAGGATGTCGACATCATCCCCGTCGACACCACACACACGGAATGTACTTTCAAAGCGAGACTCTTGACATCCATCACACTGGAAATTGAACAGGAATGATTTTCCATAGAAAGGAATAAAGTTAATATGGAAACCACATAAAGAACCATGCATTTGTCACGTCAAATAGTCTATGGCATACTCAAATTAATAATAGTAACATACTCAAATAACAGGTTTGAGTTATTATAATAATGTTAACAATATTGTTAAAAGAGACAACAAATTCACATAAGCAATTAACATATACAGAAGCATACAATACACATTTAGAAGCACATTTGTTTGTGACCATATACAAATGACTCAACATTACAGTAGGTTTGTTTCGAAATTTATAATTCTAAAAACTGATTTCGTGATAAATTTATAATTATACGGTGACTAATATAAAGTAGAAGATATCAAGATATTATGTAAATTAATAGATGATAGTGTGAAAGTGGGAATAAACAATGCATAGTATTTGGTCCATGTGTGCGGTCATATAAAAAAAGTTCATTCTAATTGTATTAGATTCACACAGGGATACCATACTTGAGTAGTCCTACTATAAGTTCATTTTACTTGCATCAGTAAATATTTTTATTAGTTTTGATACATGATAGGATTATCAATCTATTAAATATGGGGTACCTATGCTCATCAGCTTTGAAGGATACATAGAACTTTGTAAGGTGAGCCTACCTTTTACGCGGCTCTTATTGTAAATAAACATTATATGCATACATCTTAAAACAGATACCACACGTCTCTAATCAGCAATACCTTGATATTCTATCAGCTTGGCAAAAGTGACTACAATGACAGCATTACGCTTAGTGCCAGAAATAAGGAAGGAAGTAAGTTGATCCGCCAGTGCCCCAAAGAGGGTGATGTTAAATTGATGCCTATGTTGAGGATACATAGCAGAACATGTGACAGGTAAGTGCATTGTGATAGACAAATGATATACGTGTTTAATTAATTTTTAAAGATATTATATTATATATTATATATTATACAGTTTAATAATAGGCTAAAAAACATTTAGATAATTGGTATTACCCTCTGTTTTATACAGTTCAATACTCATCAGAGTCAACCTCACACTGCTCTTCACATATGGGCGTTGTTGACCCACTCTAGTGAGTATCCCTATTACATCTGGTTAACATAGGTAGATAAATCATATAATAATGTATGGGAGTAAATAACATTGAGAACATAGATTTTGAAATCTATTATTTTACATGTATTTGATTATGAAATTACATACAAAATAAGTGAGTGTTGTCAAATGTTGGTAGCCAAATAGTATCAGGGGGAGTGAAAGTGTAAGATTAGCAACACGCTAAATATCGACAACACACACATGTAGTCACCAGCTATTTTTGGCACAAATTATTTGATTGACAGTCGAAAAAATGTTGGATTAAAAAACCCAGGCAAATATGGATTTGATTCACAAAATATGTGTAAACATGATCATGTATTTGGACCCAATAATGTATTGGAAGGGTGGTGAAATTAGGAGCTGTATCCAAACAATCCCAGTTAGGAATAGAGAATTACTTGGGAATAAAAATATACTATAGTTATAAATGTGTGTTAATACTATTTAATTAGAATTTGAATTTTGAAATTGGAAATATAAGAAATTCAAATTCAAATTCAAATTTTCGAATTGCATTAGCTTATTATTTTTAGCATTTAATCATAGAATTTATTAGGATTTTGATTACCAGACATGCAATTATTGCTGGTCTAGTAACAGTTATAGAAGTTTTAATTTTTGTTTTATTTTGGTAAAGAATATAGTTAATTTCATTGAACCAATAGAAAAAAGACACATTAAAATTTTAATGCTGACATGGGTGAAATGTTGCTAGGTGGACCAATAGCTACAAAATGCTAAAGAATTATTGTGAATGTATTATATATAGAATATAGAATATATATATATATATATATATATATATATATATATATATATATATATATATATATATATATATATATATATATATATATATATATATATATATAGATTTTTTTGCGGGATAAATTTGTCTCTCACAATTTTTTCGGAACACATTACTCCTTGACAGAAAAGGCATCATAGTGGGACAAGGATTAAAGATAAAGTAAAGCAAGAATCTATGAAAAAGATAGGTAGTACTTGTTTACAAGAATAGAACAAAAAGAAAAAGGGATATTGATAGTCCTTCTGAATATTGCAAACAAATAGTGGTTAGGTATGCCTTGTTATGATTTCTTTACTTATTCAGATCACTCTAAGTTATGGCCTCAGCATTGTCCTCTTACTTCTGCGGAGCCTCGGTGCTTCTCTGATTCACCAACCACTTGAATTTATTTAGAATTGGGAATCAATCCCAACCATTAAAAGTGTTCATTTAAATAGTATGTAGAATTAATGAACTATACAACAATAGTTTAATTATTTATACAAGGATTCCAACTATTTGACGGCCATGATTCAAGTTTGGTACTATCAGCATGCAGCCGCAGAAAAGTTAGCACTTAGTGTAATACTCTTTAAAGTAATACTAAAGTTTAAAGAGAATGTACACTTAATTTATTCCCTAAACTAATTCTCTTTCTCCTACTTGATCCATAAGGTATTTGAAACAATAATACTATTTAGCCTAATATTTTGACAAAAAAACATACAAATATACGGATATAGATACTAATACGTATTATACTAGTATGATTTTTATTTTATTTTCTTTAGAAGTTGTGGGGCCCATACAAATATGTGTTTTTTTGTCAAAGTATTGGGCTTAATAGCATTATTGTATTTGAAAATACCAATTCCTTGAAGTTTTTTTTTACAATGCTCATTTCCTTTCATTCCTTTCATAATAAGAGGCCAAAATGAGGGAATATCTTAAAAGACTTGAGAACTAGCTCTGGATAAGGTTACCCTAAGAATATGAACGACCTTAATAGCATTCTTCATAGTGAACTAACTCTACACATGAGTTGAAACTAAAAAAAATTAAAGGAGTTTTTACAGGAACGAATGACACCACCAGATTCAGAATGAGGAAAATTAGACGAAGCGAAAGCATCTACCACAGTCTTTGTATCTAATTCAAAAACCACATCTTTGAATCCCAATTCTTGACCCAATTGATGGCCAACAATTGTCCCATATCCTCTCATTGTAGAACATCGCATATAGTTGGAACTTGGAAATAATAAGTTTTGGCACAAAGAAAAAATGTCACAACCATCTCTAATTTATTTTCCAAATATGAAAAAGAAGCATACGTGTTGCACTTAATCCACCTCAGAAGTGGTTTTCTCCACATTGTTATCTGCTCAACACTGGTCGAAGCATCACGTAAAGGCACACCAACAGAAGAAGCATAAGCTTCCATCCATTCCTTAAAGTTTGTGAAGTTGAGTTCGCCCCTAAATTTTTAAAAGTAGTTTCTCATAGATACTCTTATGTTGTATTTCACAAAATTGTAGAAACCAGCGGACATAGTGTCGAAATTTTATGAATTACTTATTATGTTTATACTCTCTTCAGCCTTTTATATAAGCAAAACTTAGGTATACCTAATCCACATTTAGACTAGATATACGTAACTTTTTGCTTATATAAAAGATCAGAAGTAGTATAATTTAAGGACTAAGTAGATGACAATGTCTTCATTTAGAGATAGGGGCGGATCTTAGTTAGGATCGGGGAGGACTACAACCCGCCCCAAAATAATATGTGAAATTACCAAAATATCTCTACTATAAATCAACTGCTAAATGAATCTATTGTTTGCAAAAATAAAGGCAATATTAAGGTGCATCGCATTTGTTCTGGACTAGGCCGAAGGATCACCCACTCAGGAAAGCGCTACTCAGCCCAATCCAAGGCAAGAGCTGATCAGCACTCGTATACCCTATCATCAACGACTAGGATCGCTCCGTACAGATCCAACGGCTCTTGACACCACTCACTGTGCAGTATATAAAGGGGTCCACCCCTGACAAGGTAATTCTTCTGACTCATTCGTCATTCCTGCTTTTTAGTCACCCCACTGATTTGGGCGTCAGAGTGCAATTGCAGGTACACCCAGGTGGACTGCTGAAGGCGACCTACAAACACAGACTCATCTTCAGCTCCCCGCAACGGACGGTCTACTACATATCAACATTGGTTAAAGCTTTCTCCCTTTTATGAAGGGCTTTCTCCTTTCTATGAAGGGTTCAAAGTTCTACTCCCATTTGATGCATTTTTTCTATTTTGTTTTCTTGCATACACTAAAATATGATGTGCTGATTAAGCTTGCCAATATGAATATGAATGTAGTGGGAGTTGAACCAAAGGTCCAAGGCATTACCAAACAACCCCATTTACCATTCAACCACCAAGTGTTGTTGTAGCTGAATGTACGTGTGTGTATATATATATATATATATATATATATATACTAGTATTATTCACCCGTGCCAGCACGGGTCGAGATTCACTTGTAACATAAAAATTGACAATTTTGTTACAAATTAAAAAAACAAAAGCTGTATATTTAAGCCCATTGTGTGAGATATTAAATACCTTAGACACTATCTAAAATTAAGCTATTATGTTCTATACATATATTTCTGAAGGAAGGCGAGAAAATGATTATAAATTGAATGCAAAAAAACTTTGAACCTAAGTGCCCCTATTTTTTTCCTCAACTCATATGAAGCAAACTTTTTTTTGTCATGATTTGATAAAAAAAATATATGAGTTCAGTTTGTAATTGTAGGATGGTACCTATCAATCATTATAATGTGCAAATATTTTTGTATTATGCAGCAAATAATACATGTTAGTTGTGGTCATTCAACCAAAAAATAAATACCATAAGGTGAAATGGTTACAAAACGCACAAAGAACAATGAGAATAAACAGACAAAAATTTGTGGAAGTGATTCGGGATGACAATGAAGTGAGTGGGGGGGGGGGTACGCCCTCGATCCCCACCACAAATAGTTTTTATCCAAATCCTCATCCGCATAGCCTCCGCGGGGACCTCGTAAAATTATCAAAAGTTATTAAAAAATAATTTAAGAATTAAAAATTAAAAATCTAATAAATTGGGTAAAATATAATAGTTTGACTAAAAGAATCATTTTCGAGAGTAGAATGTAGGTGTAGGAGCCTCTGTGACGAAATCACTGAAAGAGAAATAAAAATGTAAAAGTACTTACGTTAATATTCTGTAAGGTATGGTAATTGTAATTTCTAAAAGAGATAACTTCCAAAAGGGATAGTTTATATATATATATATATATATATATATATATATATATATATGGGCAATACAAAAAAAGAAGGATAGTTTTAATATAGTTGTAAGGATAGTTTAGCACACAATAGAAGATTAAGTAAGTGTAATTTCAGAAAGGGTAGAATTGAGTTTTCATAAAATATTTGTGCTACTTTTGTAAATGAAGCTTTAAGTTAATATCCACTTACCATCTTCTATACCCTCATAGACGAAACTTTTAATTTCTTTTACTATTATGCGGCTTAATGGGAACCTGAAAGGCTCTTGTGCCATTACCGTCTCTGTTCATGAACCAGATCTGTTTGTGTTGCTTCCGATCAACAATGGATGCGCAGGACGCACCTTCTTTCTCGCGACGTGGACGACGACGGACGGGAGTATCTACTCAACGAAATCATTCGAGTTTACAAACTCAGATACGATTTATTATAGGGTTTATCTTCACGATTTTTCCATTGGAATCACGATTAAGCGATGTTAATTTCAAACAGGTACTTATGTTAACCCCTAATGCTAATTTCATATTCGTTAATTTCACATACCAATCGGATCCTCCACTATAATTTGCAATTTGTAATTAATCCCTTGTCATTCAATTGAAGGTCATGCTGTTTTACAATATTGTTTAACACAACTTTAAAAAGTAATTCCAATAAACTTTTATGGAATTGTTTTTGATGAATTAGAAAACAATGTTAAAGTTAGAAATATCTGTTTATGTAAAATTTGATTAGTAATGGAATACGGGTTATAATACTGTTATTGAGATATCTTTCGATGAGTTATACTATGTTAAAATTGTGACAACCATAAGGAGTAATATGTGGGGATTGCTAAAAGCATGTAGGTGATTTGAATTTGGAGACAGCTATAGGTCATTTTAGTACTAATCTGTGGTGATTGTTAAAAGCATGTAGGTGATTTTTAAAAGCATAACTAACTATCTTTAATAATCACCGACCTAGTAATATGAATTTCGTCATTGTTAAAAGCTTAACTATCTTTAACAATCACCGACCTAATAGTTGTCTCCTAAATAAAAATTTGTGAAGATTTAATCTTTTTTCTTGTTGAGGGTCCTAATTAATAGTAATAGTAATGACTAACAGGATAAATATGTCTTTTACTGATTAAAATATTGTTTAAATATCGTTTCAAATCATACACTTAATTGGATGAAATATCCTATATAAATATGTTAAATGCCTTTTTAATATCGAATGGTGGCATTTGAGAATTGTCAATCCTGGGTGTCCAATTTTATTAGTCAATTGAAAAGTGGTTTTAACACATAAGTATTTTTTTTAAAAAAAAAACTGCACATGTAATCTAAGTATAAAATATGTTTCGACCAAAAAAAAAAATATAAAATATGTTTTCCTTCTCCGAGCATTTTCTACTTGAGTTTTATGTTTTCCTTCAATGATCATTTGCTACTATTTTTAAAAACGATATATGTATAATAACCTCTAAGCAATAGAATTGTCTTTGGTTGGGTCCCCTATTTCACAGGAAAAAAAGTAATTCATGAATGTGGAAAGTGTTTGTCCACAAATTCATAATATTGTTTATCCTTTTATTTGTGAATCATACACAACTTACCAATACACAATCTTCAATGGAAGTACCTCGAGTTGTTTTCTGTAAAAACATGGCATCATTGCCTACCTCTAGTTGTTTGAACAATAACCTACCTCTAGTTGTTTTTGTTAAAACTTGAATCATATACGTGGTTGTGATTTTGAACTCGAATTTGAAGTTTCCAAACACACAGGTTTAATTGTGGGATTTAGACACTTATGTACATAAAAAAAACGCAGTCCATACGCTTCAGGTATTTAGACACTGTGCATAAATTATTGGTTCTAAAAAATTTGGGATGATGTCGATTTGAAGCTTTGAAGAGATACTTAAATAATATATTTTCTATCCGATAATATCTACATCCGGTTTTTAGATCTCTCGAATTTGATGTTTTGATCAAAACTTGAATAATACATTTTCTATCTAATCGTTTCTAACTAATATAGTACTTTTTGAGAAAGTCTTCGCAGAAAATAATACATTGATGAGCAGCCTAAAAATCATGAATATATTAAAATAATACCCTCTGTTAAAAAAATCTTGACCGTTTTCCTAAAAGAATCAAACATTATCAATGACATTTAAAAGGGAATTGAAGAGCACTTAAATGTAATGTTTTCATGTCCGCTAGTGTTTGTTGGAAGAGCCGAAATCCATTTAAACATCGGTAGTTGATGTTTTCGATATATTGAGACCATTGATTTTATTGTCGGTGACGTGATCTAACGGTGGGAATGTAGTATGAATGATGTGGCACCCGTGTGGACTTGTAATCTTTGAGGTGGATTTAATTGGTCTTGACGACATATTTTTTGGCGTGGTGATTAGGTGGATCGCTTGCGTGTCGATTTCATTATATATATATATATATATATATATATATATATATATATATATATATATAATAAGTAAAGAACAATATGTTTTTTTTATGCATTATTATTAATTTTGGTTATCCATCAATTTTGTCAATGATTAATCTACATCGAGGGAACCTGACTGGCCACATGTACTCGTGAGTCAGTCATTTAATTTTGGTTATGAAATTTTTTAATTTATATTTATCTATTTTAATTGTATTTGCATTTTTACATCTTTGTTCATGCGTTTCTGAGTTTCTATGCCTCCTCTTTCATTAGCGGTCATCCCGAACTTTCTAACCAAGATCCGTCACTATTTAGAGACTAAGTTGATCGTTATTATGCATGTTCTGTTAGTGTTTGGATTCTCTCATTCACTCATTCCTCTCAATCACAAAATATAAGGGTGAAAGGAGAGAGAAGATGATTAAAAAATTATCTAATGAGCGAGTAGAATCAAGAGCGAAATACAAAAGATGGAGGGAGATATAAGGATGGTAGGAAGGAGAGGATCCAAGATTGTTATGTTATTCAACAAGAAAGAATATTTTCACACAGAGAAAGAGAGTGGCTCACGGGCAGCACCAAACCAAACAAACAACGACAACAAGAAAGGAAAGGTGTCCTAACATAACTGAAATAATAAAAGTAGAAATATTAAAGCAAACATTTTTATAAGCAAAAAGAGCAACCTGTCTTGTTGCTTAGATTGTCCATGAATGTTAGTACGTGCACCCGTGACCTATTACTCTGTCATCGATTCTCTATTTCACATTCACTAAAATGGTCCCACACTCACACCTATAAACAAGTACCGATTGATTAACTTGTATATAAATAAACCATGACACAAGCCAATTAGTACATCAAACCACATTATTTCTTTACTACATTCTCTCCAAGAATGTCAAACTTGAATTTCATTTCCTACATTTTACTAGTTCTTATTCTGCTTCTACAAAATTCAAGTGTAACGCAATGTCATACTAAGGGAATTCGACCAAGACATTCTATGGGGAGTGGACTATCAACAAATATAACAACCAGAGTCCAAAATTCAGAACAACAGTTCATGAAATGGGTCAAATTTGTAGGTGGTCTCAAACACACTGTCTTCAGAACAGCGAAAAATAAGCTTTTTCCTTCTTACACTTTGCATGTTAATAAACATTCTGGTAAAGGAGGCTTTTCTACAATTCAATCTGCCATTGATTCCCTTCCTTTCATCAATCTAGTCAGAGTGGTCATTAAAGTCCATGCAGGGGTCTACACGTAAGTACCGACATTTTTGGTTGAAGACGTGTCTGATGTACTTGTGATTTAATTTAAAATTTCTTATTTTTATGTACAGGGAGAAAGTTAACATTCCTCCTTTTAAATCGTTCATAACTATACAAGGAGCAGGAGCAGATAAAACAATTGTTCAATGGGGTGACACTGCTCAAACTCCAGGGGCAAATGGTCAGGCACTAGGAACTTATGGTTCTGCAACATTTGCAGTGAATTCACCTTATTTCATTGCCAAAAACATCACATTTAAAGTAAGTAATAAATAAATAAACAAACAAGCAACATTATATTCCTATGTTGATGTTTTTTTTTTCTCCTTAATTAATGTGTGTGTTTGCAGAACACTTCCCCAGTGCCAGCACCAGGAGCAGTTGGAAAGCAAGCAGTAGCTCTAAGAATTTCAGCAGATACAGGAATATTTCTTGGATGTAAATTCTTAGGTGCACAAGATACACTGTATGATCATGTGGGTAGACATTATTATAAAGATTGTTATATTGAAGGATCTGTTGATTTCATATTCGGCAATGCTCTCTCTCTATTTGAGGTTAGATTAAAGAAATTTACAGCTGTAATATTCAATCATTGCTGTTAAATTAAATGAGGTTCTGTACTATATAATATAATAAATAACTAAGAGTTGTTGTTGTTGTTATATAGGGGTGTCACGTGCATGCAATAGCACAAAATATAGGGGCACTAACAGCACAAGGAAGGAGCAGTTTATTAGAAGACACGGGATTTTCGTTTGTACACTGTAAGGTCACGGGATCAGGAGCACTATACCTTGGAAGGGCTTGGGGTCCTTTCTCTCGTGTTGTCTTTGCTTATACTTATATGGACAATATCATCATTCCCAAAGGATGGTATAATTGGGGTGATCCCAACCGTGAAATGTAAGTCCATCTCTTCATCTATTTATTTATTTATTTATGTAACTACAAAGCTAATGTAATTGCATAGCAAAAATGCTATTTTATCTTTCTTCAATGTAGTTAAGCAACTATATATGATTAAATCATCAACATACTGTGGTTAAATTGTCTTTGTTGGACCACATTCACAGTGGTTTTTGTGGATCGATGATTGGTACTAGAGAAAAATTCAGGGTCGGCTAAAGAGTAAGACTACTACACTCCTAGCTAGTTTTAGACCTCATATTTTGTCATTAGTTTTTATAAAGCAAAATGGCTCTTTATAAGACCTAACCTTAAGAAAAAAAGAAAAGAAAAAAGCCTCAACTTAAAATTTGCTTTAGGACTCACTCACAAAAAAGATTTTTTCGTTGTTTGATATTTTGATGACTTCATGCTCCTTAAAAGTAGAAACTCATTGTTCTCTTCGTCCTTATGGTCGACATTGATCTAATCGATGTCGGTTTAACAAAAAAACAATAAAGAAAAAATATAAGTTAAGTTTTGACAAAAAAACAATAAATAACAAATGAGTAAAGTTTGACCAAGCATATTTGTTTCTCATTGTTTTTATTGAACAACACCATTTAGGTCACTGTCTCAAACGTGAGAACATGGAGAATCACGAGCTTCTTCTACTTCAGGGGCATCATCAATTGTCATTAGAGTATTGTATGATTTTTTAAGTATCAACATGTTTCACGTACACTAGAATTTGTGCGTACGGTATAAGTGTTGCTCTAAAGTATTATGTGTTTTCCTGATCTAGTAAAGGCAGGACCAGTTCCTTGTTCTCTTAACATGGCCTGTAGTGTATGAATTTTGTTGGTTTGTTAACTTTCCCTTTATCTTGAGGAATTCACACTCACAAATCACAAACTGTCTTCCTCATTACCTTAATTCCAAGTGACATACAACCTCCATCATACTATATCAGAAGAGAATAGACCTCTACCTTATATTGTGGTGCAAATCCATTACACACAATACTAAAAAAAGTTTAATGAACTTTGTCAAGAATAAGAAATTAGGAGCACTTCTGAAAGGAAAGGGATGAGTAAAAACAGAAAGAATCCTGCCACTATACTAAATGTTTTTGTTTGGTTATATTTATAAGGTAGAGCAGCATGCGTAAAGGAGCTTATATATCTTATCTTATATGCTATATAGCATTAACTAGACACATTGGCATGCGCATGTGAGTGCGTTACTATTTTGTTCATGTTTTTTTTTTTTGGTACTCATTCTATTATATTGGGTCCACCACCAAACAGGACTGTATTCTATGGACAATACAAATGCACAGGACCAGGAGCTAGCTATGCAGGAAGGGTATCATGGTCTAGGGAACTCACTGATGAAGAAGCTAAACCATTTATTTCACTTAGTTATATTGATGGGTCTGAATGGATAAATTCTTTCTTTTGATTTCAGAGGAAATTAGCTTCAATTTCTCTTCTGACAGATTTTTTGTGTATAAATATACACGTATATAATAATTTGATACTGCCTTTCAGATTCCCCATTTTAGATTATGTGTTCGGTTTAACTCAACCCTACAAACCGATCGATATCTAAGTTGAGAGGTGTCTCCCACTTGTAAACGTACACTTATCACACATTTGGTGTGAGATTCTCAACACACCCTTCTCACGCCAAAGACCAGACATCTAGAGTGTAACTCAAGTGGCTCGATAGCCTAACATATCTTTCATACTCTTTGATATCATCCTAGAATTGAGTTGAGGCTAACTACGTACACTCTACAAAATTTGTTTGTAAAGTGAGAAATGTCTCTCACTTATAAACATTTTTCAAACCATACATTTCTGGTGTGAGACTCTCGACATACAAAGGTTTATTTTAAAGAGTCACTTCACATCCCGATTGAGTAATTGAACTACTAGACTCACTTAGATCATTTCTAAGACAAAAGTCTACACCAGAGCAATTCATGTTTGTTGCCAATTTTGACATTTAGGCCACAGGCAGCAAATATAGTATGGTTAATCATTAATGTCATCCTACATTCCCACTGCAAAGAACTAAAGATTTTAGTAAAGAAATTCTAATATATAATTGTTGACATTAATAAAAACAACTTTTAAATTTTTTTCTTAAATACACTTGTTAAAATCCTATTATTTTTTGAAAGCTACTCTCAATACCTTCACATTATGACTAGATTTCATATTATTTTTAGATTCCCATTGTTTCCGAAAGCTGAAAAAAAAAATAGATACAATCTTAATAAATAAATCTTTATTTATTTTAAAAAGTATTTTTATACAGAAAATGTGGTTTAACTTAGTTCTTAATAGGTAATAAAATGTTTTGTTTTGGTCAAAGACTAAAATGTTTTGAAAAACTGTCTTCTTTTTTGTCCATGAAAAACTGTCTTCAAATGCATATGTAGGTTCCTCCTTTGTTGGGTCAAGCCCAAACAATATGGGCCTTGGATCAATAGGGCACCCACTAATGACCCATACATCCTACATCTCCCAACTACTCATTGGATACCCCAAAACCCTGCGAAAAGACCAAAATGTCATTAATGAAATGTGAGTGTACAAAACTAAACTTCTGAACCGGTTCGGAATTTTAGTTCCCTACCTGTTAAAATGCAGTGTGGGGGTTTTGAAGCGCGTTTAACGTCAGGATATTTTGGAAATATTTGAGAGTTGGGAGTGTCTAGTAAATATCTAGAGAGTTGTTGGAAGTTTGGACCACCAATAATTAGAGGAGCCTAGTATATCAACAACACACTAAACACTTGTTTTGTTTCACATGATTTTTCTTTTTTGCGAGTATTGCTATTGGTACCCCCCCCCAACAATTTTCTCTGTGAATTTACATTTTAGTCTCATCTCCCCTTGCAGTTTCTCCAATGTAAAATATTTTTTTTGCCTTTTGGAAGCTTTCTAAAGGCGAATGACAAATGTAGCCCTTCAAAAACTAAAATTATCGAAGGCAACAAGGTAATCTACACATGGTTTTTTTGAAAATTATCAAAAGAAAACGCACCGTCTAGTAAGTTAGCATTGAGGCCTTGGGTGCAATGTAAAAGGAAAAAGGAAATTCATGAAAAAACGACTGTAAATAGCAGCTCAATTTTAGAAAGAGTAAAACCCAAATTTATCCTTGATAAGTGACTCACGGGACAAATTTGTCCACGATAGTTTTTTGTCACCTTAACTGACACGTCATGCGTAATTTCATCCCAAATTGGTCATTGTGTTTACCTATTTTGAAATTTTAAAAAAAGTGACATATTGGTCCCTGCACATTTTGGGGCAATTTAGTCCCTTGGAAATCTTCAAATGTGTAGTTTCTCAAAACGAGAACCTAGTTCACCATTTCCAAACGCAGAAGGAGAGCGAAAGAGGAGGCATTGAAGTTCACTAGTTCACCATTTTTTTGTTTGGATCCATATTTGTGTGTGATTTCTATTTGCATTTTCTTTTCGATTTATGTATATATGTTCATCGTTGTTTGGTGTCTATGTTTTACAAAAATGAGGAGCCATGGATCTCATGCTACTCAATTTTATTCTGGTCATGAAGTAATTTTGAGTGAGTCAACAACAAATACTCCTATAACTTGGAGTGGGCCCAAAATGCTATAGTGGGAAAAGAGTTGTTGTAACCCTTGCAAAGACATCAGCTAACCTAGCAGAGAGTTTTTGAATGCCCTAATTTTAAGGTAATGAAGCATAGTTGAATGTGATATGAGTTTCCCAAATTTTATAGATTAACATCATTGTTGATAGAAGAACTTGCCACGTTGCTCATATTTCTTGTTGGTAGATGAATTCTTTGAGTCTCGTAATTAAATTGACCTACAAATGTTCCTTCAATCTCTCCTTCTGCGGTTGGAAATGGTGAACTAATTTATAGTTTTCAGAATCCAGACATCTGAAGAAGACGCTCGTGAACTAATTTTTCCAAAAACGTACATAGACCAATAAGGCTTTTTTTCAAAAAAATAAATTAGAATAGGTAAAGGCATGGAATTACGTATGACGTGTCAGTTAACGTAACACGTTGGAACATAACGTGTCACGTAGGAAGTGTTAGCTGACGTATTTAACACTTGATTGACAGAGAGACCAACATGTCTTGTTTCAAAAATGTGAACGACTAATGTGTCTCGAGAAAATTGTCAAGAACTAATTTGTTGCAAGAAAATTGTGAGGGAAGCCTTTAGGCCTTTAGAAAATACTCCAGCAGAGCTTGTGGCGGCATTCATCAAAGTTCAAAAAGCAATTTAAAAGTGAAAATGTACCCTTACCCACCTCTGCTTTTCAAAATTCAAAACAAATAGTAATAAAAAAATCTTGGCAAACACACATAACAGTAAACGTCTAATCATAGTACGTGATGCAGTAGGAAGAAGACATAAACTGTGTTCCCTGACATAGATTCCCTCACAGTCCATCAAACTAAATTCCCAATCATTCATTCTTAATTACAGTACAACTGAGATTTGAATGGGCTGAACTGAACAAACAAAAATTAAACACAGTTCAAACTAATTACTCTTCCATTATAATGTAATAATAAGAATACATGAACACAATTCCATGACAAAACAAAACTCAAGTTACAATTGGAACCTTCTCATTGTTATCCCTCATTTCCTAATCCTACCAATGAGTAAAATCACAGCCTCCTCTGATTGGAGAAATATTTATCTGTCTCCCTACTAAATTCACCAGACTTGTCAAATTTACGCATGATAGCATTCTTAAAATTAATAGCTTCTTGAATCTGTGAACAAGACCTCTGCATTTTCACCCCACTCAAACTATTCCTAGATTCCATCATGTCACTAAGTGAAAGCCTTTTCTTTGGACCCGTTTCAGGTCGTTGCTTAGGAGCACTATGAGACCTTAATTTAGCCTTAAAAGATTGTGTATTCGCCATATAATTTGGATAATTCCCATATTGCCCATAGTATAAATTATCCGCACAAACCGTATTAGGTGTTGAGGGTCCAACAAACCCACAGCTACATGAACTAGCTAACCGTGGAGTACTCTGTGCTGTTGAAAACTTGTATTCCTCTCCTGTTATTCCCCATTCACGTTCTGGTATTTTTAATTGAGCAGGGGTGCGACAAGTAATTGGGATGGGTGAAGAAAGTGTGTTGAACAATGCTTCATCACCGAAATCTGACATTGATGTGTTGCTTCTTCGTGACCTTGACTTTGGTCTCCCAGTGTCTACTTCTACTATTTTAGGACTTCCATCTATACTGTTGTTATCAAATGTAGATGATAGTCTTCTGCTGTGGATAGGAATTGAAGGAGCCATGCACTCATTTTTCTGCATTTAATGTTGCAAATATATAATAAATTAATTTTTCTTGTTGTAACAATTTTTCATAATTGATTAGTTAGTTAGATTTTTGTATTTACTTTAGTAAACACGTCTTCTTATTGTACGAGTTTTTACTTCACAGCTTATTTGAACGATATTCATATTCAATTTCAAAGATAGAGTTTGTACGATTAAGATGTGTACCGTGGATCTCCGTGCTTGTGTTTGAAACCTTTGCACTTCATTGTTTGGGCTCATGAGTATTCTAGATCTCTGAGACCTTATTGTTGCTTGAGCTCTAATTAAAGCCTGCATACTATGCAGAGTTGCTGCTGCTTGTTTTCTCACCAAGTACCCTCTCATTAGTGCTTGTAACTTCACTAATCCCTTTAATGCCCTCAGTGCCTTCCTTGCCTGTTTTAAGAAAATCAATGTCAATTTTGATTATCTACAACTATGTAGCACCAACAATTCTGGTGGAAGACGTGTGTGTCGGACACCCAACACCAACACAACACTTCAATTAATTGTATTTTTCAAATTAAAATCAATCCGTGTGTCTGTCGGCGTCGTGTGTGGTGTATGTATATGTGCTTCATAGTTCCATAATGCCACAATAAATAAATAAATAAATAAAAATGATAAATAAAGCACGAAGGTTTCTGATCTGAAGTTTTGTACATACCATTTAAACCTAATTTCACTTCAATGTAACTGAACTTACCAAGTATCCTCTAAATAGAGTTTGAATCTTGACGGCGGCCAACCTCTGATGTCCACCACCAAACATGGTGTCTCTGCCGTGGCTGGTTAGTCTGACCACTGCTACAGCAGCCTGAGCAGCAGCCACGGCAGCATCTGCTGCTGCAGCGGTGGCAGCAGCCACCGCAATGGCATGCTTGCTCTGCTCATTCTCTGTTTCTGAGTAGAAAGATTGAAGCCAAGCAGCTTCTGCTGGTGAAATGTTGGGTGGTATGGTTGCTGGATTATGACACAAACCTCTTGAATCTGTGTTTGAGTTAGCAGGTCGAGGAGGAGAAGGAGCCCCTTTGGTGCCTAAACAATTTAAATTTGAATTTTCTCTGTCTTTCTTTATCCCAAACAAGTTCTTCAACCACCTTGTTGCTCTCCCCATTGGTTACCGCAGTGGTTTGAGTTCTTGGAATTTCTAGTGTGAAGTGGAACCTACAAAAACAAAGTCTGAGTTTTTTAAGACACACAAGAGAAAATGACTATTTAGAATCTGCATTACATGACAAAAAAAACACCTCTGGAGTCTGGAACATGGGGGCAAGCATGGAATATAAAATTGAGAGAGTGACATTGCTTTGTGGGGCTCTACTACACTACACTACTACACTATACACTAAACATGAACTGAGTAACTAACCATGTTATGTTACTATTAAACAAATAGAGTTTGTAGTAGTAAAAGAGAAACTCACCTTGGTAGAATCAAATTCTTGAAAGGAAAAGCAGTTCAAAACTTTTCACAGAATTCAGAAAAAGAAAATGGAAAAGAGAAGAGAAGAGCCCCACAGCCACAGGTACAGTGAAATGTGTATGTTCAAAACTGTCCCTTGAGCGACGTGTCCTTAAAAAGAAAGATACCTCAGTGTCCTAAGATGTCTGTCTCACATGCATGCTCGTGAAGCCAACTTCAATCCTCTCTGCTCTCTGCAACATCAACCCAATGAAATGAGATGAAATAACCAACCAACAACTATTCATTTTCATTCTATTTTCTCAGCTTCCTTCCCTCTTCAGCGTGTAAATAGGCTTTTGAATCGTAAAAAGAAATCGAATAATGCATCTTTCTTCTGCATACATACCACTGTTACTTTCACCAATAAAGCTGTACCAATAAAAGAAATCAGCTTTTAGATGAATCGATGTATTGTATTCTTTTCCTCCCCCCCCAACAGCTACCTATATATGCTACTCACTGCCACCCTTCATCTTTTTTCTTTTTTATATATATATATATATATTTCTCCTTCTCTTTCATTGTTTATGTTTTACTGTTTCCTCAATTATTTGTGTACTAATTTTAGCTCTCTTCTTTGTTTTTACTGTCTTTTTTTCTGCAACTTGGATGGATGGATGATGATTGATAGTTGTTTGTCGTCACTGAATCATTGCTCCACATTTCAAATATTTTTACTATATCTTTAATTTATTACCGTGACTTCAAATATTTACAGAATAATTTAGTTATCAAAAGTTTTTGTATCAAGATTATAAGAAGGCTCGTATCCTATTCTGCATAAATGAAACACAAATTTAAAATAATTAAGCTGGTTGTCTTGTTTCTTATTTAATTAATTAATTGTAACGAATCCAGATTGAAAACAAGGTTGTTGTACTAGACTAGACTTTCCTTTCCAGTACTTTTGTGAGTGGAACGATTGAGATCAGATGAAAACAAAAGATCGCTGAACACGTCGCTATTGATGATTATCGTGCCAGTTTGTAATCTAGTAAGCAATATCAAACTTTGGGTTAATGGTGGGATCGGGTTAATTATATATATGTCTGCAAACTACAAACAAAGTAAATTCTGCTTCATGCAGTAAAACATATCTATTTTTTTTTTTCCTTTTGACAGCAAAATATGTATTATTTTCATTTTCATTTTGAGTTTCTAGGAGCTATTATTTATTTTTCAGTTTTGTCTTTCGTTAGCCAAAGAATTTTGATATTAGTATATTACAAATTTGGAACGAAATTGCTACAAAATAATGTTAAGGACTCAACTAAAAATATCACAACAAAAATATAAGTTTTGCATGGTTTAGGCTTACTCTCTCTATTTTAGATTTTAAGTAAACGGCGAGTATGCATGCATCAATGTTTTAAAAACTGAACCAACCAAATAGTTGAACCGGCTATATTATTACCCGACACTTTCTACGGTTCGGTTATTTCAACGGTTCAACGCGATTTTATCTGGGTTTGAGCGGTTTTAAGAGACTGAACCATGACTTGAAGTTCTCACTAGTTCAATATCCGGTTCGATTTTTAAAATGCATGCACACTTTAAAAAGGTAATTTAATTCTCTAAGAACACACAACCAATTATATCCCTAGTTTTTAACCATTTGAGTTGCCTCGAAGGGACGGCTCAAGGCCATCTCTATTGCAATAGGGGGACACAGAAATTTTTAAAAAATACGCCACCAGTTCCCTAGCTCTCTCTGTTAGGGCTTAGTTGTGCCTTGTGGCGCTTCTGTTGCTGCTTTCGCAGCTCCCTGGTTTGGAGGCTTTTAATGACACTCTTCCTTTCTAGTTCGTTTTCCTCTCACTGCTCCGCTACCTCACTACAAGAAAAATGGGATTTTTTGGCGGATTTTTCCGCCAAAAAACACCCAATTCCGCCGCAAAAACAGGTATTTTCAGCGGATTTTTCCGCCGATAAATGGCTGGTGGCAACGTATTTCCGGCGGAAATTCCGTCGGTAATTTCTGGCGGATTTTAAGTCATTTCCGGCGGATTTTTGCGGGGGAATTTGCGGTGGATTTCCCCCGGTACTTTCCGGCGGAATTTTGGACTTTCTGGCGGAAAAATATAAATAACATATTTAAATTAAAAAACTCAAATAGTGATAACCAAATAAAATGTTTTTTAAAAATAAATAAATTTAAATTAAAAATATAAATAGCATATTTAAATTAAAAAACTCAAATAACGTTAAAGTACAACTAATAACTTCAATAACTAACTGGTGGTGCTAAGAGGTCTCTGACTTGATGTTAAATTGGAATCATTTGAACAAACAAGCAGATGTCACCAAACTCTAACAACTCCTAAGTAAACAATACCACGGTTAGTAACTAATAGTTTAAAACAAAGTATAAATTAAAACAAAATATAAACTAAAACATACCTTTAGAAGTTTGAGAGAGGAGAAGAAAAAATTAATTTTAGATCAGAAGTTTTAGAGAGGAGAAGAAGTTTGAGTGAAAGAATTTTAGAGAAGTTATAAAAGTGTTAGAGAGAATGAGTGAATGAATGAAGGGGAGAAATGAGATATATGAAGAGTAGATGAGGTAAAAGTGCCGTTATTATCAGTGTGTTATTATTGGAGGATTGGGAGATGATTTCGGTGGATTGGGAATGCCTTGAAGGCCGCGAGCAGTTTCGGCGGATTGGGGGGTTGTTTCGGCGGAAATTTGGGCAGTTGGACCTCCTCGTTGACCGACCGCAGATTTAGTGATTTGGGTTGTTTGCGCGGAAATTTGAATTTCAAATTTCCCCCTGATTATTTAGCTGTCATTTTCGACGGATTAGGGGATATTTTCGGCGGATCCAGTTTTTTTTTATCCGACCCCTTTTTTTTCCACTTTATAATCCCCCACAAATACCATAATTCCGCCGAAAACGTCAAATATCCCCCAAAAAGTTTCTGGTGGATTAAATCCCCCACAAATGTCAAAAATCCGCCGGAAAGTTTCTGGGGGATTAAAATCCGCCACAAAGTTTTGCCTTGGATTTTCAGTTTTTCTTGTAGTGCCTCATGTCGTTGACCACCACTGCCAGCTCCCCCCTCCGTCACTCTCCAGGTATTCCGACCTCCACCATTTCGTCCTCTTGATCTGGTTTCGTACTCCCCTTCTGACCTGAATTCCTCCCCTCCCCTCCCACTAACCGCTTGACCCACCGAATCTGGTTCTAAACCTCACCCTTTCAAAATCTGGTTCTCTAAACCTCACCCTTACTTCCATAACGGTAATCGAACCATCTCTCGTTCTCTCTGCCGAAATAGCTTTTCAGATTTATGGCTCCTCTGATCCTACAACTTGTTCCCTCCTCATACTATGGCCTTAAAGTCTGATCTTTTGACCTTGGGGCCAGTTGGCCTTCAAATACGAGAGTCTGGACTTTCTGTTTTTGCTCCTAATCTAACTTCGTTGGTCTCTTGATTTATCTGAGGTTGACCTATTTTCCTCGGTGGTGGTGCTTGGTTTACGGATGTGGCTCGAGTTGTTGTTCTGGCTCATTGTCTTGTTGGGTGGATTTGAGATAGATGGCTTCTTTTGTATTATGTGCTTCATGGTTGTAATAGCTTGCATTAATTTTAATTATATGCTTTATTTAGTTAGTTTAGTAGAAGCTAGATTGTATCAAGCGGTGCGCATATACTTAATGTAATCTTTTATAGAGTTTCAGCTATACCTGATGTGGCTTGTCCATTAGAGGGCATGTGAGTGCTTTATTTATAAGCTTTTGTCTTACATTCAGGGTAATGTTTATGTGGCTTTACCCATTATCAATGAAATATTGATTGATTGACAAAAAAATTAATTATAAAATTAATCATTTTAAAAAAAATATAAACCCACGCTGCCCCTTTTTTTGGGCATGTTATCATGGAGGCGAGTCAACTTGTTGATGGATTTAAATTTTAACCCTCTCTACCAAAATAAACAAGTTAAACAAACCATTCTATTTTGCCATTCCTAAATTTTTTTTTATAACATGCTAAAAAATTTGTATTGACAAAGAAGACCTAGCCTAGTAAAATAATATGAAAACATATAGTCTTATTACACTACGCCAGCATATTAGGATGGCTAGCGTTTTTTTTGGGCATTGGTAGCGTTTTAAAACGCTAGAGAAGCTGGCGCTACTAATGCGTACACCCCATTAGTAGCGTTTTAAAAAACGCTAGTAATTGACCCAGCGTGTTTTGGACATACGTAGCGTTTTATATAAAACGCTAGCCATTGACCCAGCGCCTTTTTACAATTCCTAGCGTTTTCTGTAAAACGCTAGGGATCCCATAGCTCTTTTTTACTACCATTCCTAGCGTTTTAAATAAAAACGCTAGGGATCCCATAGCTCTTTTTACTACCATTCCTAGCGTTTTAAATTAAAACGCTAGGGATACTATAGCCCTTTTACTACCATACCTAGCGTTTTATGTAAAACGCTAGGGATCCCATAGCTCTTTTTACTACCATTCCTAGCGTTTTAAATTAAAACGCTAGGGATACTATAGCCCTTTTACTACCATACCTAGCGTTTTATGTAAAACGCCAGGATGCTATAGCACCTTTATTAGCATTCCTAGCGTTTTACGTAAAAACGCTAGGATCCTCTAGCTCCTCTTTACAATTCCTAGCGTTTTATTTTTAAAACGCTAGGTATTGAATGAATTTTTAACTTCATTTCTAGCGTTTTCACTCTAAAACGCTACCTATTGACTCCGATTTTTTTAAATATTTTTTTATTTTGGTTTGTTCTCCATTTTAATTACAACCTATAAATTCATTCCCTTCCAAACAAATTCAGAAAATACATTCCAATCCAATATCATTCAAACAAAATTCGATCAACAAAATTCATCAAATAATATTTCCAATCCAATATATATCATTCTAAGAAGTACTTACAACATAATATAAATCCAATATATACAACATATATAATAACTAAACTATTATGAATCTCAAAACTTGCTACAAAAAGCTAGAAACAAAAGCGCACCACTCCCCCCTTCTCATTGTAAGTTGTTCAAACAGAGTAATTCGGATATTTTTAAAGCTGGAAAATCTTGAAAAATAAAATGAAATAAAATTAGAATTAAAATGTTTATTAAATGTGAGTAAGTATGATAATATCAATATAAAAAGAAATCTAAGTAGTTACCTTGGTTGGGATTGTTACTTTGTCATGAGTGATAATCTCTTTCATAAACCTCATAACGTAGTACCCACAATCATTGTTATTTGGTTGTTTAGGACACTACAAAGCAAAAGATCATTATAACTTAATTGTCACATTTTTATGACCAAAAATTCAATTAAAATTATAAGAATGATTCTTAAAAAGCTTACAGTTATGGGTAGTCATCTTGTTTTACTCGTAGATAATCCCAAGTATTCTTTCACAGCACTGTAACGTCATACATATATATATAACGTTAAGTTGAACAAAATACATATATTAAATTATACAAATTAAAATGAGAGGGTTACACATACACACCTCTCAACCATCTCTACGAAGTCTACGTAGACGTTGTAATGGCCTTGAAGTGAATCCAGATAGTAGACAACATTTTGCTTAGGGTTTATTGCAAAGAGTACCCAATGTTGCCTGCAAGTAAATGAATCACGAATGAGTACACATTAAGAATATTATGTAATATATTCGGCGTGGGGTCCCCGCGGGGCGGGGGGTATGATCCCAGTCCCCATCCCCACTTTGCCTGTAGTGCGATTTCCTCCCCGTCCCCACGGGGAAAAATTCCCCGCCCACTGGGCCCCATTCGGGCAGTCCCCACGGGGATCCCCACTTGCGAGTAGAAATTGTGATCCCTAGTTGGCGAACTAAGAGACATGAAGGAGTTGCAATTTTCAAGAAAGATGTCTCAAGTTCAAACCCAAGAAATTAACATTCCCCCACCCTACTAACATTTGCTTATCAAAAAAAAAAGAATGACTATACTACTATTTATTTTATTGATAAGACTAAATACCACTTTTGGTCCTTTATCTTTGCTCAAAGTTTTATTTTGGTCCTTTTTTTTGTTCCATTTAGGTCCCTCATCTTTCATTCAGGTTTCATTTTTGTCCCTTCCATCAATTAAAGTTAACGAATGCCACCTTGACAGTTAATTGCTGACGTGATATCCTAAGTGTCTAATTTTATGTGCCACATGTCAACATCCAAAGTGTCCAATTTGAGTTTATTAATTTTGATGATTTAAAAATTAAAAGTAGACACCCTGCATACCAGTGTTATCAAACCCGGACCGACTCGGGTGGTCGGACCGTTTCGACCGTGAACCGTGGGGACAGTCGGTTCGGGCACCACGTTGGATCGGCCAAGCAATTGGCCCGGCGAATATTCGGTTGGCCCAGCAAATATCCGGTTGGCCCGTTCCAACCCGGCAATACTTAGCGACCCGATTGACCCGTTGTTGGAAGCCAGCTATTTAATTACTTAAAAATTTATTTGAAAGGCATGGTGCAGCATTCGAACCTGCAACCATGAGTAAAACCGGCAAGCCACAAACCACTAGGCCACTATCACGCTGATGTTAAAGTCTTGCCAATATAATATATGTACAATGAATGAATTGATTTACTGACAACCAACGTATATATATATCATACTCCTGTGCTAATGCTTTTCTTTATACTTTTTTTAATATTAATATTTAATTGAATGAATGTATATATTATATATGCTTTATTTTCTTCACCCAAAAAATCATATGCTTTCTTAATATATTTTTATTCAATACATCATTTTAAATTTATGTTTGTCTCATAATTAATAAAAGTATAAAAGATAATATATTTAGGAATTTATTGATATTAAGGTTAAAAAGTTGACAACTTTGTGTGTAAATTTATACTTGTTATGCTTATTTTTATTGTTTTTTAGTAGTATCACGGGTTATGCGGGTCAATCAGTGACCCTTCGGTTCGACCATTGACCCAGTGACCCAGTGCCCCGACCGAGTCGATCACTGAGTCGATTTTAATAACATTGCTGCATACGCACATGTCATATCGTGTTGCTTGCTACGGCTGATTTAGAAATTGAATTTGCATTCTAAAAGTAAAGATTTATGTAAAAACATTTCATTTTACCTGAAAGAAAAATGTCTATTTTGATAAAATATTTATTTATAAAAGGTATTTACAAAGGAGAAATACAAAGTTATATATAGGAATAACATATCTTTTTTTCTCGTTTTAGCCTTAAAAGCAAAATAGTTAATTATAAATGAAAGCAAAATGAAAAACTAATTATACTAAAAATAGGTGATATTCAAATTTAATAATTATACTGACAACATAAAATATTTTCTAGTCAGGACTCTTAAAAACAATGAAATTATATTTAAAACGTGCAGTATTTAAAATTAGTTCACAACACATATTGTTTCTTCATTAAGACCCAAAATATACTGAAACATTTTCCAGATCCAAATATTCACTTATAAATTATAATGGAATTCGAGAAATTAATATGTTGTCAAAGACCATGGAACTATATAAATTATAATTATTAAAGAGTGTTAAAAAAATTATTATAATAAAATAATACCCATACAGACGCTCGGGTAAGATAATACTATTTGTATAATTAGAGTCAGGCAAAATTCAATTACAATAAATTTGACAAGTTTATAACAAATGAAGTTTTATAACTTTAGACTATTTATTCAATTGACATTTTTTGTCATTATGAAACATATTTTATCAGTAGTAATTTAAATGCAAAATATAAAAGAATTATTATGACAATATGTAACATTCCATCATAAAAAAAGTTAATAGTGATAAATGTATAGCAACAACATGTAATGTTTAGCCGTTAAAACTAAAAAATATCAAAAAATAATTATTATTTTTTTACAATATCTAGTATTTTCTTGGTGCGGCTCAAAAGAAAACGGTCCATTTATGATAAATAAAGACATTCATGAAAATAAATATAAAAAACAATTATATCGGTAACTTGTCACGTTTCCCCGTAAGAAATCAAAAATAATGAAATTTTACCAACAATTTGTAATATTTACCTGTTAAAACTCAAAAGGAAGATAAAAAAAGATTTATTACCAAACAAATTATCTATTTACAATAGTAAAGGTGTTTTCCCATCTAACATTTTAGAAATTGGTAGTTTGGTATTTTTGGTAATGATTGAGTTGATTAAATAGATAGTTGATGAGTAGTATCTTTTTGGCACAGTCATCTAACATTTGATCCACTTCTTTTTTATTTTGGCACAGTCATCAAGGAGAGATAATGTGGGTCGTTGATCAAAATTGTCGGTTGGATCTTGACCTTAAAATCATGTCTCTTGTCGAAGAGTGTTAGTGGGATAAAAAATAAATATAACCAATTAAATAAAGTAATTATAATTTTCTAAAAAATAGAAATAATTACGGATTTATCAATTAAATAGATAAATAACTACGGATTTATCAATTAAATAGATAAATCCGTAATACAATTTTTAAACTACGAATTTATCCATTTAATAGCTAAATCCGTAATTCAATTTTTTAACTATTATCTATTAAATTAAGTAAATTCGTCTAGTGTAAAATTAAATTGGGTAACATGGAGATTAAAATAAATTGGTGGGGGTATAAGTGAACATGTTGGGGGTAGGAAAATCAATGTCCCCAAGGTTATTGTGAAGTCCCGATTCGGGCCTTAGGTTTTCTGGGTTTGCTTTTTATCTTGGGTCTTATTTTTAGAACCCCACCTCTAAATATAATACCCCCACAGTCCCTGTGAAAAGACTAGATTATCCTTTAATTTTTTCCAAAACAGATTTATCTTTCAAATAAGTAAATCCGTTGTGAAAAATTAGACAACAGATTTATCTATTTGGTAGATAAATCCGTAATGAAATATCCACAACGGATTTACCTACCAAAAAGATAAATCTGTTGGCTAAAAATAACACAGCAGATTTATTTATTTTTTAGGTAAACCCATTTGTCCAAAAAAGAACTTAAAAACGGATTTACCATTAAACTAACGGAAGTATGTAGTTGTAGTTGACGGATCTATATGTTTTGAATATAAAACAACAACAGAAGTATTAATTTCCATACATAATTCCATTTCACAATTTTTTTAATCCAAAACGGATTTATCTACTAAATAAATAGATAAATCTTTTGTGTTAATTTTAGACAACGGATTTATCTATTTAATAGATAAATCCGTTTTGGATAAATTTGAGAGTAAAATTGTAAAGAAAAATGTTGGGTGGAGGTATTTTGTCTAGGGGGTTCAAAAAATAATACCCTTTTATCTTTCTTGCTGTAAATGAACTACACTACAGGTCCACAAAGGAGTAATTATTTTCACCGGCCCTTAATATTTCTTATACACTCCTCTTTTCTGGAAATATATTTTGAGACGGCAAAAGTTTACTGTAGATAAACATTTGAAAACCTAGATGATGAGTACCAAATATTTCTCACCCAGAAATACATTTCTGAAAAGTATGGAGTGTTATATAAATAACATCTAATCAATATTATGCCACATTATAAAGTTATCAAAAAGATAAAAACCACATCCCAATAATCTTAAGATCGTTTGGAGTAAGCAGCTAGGATAAAAGAACTTATCTTATATTTTTGGTAATCATGTTATTGATGCGAATTGTAAAATATCCACCAGATTTGTCGATGACTAATATTCAACGGTAAATCTAAGTACCTTTAGTGAGGTTTTAAAAATCTTATTTTATTGTAAGAATTTGAAGCACAATATTAATGTGATTAGTGCTTTCATTAAAGCAAATGAATAAAGATGTTTTTTTTTGAATCATTTGCATTTTTTATTTTCCATATTTATTTCTTTTATTTTTCAATTTTCGAAGTGATAAATTTAGTGTTTGTCAGTACGAATTTGCCTCAAAGCACAAGCGCAAATTAGTCTTTCATTAAAAGTGTCAGGATATTCATGACTAACCAGCAATTGTCCGAACCAAAAAAATTAGATAAATTTTGTGAAAATCAAACTAGTTCCACTATTAAAATAATCTATATGAAGAGTGTAAACTATATTAAATAATTTCAGTATGAACATTATTGTTTTCAAAAAAGAGTTACACTCTTCTGAGCTTAAGTTAAATTAAATTAAATTAAATGTGTAAATAGGACTTTGGTGGTGTACCGTGAGACCTCCAGCTGGAATGTGTTTCTAGACTTTCAAAGCTTGAATTCATTGCCCTAAAGAAAATATATAATATAACTATCAATTAATATCAGTAGGAAAAGCATTTTAAAAATTTATCCGTACAAGATCCAAATCTCTACAGTGTACCCATCATATCAGAGAGATTCTCACCCAAATTTTTTCGAATTATAAAATACAAATAATTAAGGGAAGAAAAATGAAAAGTACCATTTACATTTATGTTTTTTTTTTATAAGCAAGGGAATTAATAAATGTACGAGGGGTACCACAGCCCTTACATTTGGTGTCTGGGGGGCCTCGTTAGAAACTCTAAAGGCCAAAACACTTTGGGAAAAAAGACCCAAGGAGAAAAGAGTACCTCCACAATATACGGTTACAAAAGTGATAAACAACCCAATGGACAATTCAACCGATCAACAAAGTTACAATTTGTCTTCTTACCCCTTCTAGCAATGAACCAACCCCATGATATTTGTTTCACACAGTTTATTATTGACGCTTCTCTTGTTGGGATTCCTTCAAATAATACCTGATTTCAAGCTTGCCATAACGCCCAAATCGATGTCATCCAAATGATAAATTCCGCCTTCTTCAATTTCCGACCCTTCAAACATGACCCGAACACCTTGAAGTGAGCGTTCACCTCTCTCTCCACATTTATGGGATCTATTGTATCGTGTAATGTTTATGACTTGAAATTAAATTCCAGCACGAGGTGTGATGAGGAGGGGAGTGGTCCCACTAAGTGTCGACCTTAGAGGGTGTAGAGAATGATGGGTGGACAAGTGATCCTAATTTGCTAGGAAAAACATTTTTACACACTAGAGACGCATTTACGGGTATTCCTCGTGTTTTCGAAAACACTCAAATATTATGTTTTAGTGGTAATACACATCAAATATTTTACCTTAGTGGGGGTAATACATCTTACACTAGTGTCATTGAAAGAATGTCATTCTGCCTTGGTGGTAATACATTCTGCCTTAATGTCATTGAATGAATACCTTATTTTTTTTAATTCTGGATCTGCTACTATTACACACTCATATTTAGCCCAACAACATCAAGAGAGAAAAGAGAAAAGAAATAAAGAGTAATATAATAGTTGTGATAGACGAATAATTTAATAACAAAAATAGAAGGAAATTGAGGTGCTAAATATATAGCTCTACCTAGCTACAATAGACATATATTGATTGATTTCCATAGGTTGAATCCTAAATTTTTTGCGTGCCTTTATACATCGGTTATATTATGAATTGATTTAGAAATATCTTTTTAAATCGAATATAATGACAAACAATTTAAAATATGTGTTATTTTTAAAATTAAATTTTGGCACATGGTTTTTAATAGGTTTCTTAGAACAAATTAAAGAGTGATAAAAGAAGCGATATAATGAAAAAACAAAACTAAAAAATCAAAAAGATCCAATAACTAGAGTCAACATTTGAATTATATTTTTATCATTTATATTACATAATAAAAAAAAATGTGGTATTCATATAGTGGAAAGAATCTTTTCAACTTAACTTATCTAAAAAATAAAAAACTAACTGCAATTAAAAAATAAGGACGAAAATAAAAAAGAAAGCCAAATAATAACTTATCCATTTCATCAAGCGTGCATGTAACTGAATTCAGTCAAATAATAACTTATCCATTTCATCAAGCCTTTGGTTTAGCTTTGAACTCAGCGTGTAGCAAAAGCAAAACCAAAGGCGTGAAGAAAGCCAAAAATTAAATCACTTTTGACATATAGAGACTACATGGAAGTGGCATTAAGCATACAAAAATGTTATTTAGACATATGTTTTTAAACAAAAATCGACATAAACCAACTCATTAACACATTATTAAGCAAGTTTTTTAGACTATTAGTCAACCTGCTTTTTCACAGTTTTCGAGGCGTTGTTAAAAAACTTGGTTAATTGATCACTTGGCTAATAGTCTAAAAAACTTGGTTAATTGGTGTTGTAAGTTGGTTTTTGTCGATTTTTGTCTAAAAAACAATGTCTATATAACATTGTTGTTAAGCATACACATGTAAGTTCAAAAAATGTGCTGCCCCTCGAAGGATATTGTTCTTGATAGATCTAGATCTCTAACGACCTGGAAGTTATCTTAAAGGCTATGAGTGATCAATCTGTTAAACTTGGCAGTCGTCTCAACTCGACTATCATGATTTGTAGCGGAGCTTCATTGGAGCGGAGATATGTCGCGGCACACGACAAAAAGAAGAAAGAAATTTCCTTCATCGGTTTCCTCAACACAAAAAAGAACGATTTAACCTAGATCCAGATATATATTGTGTACACGACTAATTCAGATTCTATGTTCAAAAAATTAAAACAAAATAAAAATAAGAAGCGAAGAATGTAACACCCCGAAAAATAAAATAAAATAAAATAATTTAATTAGTTTAATTAATTTGATTAGTTGAATTATTAATTTAGTTGAAGCGTGAGTTAATTAAATTAAAGGTGAATATCATGTTTTGTGTAGGAGTGGGATCGAGTAGTAGTGGGGGGTGTAGCTGTGAGCCCAATGCGTGAAAGGCCCACAGCTTAACCCCAAGGGTTATGCGAAACCCTCACTCCCATTTTCATTCAGAGAAGAAAAACGAAATTTAGAGAGAGAGCAAGGGAGAGAAGGGGTTGCGCTGCGCTAGGAGAGGAAGAAGAAGAAAGAATCTCTCGTGTCCTCAAAGATTTGGTTCGTGTGTTCTTTGTGGTTACGTGTGATGCCTTCAATTGTCTTCTTGAGCTTACGTTTAAGAGGTAAGGGTGAGTGTTTTGATTTAACATGATCGAGTATATAATGGGGTTTTGAGGGGCTTGTGGGATTTGATTTTGTGGCTGGAATTGTTGATGTTTGATTGATTTATTATTGTTGAGGAGTTTGGTTGATTTCGATGAAATTGATGAAATTGGGATTGATTTGTTGTGGTTGATTTGATTGTCTCTAGATGATGTATGTAATGGTGAGTTTAAAGAATCGATGGTTTTCCTCAAAAAAATGAAACTTGGAAATCGATTCGGGCTCTAAATAGAAGCTTAAATCGATTTCCTTCTTTAAATACAAAGCTAGAAATCGATTCATTCCTTTAAAAATGAAGGCAAGAATCGATTTCCCCCTTAGTAATGAAGCAAGGAATTGATTCATTCCTTTAAAAATGAAGGCAAGAATCGATTTCCCCCTTAGTAATGAAGCAAGGAATCGATTCATTCCTTTAAAAATGAAGGCAAGAATCGATTTCCCCCTTAGTAATGAAGCAAGGAATCGATTCATTCCTTTAGAAATGAAGGCAAGAATCGATTTCCCTCTTCAAAATAGAAGCAGGGAATCGATTCCTCTCTTTAGAAATGAAGCATGGAATCGATCTTCCTCTTTAAAAATGAGAGCTATGAATCGATTCCTCTTTTGAAAACAAGTAGCTATGAATCGATTCCTCTTTTGAAAGTCTTAGGTGTGGTTGTAGTCCCGATGGAGTTGTTTTGGTCCTTTAAGTGATGTTTTGGTTCCTAATGTGCGATTCTTTGAAAAATACTCGTTGTTTTCCCACAGTAAAAATGTATTACTTTATAATTGTCAATTTGTTTACTATGATGTTAACTCAAACTTAAATTATGATGTTTCCACTATTAAAAATGTGGTGTTCCTCTTTTTCCCAACGAGGGTGTCTAAACTTAAAGATGAGGTGTTTTCCCGAATTGAAACGTGACGATTCTTAACAAAAAATTTGTGATGCTGTGTTTATATAAATGAGTCTCGGCGAAATGTTATACTACTAGTGTGCTAATTGACTATGGCTAGATTGTGGTTTACCACTAAGGTCAGAATTTCTTTCATTGGTGTATTTACAAGGGCATCACTGAGAGTCTTGCAAAGGTGGCCAATGCCTGTTGCAAGTAGTATCAGTTACCTGAGTAATCCCATAGTCAATCAGTGCACTATTTTATAACACCCTAAGCTAAAAGACAACTAAAATATATATATGTATATATGCTCAATGATGATGTTGTAGTATGAATTGTGTGAAATGTGACGAGTTCACTCTATGAGTGATTATGATGTTGTGATATGACTTGTGATGTTTTGTGACGAATATACTCTAAGAGTATGACTATAATGATGAGGTAACACGAGTTATGATGAATTGTGACGAATGTACTCTATGGGTATAGTTTTAATAATGCTGTGGTGTGATTGTGATGAATTGCGAAGAATACACTCTATGAGTGTTTTATGATGATGATGGTGAGTATTTGGATGAAATGCACATGTGTAAATAGAACCTCATGGCATGTGCATAATTGTGAAGAATAGGCTTCGGCCTCCAGTGAAGAATAAGGCTTGGCCTCCGGTGAAGAATAGGCTTGGCCTCTTAATTGTGATGAATATGGTACCATCATGCATATGCCCTTGTGTGGGTTGCATTTTCATACATAATCATAAGCGTGAGTTGTTCTTTGTTTGTGATTGGAGTGGTGTTGTGTGATTATGATGTGGTGAAGATGATGATACCAGTGTGATTGCTCGCTCTCATTCCTCTATTATGTATCCGATTGTGTTTTATTGAAATTCTCACCCCTTCTGCTTGGAATGTTGCTCTATTGTGGCAACGCTGCAGGTAACCGCGAGTGAAGGTCTAGCTGCTTCTTTGTTAGCTGTCGGGAAGTCTGTTTGTGTCGCTCTCTGATACTGTAGCACCTAGGGGGCGTAGTTTAAGTTTGTTAATTTGTTAATTAACTGCTTAATGATCTTATGGTTGATGTGAGACGTGTCTGAGTGGTTTTGGCGAGCGATGATTTTTATTCCGCTGTGACGTAAAATTCCTTTTGTTTTGGAGTTTAATTTTTATGACGATGGTTTTGCTGCACAAACTTTAATGAGTGCAAATGATGAGTTTTTATGACGAGGTAGCATTTCTTTTCTACCAATTAAATTAATATTTTTGAAAAGGAAATTACTCTGATAATGACGTGTAAATTGAGGGTAGAAAAGGGGTGTTACAAAGAAGATCTAGATCCAAATCTGTGTGTGTGTGAGAGAGAGAGAGAGAGAGAAGGGCACTAGTGGAAAATATGGATTTTACATCAGCAATTAATAACGGTTCACACTATAACCGATATGAAAAAAGAGGCGGTGGCATTTTTGAAATTATGAGCAAATTATCTATATCGGTTCCTGTTTTAACCGATATGGAAACTCTATTTTACTCTAATCCATATTGGCTCCTATTCAAACCGATATGGAAACTTGATTTTACCCTTAAAATTTTATTCACCCACGCTCGATCGTTCACAAAACAATGAAAGGACCTTTGCCCTACTCTCGCGTTCACTCTCCTTCTCACTCTCTTCGTCAGTCACCTTCTCGCGCCGTCCTCACGTTCGTTGCCCTCTCCCTCGCCGTCTCGCCTGCTCTCCTTCTCGCGTTGACAGTCACTCACTCTCCTTCCCACTTTTGCTTTCGTTCGCACCGGTAATCCTTTTCCTTCTTGCGGTTCCTCTTCCCACTCCTCTCTGCACTCTTCTTCTCTTGTTGTACTGTTATTTCGATTTTGCTTAGTTTACTATCTTTTTGTTTTTGTTCTTGGTTCCCTTCTAGCTTAGTGTACACCAAAAAATTAGGTTAAATTTCTTTGATTAAAAAATGTTGCTTGTTCTGAGTGCTTTATGGTTAATGAAGGTTGGTGGTTCTTCTTTATTTTGGTCGGTGGAATTGAAACAGGACCTGGTGATTTTGAGATCTTTTCATCTGGCTGTCACAAATCAAGTCTTTATGCAAATGAAAGCGCTGCTTAACTCAAGTTATTGAAATCGACTTTCCATGCGGTTCTATCGGGAACCGATATAAAAACATTTTCCATATCGGTTCTTTAACCGATATAGAAAGCGCATGTTTTTAATATCCCCTTTATCTATATCGGTTACGGAACTGATATGAAAAGCCTTTTTTAACCGATATAAAAAGCCTTTTTTCTAGTAGTGGGGGAAGAAGGGGGAGAAAATAAATCTATCGTCATAGTTCTGGCGAATATGCATGAAGGGGCAAAGGTAGGAGAAGCCTCTAGAAATCAGATGGTGCGAGACTTGAGATCCGACTAACACCCTTTATCATAGACAAATTTGAAGAGTGCCCAAGGGAATTTGGAGGAGTCAGCCCAATCCTGACAGTTATATAACCTTAGTGTGATTATTCAAAAAGTAACTATCTGCCCAATTGCCAAAGAATTAGGGTTTCATGATCTCAATGAGACATGTATAACATAACTGTCAGTCGTTGTGTGACCTGAAGTAGTCGTTGCGTTGGGACTTTGATTGTTTTCAGTGGTTTTTTCATTGGATTTTATCCCATGAAAATCTCCACTAATAAACTTTTCGTTCCTGTCTTTTAATATTTAAATAAATACACACATAATGGAGGGCATAGATTTCGCATGAGACACTTTCCGCCAGAGACAATCTATTCTCTACGTATGTATTTTGACATTCAATAATGTTATTTTGACAAAAAATGCTACAAGAATTTTGACAAATATACTGTGGGACCCATTCTGAAGAATTTACTTTACAATAAAAATAATAAAAAAGTAACTATGAGAGATACGGTGTATGTATATCAGTATATTTGTAACATTTTTTGTCACATTTTTGGGCTATATAGCATTGTTGTTTGACATTTGAAGCAATTTTCCTATTTTTTAGTAAAAAATATATTTCACCCCGTTTAACAGTTTTCTAGATCTGACTTTTTTGTTGGATAAACAAAATTGAATATATAGGAAGTATAAAGAGTGCTCCTACGCTGTTACAACCTCGCATTAACGAATTCACAAACTTTCTAGTGGGCAAGAGTACCAATTAGAATTACTCAAGTACATCAACCTTGTTGGGGAAAATCGCACAAGTGAGAGGATTAACTCACACGCCCATGAATCTTTGATGGAACATACACAAACACAATGCAAAGAACAAATGAGAACACACAAATATTTATGTGGTTTAGCACATCTTGCCTACGTCCACGGAAAAACATCAATATAGTTCAATTTATCATCTCAAATAAAGATTACAACAATTTGTAACTCACTCAAATGTGTGTATCACCTTACAATACTCTCTCACTGTATGAGTTTAATCACAAGAAATGATAATACTTACGTCTCTCATGTCAAATTACCAACACTCTCCTCTCACTAATGATGATTCCTCACCTCTCCATATGATCACTAGGGATGCCTCATCTATTCACAAATCTCTCTATTAGGAGAGAAGCTGCTTCCATGCATGAACATGACTTAGTGGACATTAAATGTCCCACATTTCACCAACGTAATATGACACAAGTGGTAGATACTTTGATCCCTTAACTATTTGGTATTGAGTTCGATCCTTCACCGGTGTGTATGAAACAATATTTGTTGAAATAGGTCAATCCTTAAGCATCGAGGTTTTTCTAGACTCTATTGGGCTCTCAAAATCAAACTTGGATAAACTATTTTCCATTAAAAGAATACAAGATATGTAATGAGATATGTTCCTGCTAAAATAGTAGTTTGTCAAAAAAAGGCAGAATAATCTCCTTTGATTTATTCTTTGTATGTGTATAACTCGAGGTCCCATATGGGTGACAAAAATAGTTGCAGTTTACTCTTTTTTTTTCTTTCAGAAAATTACAAAATAATATTAGACATTACACCATCAGCAAGAGGATGGGGAATTGATTTTCTTTTGATCATCAACCGTCAAGTCTCAGTAACAATGCCGGTCAACGGTTGTTTAAGGCCGTTTATGATGCCATCATCAATATCATCTCTGCCCATTCCATTTTCCTCACAATCAACCGACGTCAGTAACTGGGCCCGCTGGGCTTCAAAATTCCAATCGGTGGTCCCTATCACATACAGCATTAAGCCCGCGCAACATACTTGGGCCGAAAGCAGGCCCAACCATAGTCCACGAAACCCAACCTCCAGCCAAAACCCAAGCGCAACCGCCACTGGCATCCCCACCAAATAAAACGCGCTCAGGTTCACGTTCGCTGCCG
The DNA here is from genome assembly GCA_020916435.1 of Oxytropis ochrocephala. Taxonomy (NCBI): domain Eukaryota; kingdom Viridiplantae; phylum Streptophyta; class Magnoliopsida; order Fabales; family Fabaceae; genus Oxytropis; species Oxytropis ochrocephala. Next base: position 109,313,753 of record CM037094.1, on the reverse strand, counting down.
TACCTGGGCGCGCCGTCCCCCTAACAACGCCGCATCCCACCGTCTGCGGACAGTTTCCAAGCTCACAAAGTCCGAGGATCGGCAACGCTACTGCCGTCAAACGAAGGATATCCTTATCCGCAGTGAACATCCTACCCCAGACATGTCTCATCCCGGTGGCGAACACCGTCGCGGAGAAGCCCATAACGACGGCTATAAACACGGCGATAACAGCGGATAACTTAGCCTGAAAAGGACGGTTGGCACCAAGCTCGTTGCCAACACGAGTAGAAACGGCGAACCCGAGAGAAGAAGGGAAGACGTAGATGAATGAAGTTGTTTGGATGAGGATCCCCATGGAAGCGACGGTTGAGGTGGGGTCCACAAGGAGCCCACACAAAACAATCATGATCTCATACCACCACCATTCTAAGCAAACAGACACGCAGCTTGGCGCCGCAAGCCGAAGCAAAGGCTTCCATCCAGAAACACACTCTCGGCTCGGCGCAGTCCATGTGGCTTTGTGCAAGTCGGTTATCCACACGTGCGCGACTAAGAATATCAAAATGGAGAGATTGGATGCTGCAGAGGCAGCAGCGACTCCAGCAACACCGAGACGGAGGTGGATTACGAGGAGGTAGTTGAAGGGTAAATGGACAAGTGTGGCGGCGAATGATGCTAGCGTGAGCGGGTGTGTGATTCCCTGTGCACGAAGGTAAATGCGGATTGGGTGAATAAATGAGTTTGTTATGAGGTCAGGGAGAGAGAAAATAAGATAGGTATGAGCCATGCGGGTGATGTTTGGCTCCTGGTGCAACCATATGAGGATTTGTGACATGTTAATCCACACGAGTGAGATTGGGAAGGAACATACCAAAAGGAATAAAACGCAGCGTTGAAGGGTTAAGGAGAGTACTTTAGGACGGTTAGCCCCGAAGGCTTGAGAGCAGAGAGGCTCCATTCCGAGGGCTAGACCTGAGAGGAGAGAGTAACCGGTGATGTTGGCGAAGGCTATGGCTAGGGACCCAGCTGCAAGCTCAAGTTCTCCAAGGTGGCCAAGAAACAGCATCGAGACCATTGAACGGGAATAGAAAATGAGAGCGGTTAGGGCTATTGGGAAAGCAAGAAGCATGAGAGATTTGACCTCTATGGTCAAGATCGAAAGCGAATATGTCTTTTCATGGTCAATGAGGGTGTACTCTGTTGCTGTTGCTGTTGCCATAGCATCAACCTTTGATTCGTACATGAGTTGTAACGTGTGTGTCTTGTCTGAAGAAGGAGGTGAGGTGATTGATGGGAAATGAAATGAATGATGATATGATTTTAGGAGGGAGTACTGGAGGGAGGTTACTACTGTGAAACTGCCACTGCAGAGATACTCTCGTAAACAGCACTCTGTTTTCTTTTGTATTCTGGCTTCTTTGTTTCTTTTTTTATCAAGATGGGGATGGATGGCAAAGCCAAGGTGGCTAAAAAAAACAAAACTGTGAACAAATTACTGCTGCCAGCTTCAGTACTGCTGAGGATGCGATGCTAGAGAAGGACATCCTTGTATAAATAGAGCCACTCAACTTTGGGAGAGGATTCTCTCCAATACTTTTTTCTAATGTGAAATCTAAACTCCTCATTAGATTCATTGAAAATATGAGAGATAATGTAATTAATATTAAAAATAAGAGAGCGAGTGTGTTTAAAGGTGTAGATTTAACCACTTGAGAAAACTTGAGAGGATCCATTTCCACTTTTCCAGTTCAATATTTCTTTTTATTTTTTTAATTTCTTTTTGATTCGCAATAAATAAAAAATAAATAATTAAATTGAAGTATGATTGCGTTGCGTTCTTGTGGAGGTATCAAACGTACTACTCTTTAATTTTAATTTCAATATCATTAGAATTTAATAATTGTACTAAGAATGTCAGGATATTCTGTAAGGAATTCCCAAAAAGGGACTGCTTCTGATATTATGCTCAGTTGTTCTGCTCATTTCTTCATCTACTTGGGTAACTGCCAGTTCAATTAACTATACGGGTTATTAATTTCTTATAAGCTGCAAATGCAATGCATAGCATCAAAGCACCGCATTGCATCACTCATGTCATGCCATTCACAATTAATATTTTTTTATATCCACTACTACTCCATACTTTTTTTTTGACAAAATACTTGTACTTCTTACTTAATGATAAGTAAAAAATGTTTATATTTATAGACCAAAAAAAGTCTAAATTTATTGTAATCAACTATTAGCAAATTTTTTGTCAAAAAAAAAACGATTAGCAAATTTTGATCAATTCATATTTAATATTATTATTTTAAAAATGTTCTGAAATTATTCCATTAATATTGTGAGGAAAAAACCATTACAGTTATTAATAATTTACTCAATATATTTTCTTTTATATATTAAATGAAGGAAATCAAATGCACTTAATTATTATATAATTCATACGTATTTCTATGGTAGAAGTTGGAGAAAAAGAAGAAAAAAAACATCTACCGCGAATTTACCACCTCAAAAACAAAACTTTATTGGCCAGCGCACAACAGGTGTGAAATGCCAATAGGAGGATGCTCAAACTCTCCGACAAATGTTCAAATTTGAAGTCACCTTTGCCGAGAACTCCGTACATTTTTTCTCTCCTCATTTCATATGTCCTTTCTATGGAAGTTTGATACTGCTCTTTACTCATTTTCGTATTCTCTACCGTCACTGCACGCACTACGCCAGAATTGTAAAAAGAGATCGTCACCTTTAGTAGCGTTTATAAAAAAACGCTAGCCATTTTAATAACACGCTACACCATTAGTAGCGTTTTAAAGTAAAACGCTACCTATTAGGTAACACGCTAGACAGATCCCTAGCGCTTTTACTCAAAACGCTAGCAAATTAGAAAACACGCTAGACAGATCCCTAGCGCTTTTATTCAAAACGCTAGCCAATTAGAAAACACGCTAGATAGATCCCTAGCGTTTTTTAGAAAGCGCTAGCTATTTAGAAAACACGCTAGACAGATCCCTAGCGCTTTTATTCAAAACGCTAGCCAATTAGAAAACACGCTAGATAGATCCTAGCGTTTTTATAAAACGCTAGGTATTTAGTAAACACTCTAGACATATCCTAGCGCTTTTACTCAAAACGCTAGGTATTTAGAAAACACGCTAGATAGATCCTAGCGCGTTTTTAGAAAACGCTAGGTATGGTTAAATAATTTTTTTGTTTCCCATTGAGCTACTTCCTCTTTCACCTAACACTCTTACCCGTAAACGCAAAATCACTCACCCGTAAACGCAAAACCCTAACACCCTAACTCAAATTAACATCATCTCTCTCAACGAAAATCATCTCTCTCAAAGTGAACATCATCTCTCTCACTCGCACAACATTGGTGAGTTTTCATTCCTTTCTCTGTTTCTTGTTAGATATTAATTGTGGGTTCTAGTTTAGAAATATATTAGTTTTGTCACTTGTGCACACTAGACTCTTCTTTTTTTTTCACCACTAGCCTCTTCTTGTTACACATAAATTAATTGTTTGGAAGACTAGACTATATGGTTCCTTTGTCTTGACCAAAGGACCGAGAATAGAAATAGAATATGATATAGATATAGCTTGGGAAAATAAGGAGTGGAATTGAAAAAATTTAAAAGAGGAAATTTTTTTGTTTTTTTTTATATGAATTGATTCTTCATTATATTCGAATTGTTTGATGGGTCATATGTTAAAGTTCTCTTCTCAGGATTTTATTATAAATATTTGGCAATTATGGATAGAAATTGGATGTCGCAATCGTGCGTCCAAAGAGTATATATTATTTGGAGTGGATTATTTTGTGATTTGTGTTGTTGAACGTTTAGGGACTTCTAGTGGTATGAAATGTCCTTGTTTAAGGTGTTGTTATGTAAAATCGCCATTGCAGAGGAGTTGACACGACATTTAAAGGCGAATGGAATTGATCAAAGTTACACTTGTTGGATAATGCTGCGGTGAGAAAAAGGTGAATCTTCAAATATGAATGATATTAGTAAGAGATATGCGCCACGGTTGACACCGGAACACATTCATTTGATGCGAACGAATTTGAAGAGATGGCAAAGGTGGTTGAAGAGGATCTTAATGATTGTCCTGAAATGTTTGAGAAGTTGATAAGCGATGCACGAGAGACACCATTGTATGCGGGTTGTAATGAATTCACAAAATTATTGGTTTGTGATCAAGTTGTATAACTTGAAAACTCGCCACGGATGGACGGATAAGAGCTTTACCGATTTACTCTCTTACGAAAGAAATGTTGTCGAATGATAATGTGCTTCCTTCTCGGACGTATGATGCAAAGCAAATGTTGGGGTCTATTGGCTTGAACTATGAGAAGATACACGTTTGTCCGAATGATTGCATTTTATTTGGAATGAACATGCGTTGTTAAAGTCGTGTCCTAAATGTAATGCACATGCATATAAGAAGAAAGAGTTTGCTCCACAAAAGGTGTTGTGGTATTTTCCTATAATTCCTCGATTTAGGCGCATGTATCGTAGTTCGGAAGATGCAAAACACTTGACTGGCATGAGGATGAAAGGATTAAAGATGGTATGCTACGACACCCGCAGATTCTCCGCAATGGAAAAAATCAATATTGAGTATCCTAATTTCGGGGATGACCCGAGAAACCTACTCCTTGCATTGTCTCACGATGGATTTAACCCGCACGGTATCTACTAAAAAACAAAAATTAGAGATGCCCAAAATCCCCTCTCTAAAGCGGTCAAAATTGGTCACTAAACGATTTAGAGAGGGAATTTGCGATTTAACCAAAGATTAAATCAACAATTTTGGCGTCACAAAATTTTTTTAGAGAGGATCTCGATAATCCTCTCTAATAGCGAGAAAAATCCGTCGCATTGAGAGAGAGGAAACGAGCCCGTCTCTAATAGCGAGGAAACAAACACGCGTCGCTAATAGAGAGGAACACTCATGTCGTCGCTAATAGTGACGAAAATATCCCTCGCTAATAGAGAGGAATATTTTCCATCGCTAACAATGAGGGAACAATTTCCTCTCTAATTTTGGCATATTTACCCAGAGTAATTTTTACAAATACCAATTGTTTTAATTTATCTATTTCCACCAAATACCAATTATTTTAATTTATCTATTTTCACCAAATACCAATTATTTTAATTTATCTATTAGAAAACCTTTTGATCTCAAAGGAGCTCTTTTAAAACATAGGCTACAAAATTTTTAAAAAACACAAACATCTATTAAATCGTGTAATCATAATCCATAGAAGAGAAAAGTAAAATTCAATTTTACAATCCAAAAGACATCATTGTTTGAAAAAAAAAAAACACATCAACCATCTAGTTCATCAAAATACTCATTATCATGTTGTTGACCCTCCTCGTTTGGTGAAGGTGGAGGTGAAGGCGGACGTGGATGACTCTGAGAAAAAGCTTCCATAAATTTAAGCAACTTCTCCTGATTTGCATGAAGTCCACTCATTTGCTCCTTAAGACTTTGGTTTTCAGCCTTTATTTGCATACATTCGGTCTTCATTTGCATATATTTGCATACGAGATTCTAGCAGATTGTGTGGAACAAGAAAATTGGTTTTGTCCTTCGGGACCTAAGCCAAATATTCTTTTCTTCTTGTTGACACCTCCAACAACCTCTAAGAAGATATTGTTGTCGATTGCTCACTAGACACGCCATCTCCTCCTAATGCCTCTTGTGAATCTCTTTCAAGAATACGACTTTCATACTCATTCGAAAAAGAAAAAATCAAACATGAGCACAAATATACCAAATTGCTAAATGTCTCGTAATGAAACCAACAACACAAATAGATGATAGCAGTATGTAAGTTCCTAGCTGATTATAACAAATAGATGTAACTATCATGTGAAAAATTGAGAAAAGAAATGAAATAGAAAAGATAGTAAAAAATGAGATATGTGAAAAAATGAGATTACCAGTCTTTCACTTTTTATTATATCCAAAATCTCAAGTCAAGATTCACATACATAAAGCACGTGCTGAGCAGAAATAAAATTTTAAAGATAACTAAATTAGTGGAGTCCAAAACTTTAACTTCGCTAGTTTTACTATAACAGCGGTCAATAGAATTGTGCTAATCATACTCCTTGAATTTCTTTCTAAATTGTACGTATTAGCAATTTGAATGAACCCTTCACACTAGATTCTTTTTTTCTTTGGACAACAAAAGTCTTCCCTATGGATTCTGATCTATTGAAACTAAATTAATTAAGGTCTTGAGATCAGATTATCTTTGTTATAAAGATCCAAGAGGTAGCAACAAGCAGAGAGTGGTCTAAAATCTCAACCACAAACATTAAAGCAATGCAAGCTCCTATAGTGTGTGGGCTTAATCTAAAATCCAAAACTCCAATTGTATATAGCAGGTTACTCAGAAAGTAATGGAAAAGGAAAAAAGGGTATTTGTTACTCAGAAACTCCAATGCAAGCTCCTATACATGTATATAAAGTAAGAGGCTAGATTTGGGACCCATTTGAAATCTTTAAAAATTAGTGAGACTCCACCCAATTTTAATTTTTTTAACTAGAGGATCTTTTGGAAACTTTTTAAATAATAAGAGATTGTGATATGCAATTTTGTGGATTTGTTGACAACATAGCGTAATAATGAATGACCAGTACATCAATTATTGTACACATAAAGTTTGAGGATGGAAGTATTGAAAATCAGTAATCAAATATGTTTTAATGGAAGTTAATAGAAACCAAGGCTGTATATATTGTATGTAGATCTATTATCCAGATTGAAGGCACTTTCTTAGCCAAAATAAAACGACTGACTCCTGTGTTCCAACAGTAGTGGTACATTTGGATAAGGATTATATTTCCAACAGGAATGTTTCAGCACTCGTTTGCTAATATTTAATTTGCAATGAGTCCACACTGCTTATTGTAGTGTGATGGTGTCAAACCATATTTTAGAGTAGAGGAGTGTATAAATCTGATAGCTTTACCAGTTGCTTGTACCTTGATATGATCAAATGTGAAACATGTTTTGCTTATTTATTTTCTCTTTTGCCAGTACAATAAAGCTTGAAGGTTTAAACCCCAAATTACCCGAATCTAAATCCTCTTCCCTTCATAGTGGTTCATATATATTTGATTCAACAAATTTTGATCATTCCAGAGAAATAGTTAAGTATCATATGCAAGTGGTTAGCACTTAAAGGGGGCTGTGTATATATTGCAACACATTTAATTAAAAAAGTTATCACTTATCACTCTCTTTGCAACATGTTTAAAGCGAAAACTAGCACTCTCTATATGTGTTCAATCCCTTGGAAACTCAGCAACTTTGGCCGAGTATCTTTCTGTCTGGGGAATCTTGGTTTAGTCTCAAGTCATTGAAGAATGTTAGCCCTAACATGTCATAGATCTGAAATGTCTTTTTTCCCCTGGTTAAATTGTTATTGCTAACATATTATGGATAGGCTACCCTGACTTGTGTATCCAACTCGCAAAGACATTCAAACAACAAAACTAGCTATGTGAAAATGAAGCATCCCTTCTCTCATCAAACCAAGAGTGCAAACACATTTAATAAAAACCATGGTTAAATCTCAAATCAAGATCTTCACATATGGACCAATCTTAAGCAAAGGAGCAAAATCCATCCACTAAGCAATAAAAAACTAGTCAGCAACCAAATGAGCAGTTGTAAAAAAAAAAAGCACAAACATGCAAGTCACATTGTAAGACACATGATACATCAACCAATGTAAAAGGTCCTAATATTTTCCTTTTGCCTAAGTTTCAGCTCTTTGTATTCAACTTTAATGTCTCTGCCAATAAGCCAAACGAATAAATAATCATTCATTGTTCAAATTAGCCTCGTGACTGTGAACTAAGAACAACAGTTAAATAAGGTTATGATACCTGTTATTTGGATCAATAATCAGTGCTCTTTTAATATCAGCTTCAGCTTTCTCCAAATCTGATGTTTTTATGTATGCTTGACATCTTCTATAAAGACCTTTCACATTTAAAGGATCTTGTTCTAGTACCTTAGTTACCAACACAAAGTATCAAAATTAGAAGCATTCAACATATTCTCAATTATTGCACTAACTTATGCAATATTTTCTTGACACATCAAGGGAAGAGAGAGAAAATACTCAAAAATACCTTGGTGCATAATCTGACAACTTCAGTGTACTCCCAAGGGTTCCTAGTCTACTTCTTTCTCTACAAAAACAATAATTCAAGAAATTAGCCGCATAATTCAGCTACTTTCATGCAACTCCTCACAGCATTAGAGTTAACATAACCATCAGAGACGACGTTGTCGTAAATCTGTCATCAAATCGAAAAGGTAGCAACGCGAGTCCAAACTCGATAAAATATCAAAAAACTCGGAAATGGAACAACAAAATTATTTCTTCACACAATTAGAAAACCATACTATCATCTTATATAATTTCCTAAAGTTGCAGATTTAACCATACTATCATCTTATATTGAACTTTGCTCAGTACAAATGATAAAGAAATGCCATACAAAAAAAAAACAGAACATTTTAGGCTTCTACTTACAGTTTCAACAAGCAATTCTCAAGGTCAATAAGAACATTGTCCTGGCAGAGACATTATTTTCCTTCTTGTGGTGGTTAATTAAGGAGACCAATGATAGATAGTTCTTACAACTCTCCTCAGCACCATCCCAAAAGAAAACACTAATTCTGACTCTTATATCAAATCTATTTTTCTAGTATCCGCTTCCAGCAAAACTAACAACCAGTTGCTAAGCCCTGGGAACAATCACACACTTAGTTTGCCTGAGTAGCTGTGTGTCTTATGAATGCTGCTGATGTACCTGCATCCATAACACACCTAGTTTGCCAAACACTAAAGTCTAGTACAGTTTCCATTTATCGTGCATCATAACATGTGACAACAATAATACAAACTGCAACAAAAACTCCAAAATCGAAGATCCAAATCACGCAATCACAAAAACGAGAAGAAATTACTTAAATCAGCACATAAAAATTGAGCAAAATCAGCACTTAAAAGTAGATAAAGATGGAGCCTACTGGATTTGATAACGAAAAATCAGGCAGCAATTCAACAAATTTTTCAGAGAAGAAGAAGCCCCAAATTTGGGGATCTAGAGAGAAGAGAGAGAAAGAGCGTACCTTTTTTTACGACTTCGCTGTTAAACTCGAAGACGCCAGTAAGAGAGAGAGAGAGCGTGAAGTGGGGTCGTCGGCGAGAGGTTTATGACCGGCGGTGAGAGGGTGCTCCGGTGGTTGGGGTTTTGAGATGGGACGGTGAAGGTTACAGAGGGAGGTGAAGGTTACAGAGGGAGGTGAAGGTTACCGAGGGACGTGAAGCCGTGAAGGTTAGAGAGGGACGCGAAGGTTACGAGGGAGGTGAAGGTGAAGCCGCGAAGGTTACGAGGGAGGTGAAGGTGAAGCCGTGAAGGTTATAGAGGTGAAGCCGTGAATTAGATTTTTTAATTTTTTACACTTTGAAAGGGGGGAAGTGAAAACTGTAGCGGGAATTACATTTTGGTTAGCGACGAGGCTTCAATTCCTCGCTAATATCGATTGAAATATTTAATTCCTCGCTAATGAAAGCGAGCTAATAGCGATTTAAATATTTAATTCCTCGCTAATGGCGAGTTTTTATACACAATGACGACATAATTGTTCCTCACTATTATTAGCGAGGATTTTTTCTTTTCAAAATCCTCTCTAATCGTCTTTCCATATTTTGTGATTTAATTTAGCTACTGAAATTATTAGAGAGGATATTTTTGTCTCTATTTCCATCACAAATGCAAGTAAGTGCCACCACTGCTTTTTCCTAGCTAAATCCCTCACTAATAGAGAGAGGATACTAATTCATCTCAAAAATTTCCTCACTAAATACAACTTTTCTAGTAGTGTATCCAGAGTAGCTCCCACAAAGACATGGCCCGTGATTTTGGCGATTTATAACTTATCACGTGGCTTTGCATGAAACGCAAATATATGATCTTTGTCTTTGTTAATTTCTCAGGCCCAAACAACCGTGAAATGATATTGATGTATACTTGGCTCCTTTAATTGAAGACTTGAAGCAAATGTGGGAGATGGGGTAGAGAGGTGTATGATGGGTTCAGAGAAGAAAGTTTCACCGAGGGCTATGATCTTTGGCACAATTAACGACTTTCCTGCATACGGCAATCTATCAGATGCGATAAAGAACAAAGAGGCGGTGTGCATGCCCTATATGTGAAGATAACATGATTGGATGTGGTTGGAACATGGTAAGAAGAATATCTATCTTGGTCATCGAGATTTTTGCCATCAACTCATCACTATCGATTGTGGAGAAAGGCATTTGATGGGAATACAGAACACGTAGAGCTCCCCGCTTTGTGACGCGAACAGTATTTGAAAAGGTGGAAGATTTGAACATTAAATTTGGGAAGCCTTTTGCGGGAGAGATTGCCAAACGGGGTGGAAGAAAAAGTCGATTTTCTTTGAGTTGCCATCTTTGGAAGTCATTATATGTAAGGCATTTCATTGATGTGATGCATGTTGAAAAGAATGTCTTCGAAAGTGTCATTGATACCTTACTCAATATCTTGGGTAAGACTAAAGATACCATCAACTCAAGGTTGGATTTGGTTAGTATGGGTTTGAGACCGAATTGGGTCCAGTGAAAGAAGGGTACACGTACATATCTACCTCCCGTGACTCATACTCTATCTAGAAAGAAAGGAGAAGACTGTCTTTTGTGAGTTTCTTCATGGAGTTAAAGTTCCAGAGGATACTCTTCAAATGTGGCGACTCTTGTATCGATTAAAGACCTCAAGTTAAAGTCTCTAAAGTCCCACGATTGTCATGTTCTCATGGAGAATTTGCTACCCATTGGTATACGATCCATTTTGCCTAAGAAAGTGCGTGAGACCTTAACCAAACTTTGTTTATTCTTTAAGGCGATTTGTAGTAGAGTGATTGACTCGAAAGTTGCCAACATTGCAAAGAGAAATTATCGTCACTTTGTGTGAGCTTGAGATGTATTTCCCACCTTCCTTTTTCGACATAATGATTCATCTAATAGTTCATCCGTTAGAGAGACACAATTGTGTGGCCCATGTTACATGAGATGGATGTATCCGTTTGAGCGTTACATGAAGATATTAAAAGGATATGTGAAAAATCGATCACGACTGAGGTTGTATTGTTGAGCGCTACATAGTTGAAGAGGCTATTGAGTTTTGCACGGGCTATCTATCTAGTCTTGAATATTTCGTGGGACCGCCAAGGTCTCGTCCATGGGAAGGATTAGTAAAGGGATGACGGGAACAAAATTAGTGATGGTATCAATGAAAGAACTAGAGCAAGCACACTTGACGTTCTTCACAATGATAGTGAGGTTGATTCATATGTTGCCAAGCACAAGGAGATTCTTAAGAGTCAATTCAGGGAAAGAAGCAAGTTTGGTTAGCAAAAGAACACAATAGGAGTTTCATAGTGTGGCTAAAACATCACATTGATGGTGAGTGTGTTTGAATCCTACTTGATTTCAAAAAGATTGAGATGGTTAGCAAAAGGTCCAAATATACATGTCTTCTCTTACAACAACTATCTAATGAACGAGTGCACTTTCTATACAAAAGAACAAGATGATCGAGTAAAATGCAAAATAGTGGGGTGACTCTTGTAGCTCATTCTATGCATGCATCCAAAGTACAAAGATAGAAATCCCATATATGCGAATATGTCTTACTTTGGCTTCATTGAACACATATGGGAGTTGGATTACAATATGTTTGAGGAGCCCGTGTTCAAATGTGAATGGGTTGACAATAATCTTGGTTTCTGATTGATGAATTAGGGTTCATGCGGGTGAATTTCAACAAGTTAGGATATAAAGATGAACCTTTTATTTTAGCATCGCAAGCTCAACAAGTGTTTTATGTCACCGATCCGATTAATATCAATTGGTCTATTGTTCTATTGATCGACAAAAAATTTGTGTATAACAACGATGATGATGAAGCACCCGATGATGTTGGTGTTGAGGACGACCACTTTCTTCGTAACATCGTAATCAATCATAGGGGAAAATACTTCTATAGAGGATGTTGTATATTTTAGAAAAGATCATAATGATAGAATTATTATTCGTCGGAAAAAAAATACCAAGACGCGAATTGCAAACAAAATTTTATCTAGGAAAAGGAAAAGGTAATATAGACTTAATGATATATCGTTATTTTTTATTAATAGATAATATTTATATTGTTTTTGTAAATTTAACAATAACATGGATTATATATGTTATATTGCAGGTCAGATGGCATCACTTAGTGATCATGAGATCTAGTGGTCAAGACAGTAGTCATTGAGGGTTGTGCTGTTATATATGTTTCTAGCTTTAATTTGTAGCTACTTTTGAGTTTCATAATCTAAGTTACTTATTATGTTGTATGATTTGGATATATATTAATTATGTTGTAAGTAATTGTTAGTTTAATATGGTCTTTTGGTGATATGTACATATGTGTGTATCTATATATTGGTTTGTAATGATATATTGGCTGAATTTTGTTGGAATGTATTTTCTGAATTTTGTTGGAAGGAATGAATTTATAGGTTGTAATTAAAATGGAGAACAAACCAAAATAAAAAAATATTTAAAAAAATTCGATCAATAGGTAGCGTTTTAGAGTGAAAACGCTAGAAATGAAGTTAAAAAATTCATTCAATACCTAGCGTTTTAAAAATAAAACGCTAGGAATTGTAAAGAGGAGCTAGAGGATCCCTAGCGTTTCGAAAAACGCTAGGAATGGTAGTAAAAGGTGTTATAGCATCCCCAGCGTTTTTACATAAAACGCTAGGAATGTTAGTAAAAGGTGTTATAGCATCCCCAGCGTTTTTACATAAAACGCTAGGAATGTTAGTAAAAGGTGTTATAGCATCCCTAGCGTTTCTAAAACGCTAGGAATTGTAAAAAGCGCTATAGCATCCCTAGCGCTTTTACATAAAACGCTAGGAATGGTAGTAAAAATTTTAATAGCATCCCTAGCGTTTTACGTAAAACGCTAGGAATTGTAGTAAAATTTTAATAGCATCCCTAGCGTTTACGTAAAACGCTAGGAATGGTAAACACGCGCTAGATGATCCCTAGCGTTTTATGTAAAAACGCTAGGGATGCTATTAAAATTTTTACAAGGCGCGCTCTCTCATCTCCTCACACACTCACGTAGACGTCTCTTCATCTACCTAACTTCTCTCCACGACCCAGAACCCTCCACGAACAACCCGTAACCCCGAACAACCCACACACGTAACCCGGAAAAACCGAACACTCTCACGTAGGCGTCTCGTTCATCTACCCTCTTCGTTCATCGTACGTTGCGAACCTCCACGACCCAGCTCTCCCTCTCTCTCCTTGGTGCTACGACCCTCTTCGTTCATCTTCGTTCATCTCCACGCCGCATCAGCCTCTCTCCTCTCTCTCCTTGGTGCTACGACCCAGAAACCCTCCCATTTGTCTCCTTTTTCTTCACTCTCTCTCCCTTTCAAAAGGTATTTCGAACTCACGTACTCTCCACCTCTCTCACCGCAATGACTATTTGTTATGGTTTTTATGGTTTGTTATGTATCTTTTGTATGGCTTTCTCTGTTATTTAGCTCAATGTTGTATCTAATTAGTTGTTAGATTAGTCTAGCTTAGATAGCATTATTAACTTGACTAGTGCATGGCTTTCCTAGTGCATGGCTTTCTCTGTTTACTCTAGGTTATATACTTAGTGCATGGCTTTCCTATGTATGTTTACTCTAGGTTACTTAGTGCATGGCTTTCTCTGTTTAGTGCATGGCTTTCATATATATGTTTACTCTAGGTTATATACTTAGTGCATGTCTTTCCTATGTATGTTTACTCTAGGTTACTTAGTGCATGGCTTTCATGTTACTTAGTGCATGGCTTCTTCTATATTTTGTTAAGTGTTTGTTGGTTCTAAACAATTAGAAAGCTAAAACTCACCGAGTCTATTTCATTTGGGTCATTGCAAGTCCGATGGCATCACATAGTGATCACACGAGAGTAGTCGTGGTGGTGATGGGGTGATAGAAACACAAAGAAGTTCACTCCCGAGGAATTACATCGAAAAAGAATATCGTCCATCGGATAAGTAAAGGACACGAGAAATATAAGGTAAGTTAATTACTAATTATTAATGTTGTTCTCTACCTTTCCAAGTTATCTAATTATTTAATGATTTAATTATTTAAGGTCCGATGGAGTGTTAAAGGTTTGCCAATTGGAGACAACGGCACAAATTTAATTAGCTTTATTGGTACTAAGGTGAAACAAATCTTTCCAATTTCAATAAAAAGTTGGAATGAGAAAGATAATCTGATTTTGCCTAAACTGAAAGATGATTTTTGGTCCTTAATACTGGTATATAATTTTAGACCTCTTTAATAATCTTATTTAGTGAATTTTTAGTTGTATTTATTTAATCCATTTTTATGTATAAGTAGAAACACTTTGATGTCGATGATGCCCGAAGAGATTGGATACTCAAGGAAGCGGGAAGGTTGCATCGGGCATATAGAAGCGATGTGGGGAAAATGTATTCAAAACTACTGATGGGACCATCAGACAGAGCCCCAAAACCTTGTATGCCGGAATTATAACTAAGGAGGATTGGACCAAATTTGTAGATATACGCACTACTGAGATCCGGATTTCTGGTTAGTATATTAATTATTTAATTTATATATATATATATATATATATATATATATATATATATATATATATATATGTTTTTAAATAGAAAAAAGCAAAGCCAATAAAGTGAGAGCTTCTAATCCAGAAAGTACCCTTATAGAGGAGGTTCAAGTGGATATCAAATTCTTGAAGAAAGATTGGTAAGACACAATTAGTTTAATTTATTATGATTTAATGAATCTTTTAATTTACAGTTGATTAATTATTAAACTTAAATAGTTACTGCAAGAGGGGAAAGATCCAACTCAAGAATCCCTTGATCGTTGTCTTTATGCAGTTAGAGGCCCGACAAAACAAGGATGGGGAGATTGTGGATCCGAAAACTAAGGAGGTCAAGGACAAAATTGTAAGTATTCCCTTTGACACTTGTTTATTATTTTTATCCGTTACTCGATTTTTTTTGACACGTGAACATATTTTTTATTGTCGATTAAATTTCTTTGACACTTGTTTATTATTTTTATCCGTTACTCGATTTTTTTGACACGTGAACATATTTTTTTATTGTCGATTAAATTTCTTTGACACTTGTTTATTATTTTTATCCGTTACTCGATTTTTTTTGACACGTGAACATATTTTTTATTGTCGATTAAATTTCTTTGACACTTGTTTATTAATTTTATCCGTTATCGATATTTTTGTGCACGTGGACATATTTTTTTATTGTCATATGACACTTGTTTATTAATTTTATCCGTTATTTATGTTTGTGCATCACAAGCATATCACAATCAGTATCACAAGGAGATTTGTGATTGTGATGGTCAACAAGATGTCCTTGCTCGTGCCTTGGGAAGGAAAGAGACAGTGGTCGGATTAGAGGTTATGGATATGGGATTCCTCCGACAACCGTGTGTTTGGGCCAAAGAGCCAAAGCAAGCAAAAGTGCGGGATTGTAAAGTCATGGCGGCAAAGTATGACGAGCTATCCAAGAATGTTCTTTGTGTTAATGGAAGAGAGACAGGATGTTTAAGCAATTTGTTGGCACAAAGGATTGGTGCACCATCCCCGCTGCACCACCCCTGCTTGAACCTATTGAGCCTCTTTGCACCCCCATAGCGCCCGAGATAGCTGCACCATCCCTTCAACACGTGTATTTAACAAAACTCGACTGCTTTTTTGTACATATGTATTTGATAAAATTATCATGTATATTTATTTTTCTTTATAATTGATTTAGGATAATCGTGAATGTGAGCTATATATTGCAAACCCACATCGAAAGGTTGCGAGTGGGTTTGATATGTAACCAATTGAGTGCCACACATCGCACAATTTACCCATGCCTGAAAACCATTTGAGAGTTAGGGTAGACTATTCAATAGAGGGTCCGCACCATTGCCTCATTCCAATTGCTAATGCGGATATATTTATCGTGGATCAAGCACTTAGTACTTTTGTGGCATGGCCTGAACAACTTGTCGTTGTAAGTGACAATATTTTTGTTAATAAGTTGATGACTATAATGTGTGTTAACTAACTAATTAATCATTTTTTTAATATATACTAGGTACCCCAAGTGTCCCGACCTTCCCTTCAATAAAAGTGTCCCGACCTTTCCCCTTCCACTACCAAACTCTCCGACCATCTACTTTATACACCAGTCCAACATGTTGGTCAATTTCCCATTGATGAATTCCGAAGTACATCGATTCTCTAAAGGTCCACATCACTCAAAAATGAACCCGGACGACCAAATTTTTTTACCGCCCGATAACATTGTGGGCCTGGAACAGTTGGTAATTCTCAACATGGAGGATCTGAAAGCTATAGTTGAAATGGATTGGGCCACGCCATCGATATTAGAGTATACCAGAGGTATGTATTAAATTATTTGTACACAATAGTTGTTTATATTAGATTATATATTAGAGTATATATATGAGGATCTGAAAGTTGTATATATATTATTTATAGGTTTTTGTACAATCGTCTTCTGGTCCCTTCTCAACGGACACAGAAGTATTTCTTCTTGTGTCCGGCGTGTATCGTTGTGTTTAGGCAAGGTAATACAGAGGAACGTATTATGGCTATTAAGAGTGATGTACAAAGTTATATCCATTCACGCTTCATGGAGGCCAAGCATTTGAAGGGCGACTCTTTATTTTTGGCACCACTCAATAATGGGTGAGAAATTTAGTCTTCAATCACTTGTTTAATTATTTTGAGGATTGTATTATAGTGTAAATTAATGTTTACTCATTCGTGATTCATTTACTTGCAGGCAACATTGGGTACTCTTTGCAATAAACCCTAAGCAAAATGTTGTCTACTATCTGGATTCACTTCAAGGCCATTACAACGTCTCACGTGAGACTTCAGAGAGATTGTTGAGAGGTGTGTATGTGTAACCCTCTCATTTTAATTTGTATAATTTAATATATGTATTTTGTTCGTCTTAACGTTATATATATATATATATATATATGCCGAATTCTGATGCTTTGAAAGAATACTTGGGATTATCTACGAGTAAAACAAGATGGCTACCCATAATCTGTAAGCTTTTTAAGAATCATTCTTATAATTTTAATTGAATTTTTGGTCATAAAAATGTGACAATTAAGTTATAATGATCTTTTGCTTTGTAGTGTCCTAAACAACCAAATAACAATGATTGTGGGTACTACGTTATGAGGTTTATGAAAGAGATTATCACTCATGACAAAGTAACAATCCCAACCAAGGTAACTACTTAGATTTCTTTTTATATTGATATTATAATACTTACTCACATTTAATAAACATTTTAATTCTAATTTTATTTCATTTTATTTTTCAATATTTTCCCAAACTTTAAAAATATCCGAATTACTCTCTTTGAACAACTTACACAGTAGGGGAGTAGTGCGCTTTTGTTTCTAGCTTTTTGTAGCAAGTTTTGAGTTAATTTCATAATAGTTAGTTGTTGTATATATTGTATTTATATTATGTTGTAAGAACTTCTTAGAATGATATTGGATTGGAAATATTTGATGAATTTTGTTGAATGAATTTTGTTTGAATGATATTGGATTGGAATGTATTTTTCGAATTTTGTTGGAAGGAATGAATTTATAGGTTGTAATTAAAATGGAGAACAAACCAAAATAAAAAATATTTAAAAAAATTAAGTCAATACCTAGCGTTTTATAGATAAAACGCTAGGAATTGTAAAGAGGAGCTAGAGGATCCCTAGCGTTTCTGTAAAAACGCTAGGAATGCTAATAAAAGGTGTTATAGCATCCCTAGCGTTTTATGTAAAAACGCTAGGAATAGTAGTAAAAGGTGCTATAGCATCCCTGGCGTTTACTAAAACGCTAGGAATGCTAATAAAAGGTGCTATAGCATCCCTAGCGTTTTACATAAAACGCTAGGTATATAGTAGTAAAAGGGCTATAGTATCCTAGCGTTTTAAATAAAACGCTAGTATATGGTAGTAAAAAGGGTTATAGTATCCCTAAGCGTTTTAATTTAAAACGCTAGGAATGGTAAGTAAAAGAGCTATGGGATCCCTAGCGTTTTTATTTAAAACGCTAGGAATGGTAGTAAAAAGAGCTATGGGATCCCTAGCGTTTTACGTAAAACGCTAGGAATTGTAAAAAGCGCTGGGTCAATGGCTAGCGCTTTATATAAAACGCCACGTATGTCTAAAACATTTGGGTCAATGGCTAGCGTTTTTAAAACGCTACTAATGGGGTGTACGCATTAGTAGCGCCAGCTTCTCTAGCGTTTTAAAACGCTACCAATGCCCAAAAAAAACGCTAGCCATCCTAATACGCTGGCGTAGTGACGTGTCTGTTATCCCCTATGATACTAAATATATGGATCTAATGCTCTAACTCGACACACAATTGTAGAGGATTAAGAGAGCGCTTAACGCTTTTTTTTTCACATCATCTTTTTACATGTATTATCCCTATGGTCTTATTTATAAGAAGAAATTACATTTTTAAGTTTATTGGATAATTAATGTATCCGATAATATAAATTAGATACATCATTTATTCAATGAACTTAAAACTGTATTTTTTCTTATAAATATGATGAAAGGGAATACATTTTTTTTTTCATATCACTCATAATTTTTGTTATTCTCTTTCTATCTCCTCAGTGTACAAAAAAAAACATAAGTTTCTTTCCTTCATATTTAATGCATAGTCTATGTACGGAGATATATTTTAGTGTTGCAATAGCATCTGACTTTGCTCCACTATTTATATTGTTAATGAATCCATCAATCCTAAAAAAGCTTTTGACTTTAACACTCTCAATTACTAAAAATCTCTATTGATTTTGTTTGACTTTATACTTGTATAATTATTATATAAGCTGGTTTTTATATAAGTAAGTTATATCCACTTTCAATTTAGGTTGTATGAATACAGTCAACTCGAGAATTACAATTACAACCAATAATGAAACTAATCCCAGCAAAACATCTTGATATAAACAGCGATGTATTTGCAATTAAAAATTATTCTATTCCTTAAGAGACAAAGAGTTCAACAAACGGTATTCAAATAACATAGTATACTCTTTTGATAAAAAAAACATAGTGTACTCTTCTACTGACAGCTGTATTTTCTCTAAAGGCATACTTTTAGGAGTTTTTTTTACCGGATCTTATCCTTGGCAATGGTTCTAAAATATGAGTAAGTCTTCCTCCTATTTTTTTGTATGAGTGGGTATATTAACCCTTTTGATTGTATATATTTAGTTCGTAGCTTCACTTTATGGATCTTTGGTGTGTGGGGACAACTTTCTTTTAGTTGTATTCGGTTGAGTATCCCTTGTGCTGAGTTGTTTTCTCCTTACTATTTATAATATATAATTTATGGTTGCTTTTAAAAAAAAAAAATAGTGTACTCTTCTACTTTTCTTCCATTTGAAATGCGCACCGAATTGGAGGAAAAGCAAGTAAATAGTTACTGTTTCAATATAAAACACACCTGATAATTCAAACATAGAAGATATCACATTCCTAGTTTGGAGAACGTGCGGATGTTGTTGCTATTGTTTTACAGAGCACAAATCTTCTCCATTACTCATTGTAAAAAAAAAAAAAAAAAAACCTTCTCCATTACTCAATTAAAATGTTTTTAAAAAAATTGGTGACATGCATTTAGGCCTTGATGCACAAAAAATCTTACTAATAGAAGTCTTCATTTCTCTTGAGAAATGAAGGCCATGATCTACTACCAATGTATAGTTACATGAAGTCACAAAAAAAACTAAAAATTGTATTAAAATAATATTTATTATATTACAAATAATATTTATTCAGTTAGTTTTTTTCCCAATATTTAAGTAGTTAATTTTTTTCAATAGTTAGAGGTATTAATATTGATAGCCAAGCAACTCATCATCATTGACATACACTCCTCCACCTTCTATAAAAATATCCTTTTGACTTCTTTGATTTCTTTAATCAATGGTCAAATTTAATTTAATCGATTTATATATAAGTATAGTTTTTTCTAAAAGTAATTATTATATTATAATGTTCGTACATATATACTCAATAAAATAACTTTTATCAACAAAACAAGTTGGGATTGAAAATATGATGGGATTTAATATGCTTTATTATTTGTTGCCTAATGTTTTCAAATAAATTGTATTTGCCTAATAAATTAATTTGTTAAATAAATTTTAACTCCCTAAAAAATCTACGAATTTTATTTTTAATCTCTATGAAAATTTTCACTCACTTTTAATCCTCGCATTTTTCTCCGTCATTGCATGTTTTAGTCTCTCTTGACTTTTACTAGAGCTTTTATCTATTTACTAGTGCTAGAAGTGATGTAAAGACCAACAAGTGTTATTAAAAGTCATGATGGAGTCAAATTATTGATGGAGAAAAATATAGAGACTAAAAGTCGGTAAAAAAATTTATAAGGACTAAAAACAAGATTCACAAATTTTGTAGAGACCAAAAACATATCAAACCTTAAAATAATCAAATTTTGTAACAGGCTAAAAGTTATATTTTATTTAAAATATTCGTGTAAAGCATATGAGAGCATTTGTCATTTAGATTTATTTGTGTGGTGTGATTTCTTTACCGGGTGCTAATAGAGTGGGGAATCAAATTAAGTCCCTCATCAGTGAATCACTAAAATAGATCGTAGAATATTGTGTAAAGTGCTACGAGTGCTTAAAATTGAATCAAACAGTATAAATCTCAACCATTGACGAAATTTTATACTATATCCTACGGTCAATTTCAGTAGTTTACTGGTGAAGGACTTAGTTTAATCTCTCACCCTATAAGCATCATTCCAATATTTACCACACTCATATTTTGTGCACTAGGCTCGATGGTTTTATTTCTATAGCTTAAACATAGATTAGATTAAATAAAGGAGATGGGAATGTGCACTAATCACTAACGAGCGTGTTAATAAGATATTAGTTGACTTGAATTGTTTTGTTTTGATAAAGAAGATGATTAAGAGAATAACACGTAGGGTACTAACACAGTAGAATATGATCATATATATTCTTAATTCATTACTTATTGTGTCTGGCCCGGGCCAATATCCTGAATAGGACGTTGAAGTTGAAGTTGAAGTTGAAGTTGAAGTTGAATTGAATAGAGATGGTATAAATTAAAAGGGTGGTTCTCTGATTTTCTCTAATATAATACTACTAATCCTTGATGATTAAGATATAGATAGTGCATTTAAATTAATGAAGAATGGTTGGTTCGAGTAGTAACTGGACTCGGATCTCATCTCAATGTTTTGAGATCGAATCTTGAATGTGGTAAAAACTCTATTAGAAGGAGAAACTACGCGACCGCCAAATGGCCCAGACTTACTTAAGCGCCAATCAGTGTTCTCAAGATAGATTAATCGTCGTCGTGGCCAAAGTAAATCGCGCACTAAACGCATACTGAGATGGTAAAAAAATCTGGACTCTATAAATTGTAAGAAGAAACGGTACGTTTTGGGTTGTTTAGGAGAAAAAGATAAGAGCAAAATAAAAGATGTGTGAGTGTTGACGCAAACGTAACAAACTGTGTTTGTTTGTTTGTTTCAGTTCATTTCACATGGGATGCGTGCGCAATTACCGGAGGAGGCTGCACTGCACAACAAACCAGCCCGCTCCCATTTTGTGAAACAGATAGTTGGAGGGAAACATGTCTCTACTCTAGCAATTACTAGCCATGTAATGTAGTAGTGTGTATTTACTCATCTTATTTCTTTATCTATCTATCTACTCTCTCTGGACTCATATATAAGCAACAAACCACTTTTTAGATTTATTGAAAAAGTGGTGTATCTGGACTATAAAGTGGTGTATCCGGACTATAGTCCAGTTTTTCAATGAATCTAAAAAGTGATTTGTTGCTTATATATGAGTCCGGAGGGAGTATCTATCTATCTATCTGTCTTTGTCTTGTTGAGTTGTTGTTATTGTCATCGCATTCACGCCTCTCTCTCCAAATGTTACTCTCTGTCTCAGACACTGTTATTCGTGCATGAGAGGGGTGAATGTTACGTGTAGGGAATGTGACACACACAAAATTAATGGTGTCCCCACTACACACATTTGACAGCATTGACAGTCTCACATTTGGGAGGCAGTGGCACCACTTCTACTGCTAATGAGGGAGGAAATTGTGACCTCTGTGCTGTGCTCGCTGTGCACATACATATATAATGCAATGCAGTAGTGTTTGTTTGTTGTGTTTGTGCCACACTCTCATGAATCACTTCATTGTCACACTGCCCAAGAACACTAACCTAGCTTCCCTGGACTGGACCCACTGCCTACATAATGCCACGTATAACTATTTTACCACTTGGGAAACATTTCCTCTTGTCGGCCTTTTTCCCTTAATGCGTAGTTTTGCTTAGATATCTACACACCTAGCTACCACTTCCTGCTGTTACCTGTGGATGGAATCACACACCAGATTCATCCAACTTAAACAAAATATTCCAATTCAGCACTGCCAATTTAAGCTGAGAATAATGCCAAAATTGTATTAGGATCACCCTCCTCTAACTCTAAGATTAAAAATAATTATCCATATTAGAGTTGTTAAACTGGCCGCTTGGCCGACCTACTAGGCCGGCCAAAATGGAAAATCGGACTGAGAAATTAATGACAGCGGAACACTTATGTTATTCATGACCTTACAACAGTGAGGCCCAAGTCCAACAGTGTGCCCTGAATCACCTCAATAACTTGAGTCCAGGCCCAAGGTGCCACAACACTAGAGGCTAGTCCCTGCCTCCAATCAAAGTCATCCAGGCCCTTCAAGCGTCAACAATTGGAATGCAACCGATCAATCTAACGGACCAGGACAGACCAAATGTCTATAAATATGGACCCACTCTGCAAAAAGGTACACATCTCTCATTCCCTATTTCACTCAGATTCTCATATTATATAAAACAACATTTAATAATTAGCTGTTTATCTGCATGCAGCACTCGACTCTGTTCTATGCTGTATATACGTGTGTGTAGTTCAAGTGGTTGAGACTTGAGAATGAGATAGAACATCTGAATGAGTTGGAGTAGGACTCTAGGAGGTCCTACTAACATAACTCATTTCTGTCAAACATTTGCATATATATATATATATATATATATATATATATATATATATATATATATATATATATATATATATATATATATATATATATATATATCCAGCAGACATATATGTTGGAATATACTATTTTCTTTTTCTTTTGCTTTCAACGGCTGTGTATGGGTCCAAGTCCAACATCAATATTTCAAAGCTTTAGCTGAGATAACTTTGATTATTAATTATTCACATACCACTGAATTGACTTCACTTTTTCGTTTGGGATGAGTACTTGAGTTGGGCCATAAAGAGCCTATAAATTTCAAGCGTTGCAACTAAACAAGGAAAGTTTCAATCCTTTTTGTAGGGCTGTGGAGTACAATCTTAAGATTTCATATGCTGCTTTAAACAAAACAGAAACATTGATTTACAATTTCTCATGGTCAGATCAAAATAAGTTTCTTAGTTTCTTACTGCTTCCTCAGCTCAGCTTGCATTTGTTTAATACAAAATCCACGTACTTTTCATTGAACTTTAATTTTTTATAATCTTTTTTTCTTAAATTCTCATCCTTACTTGGAAGTTATGCGCTGTATCAAGCCAAGACTATACTAGCTAGTATCAAAGAAAATAAGAAAAGAGTACCACTTGTTGGAATATGAGACCCACACGCATGTCATATACCACGTGGGTCACATGATCATGAACCATTCTTGTCTACATCACCAGATTGATCAACTTATAATTTTTTTCAATTTTCTCAGCTGATGACTCGGCTCAAACCAAAAGCTCCCTCTATTGAGCCGTTTTGCCCAAGCTACTTTCAACATCAACTAAACCAACTTTATTATATAAAATATATGTACATCATCAGAGGGCTTTTCTTGTAGTACCACTTAACAATTAAGATCAAAGTATACATATTGATTGAGAGCCTATGGACACACACAGTCAGGACAACCTGCATATTGGACTTAGTAGGCCGCCCATGAAGAATTTTGCAATGAAGTAGGTTGCTCACATGGACCTACCACATCAGCACAATTAGCCCAATCTGAGTGAGATGGAACTCGCCCTACCAAGGCAGAAGACCTAATCCTAGGTGGCCTGGAGAGACAAAGAGGAGTCGATATCACTCATAGATAGGTGTTCCTGCCTGTTATTGTTAAAGGTCAAACCCTATTTGTTCCATACACCAAAAAGTCTCATATTGTTTGAGAATCAAGGCCTATGGTAGTTTATAAACATCTATATCCTCAATTCACCGAGGCGCCTTTTAACAAAGGAGAAAATTGTGGCGGCTCCCATGCAAGCCAAAACGAACAATACCCCGAAATGCGATACAAGACTTAAGGTCAAAACAATGGTGCGCCGGATATGAGGCCCACGGTCCCTTTAGCCCTTTCGCCTTGATTCGGGGGGCTTGTTTCGTACACCAAAAAGTTCAATATTGCTTTGGAATCAAGGCCAATAGTAGTTTCTACATCATTAACCCACCAAAATGTCTCTTAATGAAGGAAAAAACTGAGACGGCTCCCATGCAGATCAAAGCGAAATCCTCGAAAGACGGACTTAAGTTCAGAACAAAGGTAATAGTAGTGGTTAATTTTGCCCCCTATGCCGAGCAAATAGGCAAGTAAACTTTGGTGGATTCCATGTCATGTTGCTGCGTGTTGCCAATTATGCTGTCTCTTTTGCTGAAAGGGAATTTGAGAGTGTTGTATCAAATTCAATGTCCTGCTTCTTTACAGGGGTACGCATATAGCGTGTATTCCTTAAACTTGGTAGTAGATATTAATTGATCTCCTTTCTACCCCACTTGCTAATTAATTAGTGGTCTTGCAACTTGCAAATCAATATTGTTTATGATATATGAAAACAAAAACATCCATCATAAAGAGATATACAGTATCTTTCTACAGTCCTAATCTTTTTACATAATTTCTTTTACACTCACATCACACGTATCTTTAATTTTCTATCATACCATTTAGAATAGTGTAAATGAATGTGATGTCATGGAAATGATCAGTGTGAAACACTCATTTTCCATATTTCTAATCCTTCCAAACTAGCTTACAAGGTCTTTCTCTAAATGAAATTTGTAGAGGCTCCTCTATCTATGAATTGGTCAAATAGTAAAAAGAATATATAGTTTCAATCCATTACAGCAATGGACCGCTACATCCATTATCAGTCTAGTGTAGTCATATTTCATATATGTAGGAATCAGGGAACATTTCACAATTCAACCACTATGAAAAAAAAAATGATTAGAGTTGGATATGGTTTGGATTTTGAGGGGTTCTTTTTTGTAGCATCTGTGCTAGACACATTATAATTGGCATGCGATATTTGAAATTGGTCATTACCGTGAACCATCGAGTCTTTGAACGCAAGTTGCGCATGAAGTCAATAGGTTGAGGGCATGTCTACCTGGGCGTCACATATTGTTGTTTGATGGTTATTACAGCGTGATAAGAATTTCTAGGGCGAATGTTGGCTTCCCGTGAGTGTTGTTGCCTCGCAGTTGGTTGAAAATCGAGTCCTTAGTAGGGTGTGTGATGATGATAGATGGTGGTTGAGTTGGCACGAGACCAATCATGCACGGGCTCTCCAAAATATGGCCTCTGAGACCCACACGCATCTTTTAACGCTCATGACGAGACGAGACCTCGGGTCAGACAGGGATACCTATTGAGTTTAAGCATGCCAATAAGCGGGGGAAAAGAAACTAACAAGGATTTCCTTTGTAACGGTGAGCGAGCTGGGAAGAGCCCACCATGAGAATCAACCGCCCTCAGTATTTGAATTGTACTCTAGAGAAGCATCCTCAGTGGGGGACCGGGCCCAACTCCCCTGGAAGAGGCATCGTAGAGGGTAAGAGCCATGTTGTACCAGGACCCTGTCGCACGACAAATATGGAAGGATTGTGCTTTTTTTTACAAAAAGTATCACTCGTAAACTCACGCATAGACATAGTTGGAGATTCTCAGAGTTGTGGCCTCGAAAGTATCACTCGTAAACTCACACGTAAACTTAGTTGGAGATTCTCAAAGTTGTGGTAGGCTTTACAGATAGATTGTGCATGTTTGAAAAAGAATATCAAACCCAAACAGTGATAAATTACAAAATCATTGTTGTTGAATCCCATGAGACCACTGAAAAGTCAAATAGCAGTCACCTCCACCAAAATATAAAGAGCACCAACATGAATCAAAAGTCAGCTTCTTTTTCACTTTTCTGAGTGATTCCCACCTATACGTGGTCTTATCATGTTATTTAAAACTGTTTCAAAAGGACATTTTCCTGTTGAACAAATCCCTCTGATGCCGGAACCAAATAATAGATTGTCCATTTATAATGTAGCTATATTTATTGTAGGCAAACACAAGACTTGTGTTGAAACGAAAAATATTTTAGACCATGATGCAATTACATAGAGACATAGAGTCATGTCTATTTAGTTACATCAGATGAAGCTCTTCAAATCAAGAATAAGATCCAATTTAGTTGATTGCTGCAGATTCTTATTCGTGGAAACCAACTGTAGAGAGATTTTGAATGTAACTATTAGTGTTGTCACATTTTTTATGAGCAAAATAATATTAAAACTGAGTATAATAGCAACCAACAAGAGTTGGTATGAATGGTAACTGGGTCTGGATCCCACCCCAATGTCTTGTGTTCGAATTTTGGGTGAGGTAAAACTTTAGTGGGAGGATAGAAACTGGGTACACGTGGTCAGTCAGGTTCCTCGACGTAGATTAGTTATAAGCAAAGACGATAGAAAGTGCACACCAACAACACAATAAAGAGATGCATGATAAAGGTCGATTCTTTCTTTCAATGCAAGAAATGTTTTTTATCACCATGTCGCGTGAGTCTCTCTATAAATATATGCTCTACACATGGATAATCATGAATAAAATTTGAATGTCTAGCTAGGTCAACACACTCGGTCAAATTCAATACTTTAAATCATTGTATTTCTTCTCCTACGCGAAAGTTGAAGTCCTACATGGTATGTTCGACATCACTTTTTTTAAAGTCGTATGCCGTATCAGTGAGATTACACAATTGTTTATCCCCAAATGTGTTTCCCCTCACTTCCCAATTCTCATAATTCCCGTTGTTTCTTTCCACTCTAATTCCCAAACAATGATTTTTGTTACTAATAGATTACAAGAATTCAGGTTATATATATGACCCGCTGAATTTGGAGCCATAGAAAACTAAGTCACAACAGACTCGGCAGTTGATATAACAAACTCAGCAATCTGTTAGACTATGTACAATGGTTTACATATTCAACACCCTGCTTTTTCACTTTTTAATACTTCACATCATCTTCTCTCTCTTCCACCTAATAATTCAACACTCATTCAACTTTTACTCACTACAATAGTTTTGTTTAATAAAATTCAACGCCCTACCCCACCACTTTTATTTCATATTCTTATTTTCTTTTATGTTTTTGTGATTACATATTAATAACAAAAAAGTCAATTTTTTTCTGTGTCTAAATCAAATGAACCAAGTCTCTATTTATAAACAAAAAAATGATGAATTTTGGTGAAAAAAATTGATTTACTATGAAATAATTGACCCCAAATAATTAGCATGAGATAAAAATCTCAAAAATCACAGCAGCCAATCATATTTCGCGCGGTCCCCACTCCCTCCTCATTCAACATGTTGAATCTTTTCAACACCAATTAAGGGTATTACTTTCCCCACTCCCCCTCCCACTCTTTCACACCCCTTAACAAATTTTATTCCAAAAATAACCTCGCGTGAAACACTGAGTTTACGTGTTTAATGACGGTTCGAACGACCTTGTTCGAACACGTTCGAACAACAGCATGCGAACACAATAAAATTGGTGAATGTGGTGTGAGGGTCCATTATTTGTTGCCTCGATTAACAGCATACGAACGAAATAAAATAGGGTGTTCGAACAAAGTTATGCGAATAGGTTCGAGTGACCCCATTCGAACAGGTTAAATTATGCACAAGAGGGTGTGAAGTCAATTTTTAACTCACGCAAACGATGTCGTTCGAACGGGTTCGAAGCCCCGTGTTCGAACACGTGAAAATTCTTGAAAAAAAATACGCTTAGGCTGGCCTTTTGATCATTCCACACCCTTATGGGGTGTGTTTTGAGCAGGAGGGGAGTGGGAAAAGCAAAACTCCCAATTAATCCACCTCACTTTCAACACCCCATTACAACTATTCAACTACTTGATAATTTATTCAACACCTCCATTGTAAATGGTCTTATGCTGATAACCGTAGAGCACTGCCACGTAGGATGACTTAGAAGGTGAGCTGGTATTTATCACATCAGCAACAAAGTTTATGAGTAAAAGAACAAATAAACCTTTTTTTTATCAACAACAAATAAACCTTTGAATATAGATATGAAAAAGTACAGTGGTGGTGCATTCACAAAGTTTATGAGTAATAAAAAAGAATACTGTTTGTCCCGCTATAGCAAAATTATAGGGCCAAAAGTCCATTGGACCAGTAAAGGGATTTATCTCTCAAAATATTTGAATGTTTGAAGGCTAATATTAAAGCCACCTCATTTTTTAGGGACACACCCTTGATGTGAAATTCGCAAAATACTTCTATCAAATTAAGGGTAAAATATGTTTTTCTTCTTACAAAATTGGGTCCTTCTAAATTTAATCTCTCAAACCCAGACAAGGCGGGGTTTGCTGGTCTCATCCGCAATCATCTTGACGGTTTTATCAAATATTTCTATGGGTCAGTGGGAATCACTAATAGTCTTCATGCTGAGATCATGACGTTCTTTCATGAAATTTCTTTATGTTGAGACCTTGGATATAGAAGAGTTGTGTGTTATACTGACTCTGTACATGCTCTTCAGTTGCTCTCGGAGGCAAATGTGAATTATCATAAATATGGTAACGAGTTTACTTTGATAAGAACTATGTTGCACTGAGATTGAGAGGTAAAGTTCATCAACCGTTTAGAGAGGGTAACTTTTGTGCAAATTTTCTAGCCAAGATGAGAGTTAATAACAACTCTTTGTTTGAGCAACACATCTTCTTGGAGATGTTGCAGGTGTTGTTTTTGAAAGACATTAGTTCTACTTTTTGTTTTTTTGTTTTTGGTTTCCTTTCTCTTTTATAACAAAAAAAATAGATGTTATTGAGAGTTTTTTTTTAGATAGGAAATTTTATAGTTGTTATTGAGAGTTATTTTACTCTTATAACCTTTAGATTTGGACATAATAATTTTTCAAATTTGTAATAAGTATGAGAATTCTCATTTTCAACTTGTGAATTCCTAAGAATTTTAAACTAATAAGTCTCTATAGGAAGCCATGTCTTCCAATGAGTTTAATACTATTAGAAAAGTTTTTTTTTTTGAAAAAATTATTTTTAGCAAAGTAAGTAGAAGTAAATTAACCCCTTTTGTAAAAAAAAAGTAGAAGTAAATTAAAAAAATAGAAAATAAATCAAGAAAAAAAATGAATAAAATTGAATTAATACAATATAAGAGAGAGAATATGTTTAAAAAATTATAAATAACGATGAGAAAGAGAGTAATTAAAAAAGAGAAAAAGATGATACAGGAATATGTAGGGAAAATGGGAAGAATATGATACAGATCCAATAATCTTAATCTTTGTTGTGCGATTAACAGGATAACTAATTTTTTCTGTTCAATTACACCTGACCAGAATCAGATCTAAGATTATTGTTTGTTGGATGTTTAGTTTAAGGTATCTGCCATTTTCACCTCTCTTTCCTAACTTCTATCTAACTCCACTGTCATTTTCTCACACATCCATCCATGCACATCATCAATCAATGAATTAAACAATCATTTACTTTCCCTTTCCACTCAAATCCATTTCATTCTCAACCAACAATAAAGTTTGCAACTTTCTAGGATTTGGATTTTGATCTGTTTGGGTGAGTACTGATATGGGTAAAGTCGCCGTGGGAGCTGCGGTTATTTGTACCGCTGCCGTTGTTGCCGCGGCGGCTCTTGTGGTGCGCCACCGTATGATTAGTTCGAGAAAGTGGGCACGTGCAATAGCTATATTGAAGGAATTTGAAGAAAACTGTGAGACCCCAATTGGAAAACTTAAACAGGTTGCTGATGCCATGGGTGTTGAGATGCATGCTGGTCTTGCATCTGAAGGTGGCAGCAAACTTAGTATGTTGATCAGCTATGTTGATAATCTCCCTACTGGGTTCGTAGATTTATCCCCTCTCTCTGTCAAATCTCTAGATTTTTATTTTTTTGAAAATTTGAATTATTTTTTTTTGATAATTGATTGAGGGATTCAAGGATCAAGGGTGGTCTTGGATTTGTGGATTGTCTGTTGGTTATTCTCCCTGTAACGTTGATTTTGTTAGAGAATTTCTATCTAACTTCAATTTTATTTTTTAATGTATTGTTTTTATTTGACATGTTGACTTATTTATGCCTTTTTGTCCCATTCTTAAACTGAATTTAGTACGTAATTCAGTTATTGTATCAACTGCCTTCACTGTGACTTGTTTGTTGTGATCACATTCTGGTTTAGATAGTTGATGGGAAAAAAAAGAGAGCAGATGATTTAGCTTCCTGTTTGTGAACATTTGGGGTTTTGATGATATGTCAATGTCAGGTGTAACGGTTCAGATTATACTATTCTAGCTCTTCAGAAATCATATGATTATCGCACTAGGACTGTACTAGAAAATCGGTCATGGTAATAAAACATCCACTTGGTTATGGTTCAATCCCACCACTGGATGGTACTAGTTTATTCCTAAAGCATTTGGTTATTTGTACTTTATTGTGAAGCATTTGCAGTCATGACGCAGATTGAGAAAGTTTTGATGATGAAATATTACATTGTAATCCCGTTGATAGCGAAAGTATAAAGCATGAACTTGTAATTCATAAAGATTTCTTTGTTTTTTGAGTCATTCTTCAACTTATCCCATTATTTGCAGGGATGAGGAAGGACTCTATTATGCCCTTGATCTTGGTGGCACAAACTTCCGTGTCCTTCGTGTACATTTAGGTGGGAAAGACAAAGGTGTTATTGGTCAAGAGTTTGAAGAAGTTTCAATTCCTCCTGAATTGATGATTGGTACTTCAGATGTAAGTGTGTTCTGGCAAAATTAGTAAGAGTATTGAGTCACCCTACACCTCTGATATATATTCATTCTGTTTTTACAGGGGTTATTTGATTTTATAGCAGCAGCTCTTAAAAAGTTTGTTGATGCAGAACCTGAAGATTTTCATCCTCCACCCGGCAGACAAAGAGAGCTAGGTTTTACGTTCTCGTTCCCAGTGAAGCAAACATCAATTGCATCTGGAACTCTAATAAAGTGGACTAAGGGTTTCAATATTGAAGATACAGTAATTCTTGTTTCCTTGATTTTGTTATATTCAACTTTATTTGTGTTGCCATTCTTTCTTGTTTTCATATATTTCTCTCACTGATTGGTAATCTGACAGTTGTTCCTTTATGGCTCGCTCGTAGGTTGGCCAAGATGTAGTGGGAGAACTAACTAAGTCCTTGAAAAAAAGTGGCCTCGATATGCGGGTTACAGCACTAGTCAGTCTCACTCTCCTTTGTTAGGATTTCTTTTATTTCTTATAGTAAGGATTTGTGAATGACTGTTTCCAGTCTGTCTCTGACAGAAAATTTTGGGTTCTAAGGTTTTAAGGTGTCATTTTTTATCTATCTTTAGCAATTATTGGTTGCTCAATATCTTAACCTGAAAACAGAATCTAACTTGATGATGTGATGTAGGTTAATGATACCATTGGAACATTGGCTGGAGGCAGATTCTACAATCAGGATGTCATTGCTGCTGTAATTCTTGGTACCGGGACAAACGCAGCATATGTAGAACGTGCACATGCTATTCCAAAATGGCAGGGACTTGCACCAAAATCAGGAGATATGGTAAGTAGGTTATGAATAATTATGAAAATTTCTTGAGTGATGATACTGTCTTTACAGTGCTACTAAGAGCAGGTAATGACTCGCCGGTGCCAAATTACTTTTAAATATTGTAGGTTATAAACATGGAATGGGGCAATTTCCGATCCTCACACCTTCCTCTAACAGAATATGATCAAGCTCTAGATGCTGAAAGCTTAAACCCTGGAGAACAGGTAATGAATGTTCATCTATTATATTGTTTGGTTTAAATAGTCAATTTGAATGTGTGACATCCTTCCACTATTTTGTTCACAGATTTTTGAGAAAATACTTTCTGGTATGTATTTGGGGGAAATTGTAAGGAGAGCTTTATTGAAGATGGCCGAAGAGGCTGACTTTTTTGGAGATAACGTCCCCGCCAAGTTGAAAATTCCTTTCATACTCAGGTATGTCAACAAACCTTCATTTTTTTTGGGTCTAGGCCTCTAGGGTGATACTTGTTTATATATATATATATATATATATATATATATATATATATATATATATATATATATATATATATATATATATATATATATATATATATCTTTGGCCTTCTTTTTATGGTTCTTTTTTCTTGTGTATCTACCTTGCCGATAATGAATATGATTCTGCCATGCTTCACGACATCTTTTATACTAGGACACCTGACATGTCTGCCATGCACCACGACACGTCTCCAGATCTGAAAGTGGTTGGAAGCAAATTGAAGGATATATTGGAGGTATGCATGCTCAACTTCCTATGAAGTGTTTTTCACAAATTGGATGTCAGAGGCTGGAAATTATGATGATAAAGCAAACTCTTAGGACCTATTGTTTATGATCTGTCACTTAAAATAAAATCATGCTGATTGTGTATTCTTATGCTGCTTTCCGTTTTATGTTAGATCTCTAGTACATCACTAAAAAAGAGGAAGATTGTTGTGGAACTTTGCGACATTGTTGCTACACGTGGAGCTCGCCTAGCCGCTGCTGGTATTTTGGGAATCCTTAAGAAAATAGGAAGAGACACAGTTAAGGTTGGGGAGAAGCAAAAGTCAGTGATAGCATTGGATGGAGGATTGTTTGAACACTACACTAAATTCAGAGATTGCTTGGAGAGTACATTGAAGGAATTACTAGGAGATGAAGCAGCTGAAACCATTGTCATTGAGCATGCTAATGATGGCTCTGGCATTGGAGCAGCCCTTCTAGCAGCTTCTCACTCCCAATATTTGGGAGTAGAGGAATCCTGAAATTATTGACAAGGTAAAGACATGTAATACAAGTTCCATTTTTTTTTTTGCATTCATTATAGATCAACTCATTGAAACCGCGATGCCTTAGATACCGGATCATGTCTGGGCTCTGTGCTCTCTCTTATTGGAAGCTTGCCTCTTGTGCTGGTGATTGGGGCATCCATTATTTTGGTTGCAGTGTTTTTCTGTCTCCTATGTTAGGGAATAATATGAAAACTGTGAGTGTAGCCTGTTTTGCGGAATGTGGCCTTTTTTCAAGGGGAATAAATCAGGACAGAATACATTGATATGCTGAGTTTTTAATTAAAAAGCTTTTCTGAATTGTTTAATTCTAATATGCTATTTCTGTATCAAAAGCAAATGTTAGTTGTTAATGGGATGGTAGTTGAACTCATAACTAGGGGTGTCAACCGGTTCGGCCCAACTTGATCAAATGCATTTTTGCCT
Organism: Oxytropis ochrocephala; assembly: GCA_020916435.1. Lineage (NCBI taxonomy): Eukaryota > Viridiplantae > Streptophyta > Magnoliopsida > Fabales > Fabaceae > Oxytropis > Oxytropis ochrocephala. Next base: position 109,279,786 of record CM037094.1, on the reverse strand, counting down.
GAATCCGTTCATGTTTGGGTTAATCCCGAACCTACCAAATCTGGTGTAGTTTGGTTTAAGGATCGAATTTTCTATTTAGAACCCGTGAAGTTGTGTTTAATTATTTTTTTGTATATTTGGAAGATTTTCTTTTTGTTCTTAACCACACAATAGATATAAAAATCTAGTTGCGTTTCTTGACCTACAAGGTGAACCCGTTCATAAGGCGTTTGCTTTTCCCACACCCCCTCCTACTCAAAACACACCCCATAAGGGTGTGAAAAGACCAAAAGGCCAGCCAAAACCTATTGTTTTTCACGAAATTTCACTTGTTCAGTTCGAATGACAGGCGTTTTCACTGTTGTGAGGTCATGCGAACGCATTCGCATGGCGCTAATTTCAACCCGCTCAACAACATCGTTCGAGTGTGTTTAATATTGACTTCACACCCTCTTGTGCGTAATTTCACCTGTTCGAACGAGGTCATTCGAACGTGTTCGAACAAGGTCGTTCGAACAGTCTTTAAACACGTGAACTCAGCATTTCACGCGAGGTTATTTTTGGAATAAAATTTGTTAAGGGGTGTGAAAGAGTAGAAGGGGGTGTGGGAAAAGCAATGGCCGTTCATAATTGGGATAGTTTGGTTTGGATTTTAGGCCCAACCAAAATTGAAAAAAAGTGATTGGTTTGAGTATCGAATTTGGTCGTAACGATCTTATCACTCCAACCCCATGTCTCTTCCTCCAAACCATCATAATACTATATGTTATTCCAATATTTTTTTAATAGCAAATGTTTGTTGTTAGTGGGGAATGGGATTAGAAATCGAATAACAGTATTGCTTGTCTCAAATTGCTGTCGTATCCTCCAATGATTCTGGAATCAGGACAAGTTTAGGGATGCCAATCTACCTAACTATCTTTTATTGGATGTGATTGAATTCCTATTTCAAAGAATAAAGTAAGAAATTGTAATTAATAATATTATATACATATGCTGTATGCATTGTCAAGTTGCTGATATGCATTGTCAAGTTTTGATGGATTCATCAAGGTATATGAATAAAGTTAATTTAGAAGCAAACAATTTAATACGATTTTTTGGGTCCATCGCAAGGAATTTAATACAATTGAATACGATTTTGGATCAAGCTTCACTTTACCGTGCAAAAAGCAAAAGGGGAAGAGTGTGTTAGTGACCTCTTCTTAGTGCGTATTTGGATTGGCGCCTATGACTCTAGATGCGAGTCTCAAGCTGTCGTTGCCGTGAAAATTCATAAGCTACAAACTGTACCTTCTGCATTACTGTGGAATTTTGCTGCAAGTTTTAGTCACCGTGAGAATTTCCACCGCTAATCCAAACACGCACTTATACCCAGATTCAAGTTGCCTAACTGCACTGTCAATTTCAACCACAACCCCACCTGAAAACCAGCTTCACAAACCAAACCTCTAACATTAACCCAAACTTGCCTTGGACTACCACCCATCTTCACCAGCCCGCACCACGCCACACCAATTTATTAACAACCATAGATTTTGTTATGGAGAAATCACACGCATACTATTTGCACCCCTCTCTGCTCAAAAGGCCAACTAATTGGGCCTTCACAGCAGTAGGCCCATAAACGTTCATCCAATGACCTACCATGCACCTACACAATCAATGGTTCGGATGATAACACCAAGTGCTTCCCAATCCTATAAATATTGCATTTATTCCAAGGAGAGAGTAAGACGCATTAATTATCACTCATTTGCATTAACTCCATCACATCGACTTCAAAGATCTGAGTATTTATGCAGATACACCCCACCGCATCTCGGAACAACCAAATTTCTGAACAATCAAATTCGGACATAACTCCAAATTGATCAAAACCTTATTACCTACCAACTATCTCGGATATACTTATCTTTAGATACTGATCACATGTAACATTGGCGACCACGGTGGGAGATTTTCCGAACTCATTAAAAACTTTATCTATTTATCTTTGATCGGTCATGGATCCCGAACTACAAACCGGGTATACGGATAGCAAGTATCATCCGGCCTCAAGAAGAAGGAACCCTGGAGGGTTGCGAGAACCCAATCATTCTGCTATCGACCGAAATGTCAATAACAGAGAGTCAACCTCAAATCGAGTTCCTTCCCCTCCTACAGTTATTCCCGTTCCAGTAAACACTTTACAACAGCTTGTTCAAATTCTAAATCAGCATAATGAAGCATCTCAAGCTAGGAGCCTCCGCATCTCCGAATTAGAAGCCGAGGTGGCGAGTTATCGTGCCCGAGATATTGCAGATCAGGGTTCTCCGCAGCGATATGATCCCCGGATTAACCCGATAGACGAGCCCGAGCAACCCGGAAGAACAACTGAGCTCCGAAAACGACATCGTTCTCCCCCGAGACGACGTCATTATCATCGCTCTCCCCCTAGAAGACGAGAAAGAAAAGAGCCGAGGGCAACTCTTAGAGATATAGAGGACTCGCGAAGAAGATTCCTCTAATGCATCATCCTCACCACGCAGACAATGATCTAGAGCAGAGAAAGTCCTCCAAGGCGAGAACATCACTACTATAAAGAGAGAGCCCCGGAACGAAAACAACATCATTCCAATTACCAACCTCGCAAAGGTCGAAACCAGGAGAAGAAACAGGAGGTACAACCTCCGAGAAGAGGACCGTTCACCTCCGAAATAGATTATTTCCCCGTTCCCAGAGGTTTAGAGAAACCTCCTGAACACTTAAAGATTTATGACGGTCTCTGAGACCCGGATGTTCATTTAGAATACTATGAAACCATGATGCAATACCGAAATGCTCCGGTGAGATCATGTGTAGAGACTTTTTTCCTCACCCTTGAAAAATCTGCAGTTTATGGTTCGAGAGACATCCCGGCAAATTCAATCTCTTCCCGGGAACAACTTTCCAAGTTATTCTCGTGAGCCAGCGACTCTAAAGTAAGACCGAAATCATGGATGGTGTTGCATGCAATCCACAAGCCGATGATGAATCCATCCGGTCTTACATTGCAAGATTCAACACCGAGGCCGGAAAGGTGCATGGGTTGAATGAGGAATTTCGTCTGTATTTCCTATCCTGGGGGTTACGCAGAGGCACTTTATTCCAAATTGACGTAAGCATCAACCAACCCTCAACTTTGGGAGTTCCTCCGACTTTCGAGAGAAGTACATAGATCATGAGGAAGCGATGAAGCTAGCAAGTTCTTTGTGAAAAGTGTAGCAAACCAAACCAAAGAGAGCCGACCTCGAGTCGAAAAGTCAAATCCGAACATTGAAATTCTCGGAGATTCGCATGGCGGTCCATCTAGGAATTCAAACCTCGACAAGGCGGCGACATCGAGACTACACCGAACTCATATGTGGAAAGGAGAAGATCTTGCAAGAATGTCGAACAATGAATTCAAACACGTAAGGTATCCCGATCCTATTCCCAAAGGCCGGAATGAGGAACAACAAATACCGTCGTTATCACCAAAGCGTCGGCCATGACACAAATCGGCAACGCCTTAAAAGACGACATTGAAGACCTTATCAAAAAAGGAAAACTCGGGCGGTATGTCAAGAAGCCATTCCAACAAGAAAAAGCATCAAACAAGAGAAAGAGGTTGTGAAGTAAGTAAGAGGAAAAGAAATCATAGATTATAAGGAAGAGCCGGACACTCGAAGAAGTAGAGGCCAGGCTGTGGTAATGGTAATCTCGGTGGTGAAGTCCAAGGAGCTACAAAGAAGAACAATCAAAAGAAAGTGGAAGGAAATTCAATGTGTAGCATCTACATCATCGGCAAGACAACCAAGAATAACTCGTCCCTCACTATCGTTTGGAGATGACGATCTTCTAAACGGAAAGGTAAACGAAGACATTCCATTTGTTAATCTCGCAGAAGTAATGGCCGAGAAAGAGATAAGAAGAATTTTAATTGACCAAGGCGAGCTCTTGTGACATCATGTTCTTGATGTCTTGGAGAAAATTGGAATTACACCGAGGAACTTTTTCCTATCACGCGAACGGACTCTCCGGGTTCAATGGTTCCCGAACTAGACCGATGGGTTACATAGACTTAATGGTCACTTTTGGAGAGGAACCTTTATCTCGGACAATTTTGGTTAAATTCATGGTATTACCTTGCTCATCAATCTACAATTGCATCATTGGGAGGCCGACTTTGGGGAAACTCGGGGCGGTGACTTCATCTGACATCCGAAAATGAAGTTTCACTCTCAAAGTAACGAGGTAGTAACTATCAATGCCGATTTAGAATCTTCCGAAAGATGCTATTACCTCCTCTCAAAAAGTGAATTTTTGCGCAAAAGACAAAGCCGAACTTGCATCAAAGAGTACGTCTGCGAAAGAAGAGAAAGTGAAGTTTTCAGAGGTAAATGTAATGGATTTAGACGCACGCGCCGATCACGAGAGCTCGGACGAAGAGAAAGGTAGCACTCAAGATCCTCATTCGGAAAAAAAGGCGAACGACCAAACCGGACGGGAATTCATCAGTGATGATGTTGGGCGATGATCCAACAAAACGGTCAAGATCGGCAGCACCTACCAGACGAAATAAAAGAGAATTAACCCGGTGCTTAAGCGGAACACGCCGATCTCTTTGCTTGGTCGGTGAAGACATGCACGTATACCACCCGAAGTTGCTTGCCATCATTTGTCAATATATCCCGATGCAAAGTGGGTTGCCCAACGCAAAAGGGTTCGTAATATCGAGAAGACGGAAGCAATTGACCAAAGCGGTAGATGATTTAGTTAAAGCTAATTTTGTAATCGAGCTCAAATATACTACTTGGCTCTCAAACCCCGTACTTGTTAAAAATCAAATGGAAAATGGCGCATGTGCATTGATTATACCGATCTTAATAGATCATGTCCTAAAGATGCTTTTAGGTTCCAAATATTGATCGACTAGTCGATCATGCATCGGATTTGGTTTATTATCATTCATGGATGCATATTCGGGATATAACCAAATCCCAATGTTTCCCGATCAAGAGAAAACCGCTTTTATGATCGAGGCGGAAATTTTTGTTACCGAGAGTTATGCCTTTCTTGGTCTCAAAAATGTAGGAGCAACGTGATCGAGAGAATGATGAACGAGTTTTCAAAAACCCGATCGGGCGAAATGTAGAAGTATACTTAGATGATATGATTGCAAAGAGTGAGCAAGCAAATCGTCATGTTACCGATCTCAAAGAGCTTTTTTGAGAGATAAGGAAAAGCAGGATGAGATTAAATCCGAGAAATGCACTTTCGGGTCAAAGCGGAAAATTCTTGGGATTCTATCTCACCGAAAGAGGATTGAGGCAAACCCGGACAAATGCAAATCGGTGACGGAGATGAAAACCCCAAACACCAAGAAAGAAATTCGAAACTTAACGACATGATTGCAGCTCTATCTCGGTTCATCTCAAATGTCGCTTTTAAATCACTACCCCTTTTAAACTTTTAAAAAGGAATCAATTTATTTGGACCACGTAAGCGGGACGAGGCGCTCACCCGGTTAAAAAGATATTATCGTAACCTCCGATATTAACCCGACCTGAGCCTGAGGAAGTATTATATTTGTATCTCTCAATATCTGAGGAAGCATTAGGGGCAGCACTGGTCCGAGAAACAAAAGAGGGACAGAGCCGATTTACTTTGTGAGCAAAGCTTTACAAGGGCGAACTCCGATATCAAAAATAGAGAAAATAGCTTTGGCTTTAGTAATAGCTACTCTGGCGACTCGACATTATTTTGTTTCTCACCAAGTTGTCGTTCGAACAAACCATCCGATCGGACAAATCCTACATCGCCCGGGACTTTCGGGAAGAATAATAAAGTGGGCGAGAAGTCGTCCGAATTCGATATCAAATATGAATCAAGATCGGCAATGAAAGCTCAAGTATTAGCCGACTTTGTAGCGAAGAAATGACTTCGCAGAGACCGAGAATGAAGTATGGACAATCCATGTCGATGGCTCTTCCAATCCCAAAGCGGAGTGGGGCGAATTATTCTTGAAAGTCCTTCCGGGGTGGTTATAGAATTATCACTCACTTTCAAATTTACAACTTCAAATAATCAAGTGAACACGAAGCATGCATTCTTTGGCCTACGATTGGCTTCGGATCTCCGTATCATCACTCGGCTAAATCTCCATACTGATTCACTCCTCGTGGTCTCCCAGATCGGGGGGCAGTACAGTATGAAGCAAAAGAGCCAATCCTCCAAAAATACCTGAATCATGTCAAGAAACTCCTGACCGAATTTGATTTCGCCGAGGTCAAACATGTCCCAAGAACAAACAACGTTCGAGCCGATGTTCTTTCCAAATTAGCAAGCACCAAAACTCACGGGAATCACCGGTCGCTTATACAAGAGATCCTCAAAGAAACCTAGTTTTGGGGATGATTTACACTCGATGTCATCAGTGTACGTAATAAATGAAGATCAAACATGGATTGCTCCTATCTTGAATTACATCATGTCGGGCACAGAACCTTCCGATCCTGCAAAAGCCAAGATCGTCCGAAGAAAAGCAAAGATCTTTTGCGATTTTTCAATGAAACGACTTTACAAGAAGGCACTCTCTTCACCGTTATTGAAATGTCTAGAAATGCATTTGAGGTCGACTATGTGTTAATGGAAATTCATGAAGGAATATGTGGCCAACATTTAGGTGGTAGATCCTTAGCCGGGAAGGTGTTAGGGCGGGATACTTTTGGCCAACCATTGAAGCTGATGCAAGAAACTATGTGAAGAAATGTCCGAATTGCCAAATTCACGCAAACGTTCACATTGCACCTCCTACCGGTTTCACAACTCTTTCCTCCCACGGCCGTTTGCATGGTGGGGATAGACCTTCTAGGACCTTTTCCAAAAAGCCCGGGAGGAATAAATTCTTAATCGTGGTTTGTTGATTATTTTACTAAATGGATTGAGGCCAAACCACTATCTCGTGATTAAGGCAAAGAATCGCATCTCTTTTTTCCGAAAAGAAATAATTACCAGATTCGGGGTGCCCGAGGTGGTAATCACAGATAATGGAACTCAATTCGCGGATAAAGGATTCAGGAAGTTGATGTCCGATCTTAAAATCAAGCATCGATTCACGTCGGTGGAGCATCCCCAAACAAGCGGTCAAGCGTATAAAGAAACAAAGTACTTCTCAACGGATTGAAAAAAAGGTTAGACAATGCTAAAGGAAATTGGGTGGAAGAACTCCCTTATGTCTTATGGGCATATAGAACAACTCCCCAAAGCTCCACGGGAGAAACTCCGTTCCGATTATCATATGGGAGCGAAGCTGTCATCCCAGTCGAAATCGGAGAACCGTCTTCGAGAACCACAAATCTGAAATCACCGTAAGACAACGAACAAGCTTTACGAGAAGAGCTAGATCTTATAGAAGAAATCGGGATCACGATCCTCAAGGAAGCCATCAACAAACAAAGGATAGCCACCGTTATAATCGAAAGTCGTCCCGCGGAGTTTGACGTCGGCGACCTCGTCTTGAGAAGAGCCGATGTAGGGTTGAAAAATGCATCACAAGGCAAGCTAGCACCAAACTGGGAAGGTCCATATCGGATCACGACAAAAACAGGAAATGGCGCTTTCGAGCTAGAAACCTTAAAAGGCAAGGCGATCCCAAGAACATGGAACGCCACCAAACTCAAAAAATATTATAGTTAGACTTGCTTTGCTAAGGCATTCTATTTCCGATCTTGTTTAATATAGACTTGCTTTGCTAAGGCATTCTATTTCCGATCTTGTTTAATATAGACTTGCTTTGCTAAGGCATTCTATTTCCGATCTTGTTTAATATAGACTTGCTTTGCTAAGGCATTCTATTTCCGATCTTGTTTAATATAGACTTGCTTTGCTAAGGCATTCTATTTCCGATCTTGTTTAATATAGACTTGCTTTGCTAAGGCATTCTATTTCCGATCTTGTTTAATATAGACTTGCTTTGCTAAGGCATTCTATTTCCGATCTTGTTTAATATAGACTTGCTTTGCTAAGGCATTCTATTTCCGATCTTGTTTAAACATAGACTTGCTTTGCTAAGGCATTCTATTCCGATCTTATTTAATGTAGACTTGTTTTGCTAAGGCATTCTATCTATCGATCTGATTTCTATATAAAATCAAAACATCAATCGATACCGCTATTTTTACCTAATAAATTTAGGTTAACACAAAAGGGAAGAGATATCCGAGATAATAACGTGATCCACAAAGAAAACCAAAAATATGACAAGTTAATACGGAGATATCATTACAAAAATACGATTCTGGTAGGACCCTCGATTTCAAAAAAGCAGATGAAAGTAAGCAAATTATACATCTCTCGGATAAACGATCCTTGACACTTCGTCGATTCCGGTCAAAATCAACAATATGACTGGTCATGAACCCCAGACTCGGGTTAAGAATATCACGATCGGCAACAAAGTTAGGATTAACTACGGCGACTTGGTCAGCGGCGTTATTGAAAGCTTCGACAATGCCCTCCCGACCCATCCGAATAGCCTTCTTCCGATCTTCCGGAGCTTTAACATTTAAAGCGATAAGTTTCTCGATCCATTCTCGAAGCTCGGGAAAAGTATTGGCCGAGGACGGCCGCCAACTCCGCGATCTTAGCATCTTTTTCTTGAAGCTCGACGGTGACCTTTTCAAATTTTTCATTTAATCGCTTCAGTCACCTCCACCGCTTCTTCTCGATCTCAAGTTGTAGCGCTTAGCTTCCAAGTCTTGGTGATCGCTTGTAAAGATCCACATCTTTTGAGATTTCTCGAGATCGCCCGAAGTGGACTTCTGACTTTCCGAGTGACTCATACTTGGCTTCAAGATCTGTACAAATAGATAAAAACATAAGTATAAAAGAAGTTGGAAGACCGGGTGGGACGAGCTTAGGAAATCGAAACCGTACCTTTAATTTTGAGAGTGCGACCATTTTATCCTCCTTCACCAAGTCGACCATCCTCGAGAACACCGAGAGTGAAACTCCGAAGGGGTCGGCTTGGAATTCCTCGCCTCTTGAGGTCATATATGCCCGTGGATCAAAAAGGAGCAAAGAGCTTATGTTTTTGTGCTTCTTTTTGAATGATCACTCGGATCGATCACATTTTTCTCCGATCTTGGGGTTTGGACTTGGAGGAAGTTGACCGGATGGTTGCTTCCTTTTTCTTGTGAATGGTCGAGCTTCCTCTTCGTCTTCCCCCCGGGATTAACCACGATAATGGGCTCACCGAGTGACAATTCCCGGAAAGTTTCCTGGTGGAACCTCCATACTACTCCCGACGTGAGGTATCACCGGGTGATTTCTTCAAGTGCTAAGGCTTTCAAAGCCGCCATATTAAAATCTCTGAGCCATGCTATCTACGAGATTAAATACAAGATTCGTTAGAAAGGTTATGCAAATAAAGATCTACAGATATAGAAGCAAGTGAGACATAGTAAAGAAATAAACTAAGTGGGAAACATTTAAAAAAAAAAAAAAAACCCACCTAAAGCTTTCTCGACATGCTCAAACTTAACTGATGCCACCAACAACTTAGTATCAAAACCCCGGTGATTCGCCCTATGTTCATTGTTGGTGACGATCCGATCCGCAATAAATCGGAGCACTTTCAAGGTATTACGATCCTCCATGTTTAGATGATTCTTTTCAACAGAACGCCTTTTTGATTAAATCTCTCGTCGAATCCAACCAAGAGGAAACTTGGTGGTGAGAACAATGTCGTTCTCGGCATTAAATGTCCCAACTCGGTCTACCATCATCGGCAACAACACCGGTTCGACCGAGAAAAACTTATTTTTCCATTCATACTTCAAACTTTTCGAATATGGCGAAAAACCTTGATTCTCGCTCTGGATCGGAGGCATAATGCTCCAAGCGCGCAGTTTACCATTGTTCTTCTCGGTCCTTTTATTGACTTGAAACATATGTAAGAAAAGTTGAAGGAAAGGGCCGACCTAAATGAATGCATACCACCAAAAGCTCGTCACGAATGCCCAAGCATTTGGGTGAAGTTGGGATGGGGCTATTTCTAACCTAGCCAAAAGCAGATTGTTGGAAGGCCGTGAATGGAGGACGGATGTGCATGTGAGCTAAGGTCGTCCAAAGAAATAATAAACTTGAGAGAATGCGGATAAGTGGCCACATGCTCGCCCTGTCCCATTCCAAAGACACGCCATCGCTCAGGATCTTTGGCATAAAGCCTTTTTGAATAATTGCTGATGTCGATCTCCGGAGACAATATCGAATCTGTATTACGGAGTTTTTCGGATACCTGGGAGTAGTCGCGAGGCGAGCCGAGGGGAACTACGGGAGGTCGACATTGTTAACCCGGAATCTTCATACCCGTATAACAACTCAAAACTTCCAGGTATCTTAGGCTCTTTACCTCTTCTATCTTCACCAACATTTTCCTCTTACGGGTCGGAATGGTCGCCAACATTTCTTCCATCCGATTGAAGATCGGATTTCGAACTCGAATCAAGATCGGAGTCGTCTCAAGAGCTCGGATCTAAATCCACATCCACTTGAGCCTCGAGTTCGGATTGTTGGGGCGGAAGGGTGGACGATTCTTCGTCGGAACCTTCTTCATCATCTCTTCCTCAGTAGGAAGACATTTCTTCCTCGTATTTCAGTGAAGCCATGCTCTCCTATCTAATGGATTAGAATCGGTTCTAGATGCCATTAACTTTCCGATATCGGGCCTCTCAGACTTGCGAGCTTGCTCGGCTTGGTCTATAAGTCGGAGCGTTTTGCATGAGTTGTCTGCTTTTGTTTCGCCGATTTTACCTACAGGGGAATGGGGCAAGCTATCGAGGATAAAACCATAAGAAGATGTTGGGTTCACGAACAAGATCGGAACCCGACACGAAAACCCCATCGGCAAATAAGATGGGCGGTGAGGCTAGATCTCGGCCGGTGCAATTGAAAACGAAGCGCAACGAAGAAACAAATTATACAAAACACAACAAAAAGTAAATTCAAATAGAAGCACTAACCTCGTAAGAAAGTCTTGAGAAAGAATGAAGAGATTTGATGTCGAAATCGAAGGAGCGAGCTCGGAGAGCTTAAAACCACAAAGTCGGTAGCTACGAGTGAAGCAGAAACTAAAAAGATGAATGAATTACCCTCGCTTGTATTTATAGGGTTACGAGATATGACGAATGCATTATTCATTCAAGCGACGCACTCAATCGTAATCGAAGCGACACAAGAATCGAGGAAGTCATCATTAAAAAGACGCCTCGAGTAATCGTGGAGCGGCCACATCGATCAACACGTGCATTTAATGCTCTGTCGAAAAAAGAAATAATATTAAAATGAAAGCGTCACCAACACTCAACCATCTTCAAAGATCGGTGAAATATGATTCGGTTTCAACCATCATTAAAGATCGGTGATGCAATTCGGTTTAAATCATCTACAAGATCGGTAAAAAGTCCGAACATAGCTATTTTCTCCAATCTCACTTAAAACGATTTATTTTTATACATATTTCAAGTCTAGTTTAACCTAACATGCCAAACCGACTTGGGGGCAAATGTTATGGAGAAATCACACGCATACTATTTGCACCCTCTCTCGCTCAAAAGGCCAACTAATTGGGCCTTGGCGCCCAAGGCCCATAAACGTTCATCCAACGACCTACCATGCACCTCCACAATCAATGGCTCGGATGATAACACCCAAGTGCTTCCTAATCCTATAAATATTGCATTTATTCCAAGAGAGAAGACGATTAATTATCACTCATTTGCATTAACTCCATCAAGCATCGACTTCAAAGATCTGAGTATTTATGCAGTACACCCCACCGCATCTCGGAACAACCAAATTTCGGAACAATCACTTCGGACATAACTCCAAATTGATCAAAACCTTATTACCTACCAACTATCTCGGATATACTTATCTTTAGATACGGTACAGAACAGATTTGATATCCAAGTCGCAAAAACCCCCCCTAAACCCTAAATCGAGCCACTCCCACACCAACCACAAAACAAAGTGTCACTCCTTACTTCTGGCGGAGGCACAACCACATGACACCACCATTCAAAGTCGGATGAGCCTCTCTACGATGTGAGGTAGCTGAGCCACCATCACCAGACGATTTGCCAAGCACCAAAACCTTGTATATGCTGTGCATTGACACTATTTGCAAACAACATCTGTTGGAGAATTTTGAGGACAAGGTGCTTTAGCAATAAATACCTAAAAACTTCAGGGCAAGTCCTTGCGCCAATTCAACATACCTTCAATGTACATATATTAAAAGACTGCAAAACTAATCTTGATCTAAATTAAACCATGTTTAGATGTTGGTAAATCAGACTATATAAGGATCTGAGTCGACCAATCAGACACATTTTCAGAGGTTTTGGTTGAACATAACATCATTAAGCTAGAATAAAAGCTCTCAACATATAGCATTTTCATTGATATTTTTTTGGTGAATATATAGCATTTTCATTCATATGCAACAAGGAATGAATCTACATAACATGCACAACAAAATTAAAACACCAAAATTTTATTACATGATCACACTGTAAGGACCAAATGTTATACACTACTACAGCATGAAAAAGAAGACAACATTTCAAGCAAGAGATGGTGGAATAGAAACATTGTTGAGTCGCTCTAGAACCAAAATAAGTGCCTGAGTACCCAAATTACCTTCACCATGAGCCTTAAGGGAAACATAAAGCTGCTGAGCAAGTGCTAACCCAGGCAAAGCAATACCCATATTCTGACACTCCTTCAAACAAATCCCTAAATCCTTCACAAAATGATTCACAAAAAATCCAGCTTCAAAATCCCTCTTCAATATCCTCTTCCCATATAAATCAAGCGACTTTGAACCCGCCGCACCGGTTGATATAGCATCAAGGTATAACCCAACGTCAAGACCCGCTTTGTGAGCATATACCATCCCTTCTACTAACCCTACCATTGTTGACGCTATTGTTACCTGATTCGCAAGTTTCGCGAATTGCCCTTTCCCGCTACTACCCATGTAGTTCACTTTCCCCAACGGAGAAAACAGCGGTTCTAATTTCTTCACAATTGATTCATCTCCGCCGGCGAAGATTGCTAGGGTTCCGTTTTTCGCGCCGCGGTCACCGCCGGAGACAGGGGCGTCGATGGAGTGGGAACCTTTGGAGGATGCAGCGGCGGCGATTTCAACCGCGAGGGAGGGTTCTGATGTTGTCATGTCGATGAGGATGCCTCCTTGTCGGAGTCCGGCGAGGGCGCCGGTTGTGGGATCGAGAAGGACGGAGCGGACGTCGGAAGGGTAGCCCACGATGGTGAAGACGACGTCGGATTGGGAGGCGACGGCGTGAGGGGAGTTGACGAGGTGGGCTCCGATGTCGACAAGTGGTTGGGCTTTGGAAGGTGTGCGGTTGAAGACGGTGAGGGAGTAGCCGGCTCGGATGAGGTGGGCGCACATGGATTGGCCCATTACGCCGGTGCCGATCCAACCCACGCGGGTGTTTGATGGGCTTATGGGCTCGGCGGTTGCCATGAAGCTGAGAAGGCGAGTGTGATAGTGGTGAATATGGATACGACGGTAAAGTGAACGGAAATGTAGTAGGATAGGGAGTGCCATTCCTCTTCTTTTATTTGCCACATAATATATTCGTGTTCGATTATCTTGTCTTCTTGGGCGACGTGTGTATGTTCGAGAGTTACGATGGGATGGAAACGGAATTTACATTTAGCGCATGTCCCTTTGGGGGAGCGGATTGTCTCCGGTGGTCCAATCACTGGACAATATAAAGTCAATTAGTTTCAGCCGTTCATTCCTTGTAATTAGAGATCAGCGGTTAATATTAAAACACGTAGCAAGACCATATTGTGACACAAAGTGATGGATGGATAAACGCTGCCTCAGGCCAACGCCGAGGCGAAGTTGCACAAGGCTTTGACAGCACACAGTGGAGAAACGTCGTGATGTGGTGGCAGAGAAATTTGACAGCTTTAGTCTTCTGCTTGGGATGTTTTTGATTCGAATTTGGTATATACATGGGAAGCTTCATACCCTTGAATTGAGGTAGATTTAGATCTGGTGGGAAACCTTTTATTTGTTGAAGTTGTTGATGCAACTATTGTAGCTGCCGAGGATTTGGTCCTTGTTGGATACCATCTTTGGGTTGGTTATTGTTTCCACCCTTTTGATTTTGATTTTAATTCTGACCTTGGTTGTTGTTGTTTCCCCACCTTTGCCATGCTCAATTTGCACGTGTTCATAAATTGGTTAGCAAGGTGGTTCTGAGCAGTTTTGTTATTATTGTTTTCGTTTGGGTGGTTCACTCCATAGCTATGTGCGTGTTTTCTTGATTTCATGCTTTTTGTAAAACAGCGAAGGAGAAGACGGAATGAAACTTGGTAAGTGTTTTAATGAGGTGTTTTAATTTCGACCCTTGATTTCTCATTAAAAAGAACGAATGGGTGATATTAATCCACTTCATATTGTTCAGTGATTGTTCCACGGGAGACAATCCTCTCCCTTGCATATTGTTCCATGTTTGGTAAGAACGAAAGGTACGGGAAAGAAAATAAAGCATTAAATAGTTATCTTTTGAAACACTTTTTATGTTGGTTATACATGATTTAAAGGTTGCATACGCTCGATTTTGCGGAAAACTCACATGTTTACAAATTTTTCCTTCAAGATGTCTGAGTAAAGTGATAGTTTAGAATCTCAAGTAGGTAGTTCAGTTGGCGAGTTAAAATATATTGAAGAAGTGTATTAAATGAGTGCAAGAAGGTGTTAAAATATATTGAAGGAGTGCATTAAATGAGTTCAAACCCGAGAAACTAACATTTCTCTCTCCCCCACTAACATTGCTTATCAAAAAAAGAAAAAGTGATAGTTCAGATTTTAGGAGTTGAAACCCCACAAACTAACATCCCTAGTTCACCAAACAATTAACAATTAATATTTGCCTATAAGAAAAGTGCACCCTTTAAATATATTTTTTTCTTTTTTCTATTTAATAGGGGCTAAGCCCCCAAAGTAAAACAGAAACTAACAAGAAACAAGTCTGGTAATAACATTCTCTACAACATCAAAGAGCAATAATGGTCTTACAGAAATAAGACATTGTTCATAAATAATCTGTTACAGATTGGGCCACGCAAGGCGAAACCCATTCCGCGGCCACGTACTGCACTTAACTGGGCCAGTTCGTTGAGGCCCAAAGCCAGCGACTGGATCCATGAATAGATAGTCTAGATCAAAACCCTAGATTGGACGGCTTTGATCAATTAGGTCAAACACACTATGCCTGCTATAAATAGCCATCTGCACATTACCCAATGTATGCACAATTTCCCATGTTTACCTGTAATAGACTTCACTTGCAAAATTGAGCGTCAGAGTGTCTTTATAGGTACACCTCCCCCCGGATCGGAGCTCGGTTGATCAAGCTCGTACACTACTAACTATCCATGATCGTCCCAGATTCTGAGATATGGTACTAAACTCATCCGCGCAACAACTGGCCTCCTTGAAAACGTGCATAAATCAAATCTCCCTAGGAAGTTTGAGGACCTTGCAAATCTTTCAAAAAAATACGCCATCCTGAGACGCAACCATTCTCTAAACTAATAATACTATCACACACACCCTTGGTTCTTATACTCTTTTAGTATCTCTTATCTCGCCAACTGAGCTATCTACGAGGAATTAAAGGGTACTCTTGATTAATACACTCTATTTAAAGGGGTGGACTTAGCTAGTACTCAGTTTCATTCTCTAGCGATGGAACAAATTGAAGCCACACTTTACTTACATCCCGAGTGATTTCTGGATTAGTCGAGCCTCTTTTCCTTGTACATTAGAGCAGGATTCAAAGACCTCTAACCCACAAAAAAAAGTCTTACAGAAAAGGAGGAAATAAGTTTTTTTTTTACAATGAAAATAAGTTTGGTTGTTATTAGTTCTTGTTCCAAACCCTTTCACCCTAAGGTCTTGTTTGGCAATGTCAAACCAATTTTAACGAAGAAATCATAGGATAAACTCGTAAAAACAAAATAAAAATAATTGGTAACTACTAGCTTATAAAAATTTATCACTAGTTTATTGCATTTTTTCATACACTATATGAAGTAGTATTTGAGTATTTGAGATTATGATTTTAACATTTTCACTAACCACGATTTTGGTCCAAGAGATTTTTCACGAATTTGGTCCCCTATTTTCACTAGCTCATGATTTTAGTCCCCCAATAATTTTTTCCACGAATTTAGTCTCCCTATTTTCGCAAATTCACGATTTTAGTCCCCCTATTTCTCCAATTTTTAAAATCAAAGTCTCCCTCTAGGAAAAATAGGGGGACTAAAATCGTGAGTTTGCGAAAATAGGGGGACTAAAATCATGAGTTAGTGAAAATAGGGGACTAAATTTGTGAGAAAAATTCTTGGGGACTAAAATCGCGAGTTCTTGAAAATAGGGGACTAAATTCGTGAAAAAAATTCTTGAGGGATCAAAATCGTGAGTTAGTGAAAATAGGGGGACCAAAACTGTAATTAAGCCTTTTTGTTTTTACACTTATATTATTTTAATGAAATTCCTTATTTATTCTACATAAATTGAACTCTCTTCCTCTCTCTCTTTAATTTTTAAGTATTGATTAAAAAAAGTCATTTATGTTATTTTAAATTTATAGTATGTTAATTCTACTGCTAATTTTATCAAACAATTTATATTCAAACAGTTAGCTTAACCTCTTTCAGCTATTGGCTAATATATACTAATTTTTTGTTTTGTTCAAATTCATTTTTATTGTAACATTAAGACTGATTTTTTTCTTGTTTGTTATTATCATTATCATTTAAATGAATCATTTCTTCTCCATTTGGACATTTTTTTATTTTACTGATAAAATAAATATATTAAATGTGATAGTACATTTAATTTATCTTTTGATTTTTCTGAAATATTTTAGGTTGAGGATATTTATGTCATTTTAGCTTTGGACATATTTTGTGCTTTTGAAATTCAAAAAAAAAAGTCTCACTCTGATTTTATAGACAATTTCAATGATATGAGATCGTTGGTTTCCGAATTTGATCTTGATGTGAATGTGTAATAGTGTGTGGTGTTTATTAACCGAACAAAAATTGAATAAAACTGGAAACAATCAAGTTTTTTTTTACAATGGAAATAAGTTTTTTTTACAAAGAAAATAAGGTTTTAATCCCTCAAAATATTCACGTGATATTATATTTATTTATTTATTTTGAAAAAAATGTGATATTAAGCTGAGAGTAGCTTGTCAAAAAAGGGAAATGCTGGTTGTTACGAAATAAATTTCGTACAAAAGAGACGAAAGAGATTTTAGCCTATCTGTACTTAGTTTTTGGTTGCATAATTATTTGTTTTCTTCTTTTAATCTCATTCCTCCGTAAACAAGAGGCTAATACATAGATAGGAAAACACTCTCCAAACAATTGGAATACGTGGTGCAATATGAGAGCATGAGTGTGTAATAAAAAAATGAAAAGAGGACAAAGCTGGTTTTCACGTTAAAGGTATGATTGCGGGACCTATCTATTCTATTTAACTTTTTTACTTAAAAACAAATAAATTTGCATGTGGAAGAAAAAATTTCCACCAATTCGTGCGTTTCTTGTCACTTTGTGTTCGTAAAGTATAACATCGCATCGGAAGAAAAAATTTCCACCAATTCGTGTGTTTCTTGTCACTTTGTGTTCGTAAAGTATAACATCGCTCGTCAAAAAAATAAAGGGTTTTTTTTGTACCCCACCCCTTCCCCATATACTTCACCTAAAAGTGAAATCCCAAAATGTCCTTTTGAAAACATATATTTTTTTTCAAATTTTTTGGCCAATCGTATATACACCTGGGGGTATATATACGACTCTTACATTTGGGCATCGTATATACACTCCTGCCGCGTATATACGATGGCAAGACTTTCACCACCATAATCGTATATACGCGCCTTGGGGTGTGTATATCGATGCCTTTATAACATAGGGTCGTATATACACCCTCGGTGTGTATACGATATGTATTTTATTTTAATTCTAATAAAAATTAATTAAGCGCGAAAATAGGTTTAGTGTGTAGTTCGTTAAAACGCGTGGCGATGTTATACGTCGAACGAATAATTTAGGCTAAAAAATCGGTTTTTAGACAACATACTCCGATCGTAATGAAACCACGTACCATTAAATCAGAAAAAATCAAGAATCAAGACTTTAGAAATGACTTCTTATGGGACTACGGCCTCAAAATCCCAAATTCCATCGTTTACTATTTTTTACAATTTTTTTAAATTTTTCATAGTCTCCAAAAAATCTAAAAAATTTTGTATAGCCTTATTTTTGTTTTATTAGATTTTTAGTAGTGTTTTATAATTTTTTAGAGTAGTTTTGACACGACTAATCGTATTAAGGACATATATATGATGAGTTAAATTTGACCATCGTATATATGTCTAAAATGACATATATACGATGGGCCTTTTTTTTAAAAAAAAAAAAATAGATTGCAAATAGCATTTTGGAGTTTCACTTTTGGGTGGGGGTATATAGAGAAGGGGTGGGGGTATGGAAAAAACATCCCAAAAATAAATACTAGCTGAGAGCAAAACGAGGTCGTTGAATTCGATAGCAAATCGCCGTTTATGTATGACACACTATGAACTTTGTACGAAACCCTAATTTCATATAAATGGAATGCGGATAAGGTTTTTCCATGGGAGCTCTGCAACTCGCATATATCTATCCAACTCACACTTGTTACTTCCTCAACTCATTCTATCAGCAAATTTGAGATTGCTCTCTAGGTTTTGATTTCGAATACTCCATAGTTCTTCACTTCTACTATCTCAATGTATACCAATATCTCCAAAGCCCATGCATTTCCTCTCGCAACAAAATTATCTACCCACCCCAGATGCTTCAATTCACTCCCCACCCTCATCTCAACAAACCCCAGGTATAAATTTACAACCTTGGAAATGGGAAAATTCGGATTAGTGCTACAAATTGCCAGAAGATGTTGTACCGCGAGAAGTTTCTCTGGCGCTGGAAGCACTGAAAAGCAACTTCCTTGGCTAGAAAATGATCAAGTTAAAGAACGTAGAGTGATGGAGAAAAGGAAAATAAACAAGGTTAATAGTAGTAGGTCTATTCAAGAGGGGTCAGCATCAGCAAAAAAGGTTAGTGGTAAATCCTCTTGGGAGCAATCAGTTGAAAAGTTTGAGAAAACAAGTACAACTGTTCCACAATCATCAGCATTTTCTTTGAAAAGTGGTATTTCAGGTTCAGCATACAAGGAAAAGAGGAATGGATTGGTTGAGAAAGTGAGAGAGAATAGAAGTGATAGTGGTAGGACTAGGAGGTATGAGAAGTTTGATCAAAATGATGTAGATGTTGATGATGAAATGGAGAGGGAGGAGGAAGAGGAGGGTGTTGATGATCCAAGGTGGGATAACATAAAGAATAGGTTCAAGGGAATGGTGAGAGAAAAAGAAAGACCTGAATATCGAAGATGGGATAGGCAAGAGAATTGGGGTAGAAAGACATGGAAAGAGGCAACAGAATCTACTTTACCAAAGATTGTTGGTGAGGGAATTTATGGAGTTGGTCCAGTTTTAGCTGCACTTTCAGCTGGAAGAAGAGAATTCTATGCATTATATGTGCAACAAGGGTTAGATTTGAGTAGCAACAATAGGAAAAAGAAGGACAAGAAGGGGTTTGAGAGAGTTCTTAAGATTGCTGAAAAGATGAATTTAAGTATAAAAGAAGCATCAAAGCATGATTTGAATATGTTGGCTGATAACAGACCTCATCAGGGTTTGGTTTTAGATGCTTCACCACTAGAGATGGTGAAAATAATGGAACTGGAACCTGTTTCTATTGAGGAAGGGAAGGGTTCTCTTTGGGTAGCATTGGATGAAGTTACTGATCCTCAGAATTTAGGAGCAATAGTTAGGTCTGCGTATTTTTTCGGAGCTTCTGGGATAGTGTTATGTGCTAAGAATTCAGCACCATTGAGTGGTGTTGTGAGCAAAGCAAGTGCAGGTTCGCTTGAATTAATGGAACTTAGATATTGTAAGAACATGATGCAGTTTTTAGTGTCTTCAGCTGAAAATGGTTGGCGAGTTATCGGGGGTTCGGTTTCCTCGAAAGCTATTCCTCTGCATGAGATTGAAGCTGGTCCACCAACTATTCTTGTTTTGGGTAGTGAGGGAACTGGTTTGAGGCCTTTGGTGGAGAGATCATGTACTGAGTTGGTTACAATTCCTGGGAATATGCCTTTAGACTTGAGTAGTAGTACTAGTGAATTGGAAGGTGAAAGTTCTGGTTTAAATGGTGAGTATGGTAAAGGGCTCCTTTCATTTTTGGCTGTGGAAAGCTTAAATGTTAGTGTAGCAGCTGGTGTGCTTCTTCATCACCTAATTGGTAAAAGGTCTGTCGATTCTTCGGCAAGCAGGCAAATAGAGATGTCTGAGTGAGACTGCAAGGATTTAGTTTATGTAGTCTGTTCTATGCTAGTGCATCCTGAAAGAGTGCTGTTTTGTTTCTTTGAATAGATTGTAATTCCTCCTCTTTTATCATATGATCATAATACAATCACAATTTTGATTTAGACTGCATTTTAACTTGAAGATCAAATATATTTGACACCATTACTTGAATCAAGTGAAATGATAAGTTAAGTTGAGAGTTGGTGCTTTTTTTGGCTATCAGTTTGAAATTCTTAGTTTATGGATGTATATTACTTTTAGTTTAAGTTCAGTCTTAAACTAAACTTAGAGACATGCAGCTTCAAGCTCTTATTGGTCTCATTGCTGAATGGTGAGGAATCTGAATGTGGAGGTTGATATGCAGTTGAAGTTCTACCAGTTCGAGCATGAATTGGAAGGTTGTATTCTGAATCCTCTAATTAATATTCTTACACATTCTCCTGCTTGGTATTAATTAAATTTCATACGTTAGGCCTTTTTGGTTTCTATTTCCCTTCTCTGTCTTTATCTTTAATGACAAAAGAGTACATTGTTTAAAAGATTTATGTCCTGTTTTCACTTGGTTTATCATCACTTATCTAGTATTTCCTATACAAACATTTGAAAACAGGATATAAATTTAAAATAGACATTTTTATAATTAGAAGTAAAAACAAAAAATGAAATAAAAATCAATTAGGCCCTTAGGGTGTGTTTGGGAGTTTGGAGGGGAGGGCATAGGACTAATAGTGTAAATTTATTAGTGGTGATGAGAAAAATGATCCCGCTAAACCCTCTCAAATCCCTCTCCTAGTTCATTTTTGGATCTTCTCCAAAACCCTCCAAAATTGGGGAAATTGGGGAATTTTGGAGGGGCTCCAAAAAAAATAGGAGAGGGGTTTGGGAGGGTTTAGGGGGATAGGTTTTCTCCCTATCACTAAATAATTTACACTATTAGTCTCATGTCCTCCCCTCTCCTCCAAACTCCCAAATACACCCTTAATCATTTATAAGCGCCAACAGTTCTTAATATTCTGTATGATCTGAAGATGGTGTGACACTTCTTTTAGATTTTTGAAATTCTACTATAAACAATTTGAAAGGGAGTATTAACATAACAGATGGAGTTGCTACTATGTGGACACTTATAGCACAATAAATTAAAAATAGGGTCATACTTCGTACAACTCTCCCCTATTCACTGAACACCTCCAACCCTCAAATATTCCAAAAGTACTCTCACGTGAAATGCTCCCCACACTGCATTTTGGTTTGGTTCGAAAGTTTACTTCTGTTCCGAATCGGTTTGAAAGTTTACTTTCGAATCACCCCCAAATCAACGCCAAACAACAAAGGCAACAACATGCAACACTCCAATCCAAAATAATTGAGCTTTTCAACAAAAAGCAGCTCCACCTAGCAAAAATTGACATTCATGAGCATAGTAGAGCCAAACTCCACCAAATCTTCCTCCTATGCAGCTTCAAACCCTAGGTCAAACATGCAACCCGATCTACATCTAGATCCTGCTACCCTTACATGTGTTGCAAATATTGTACTAGTACTGATCGCAGAGCATCTGGAGGTCGAAGATTCCAGTTACCAACCAATTTCCGTTCTACAGCAAGAGCAGCAATAGTTTGAGCAACAACATTTCTGTCTCTTCCCACCCAGGTGAAACCAATGTGTTCAAAATTCGCTCTTAGATTAGATATATCATTGATAATACTTTGAATTTCTCCTCTAACCAGTTCCCTTCTTGATGCTTCAACTAGCGCCTTGTTGTCGGGTTCGAAAATGACTGCTTTGAGGCCCAAATTGCAGGCAAATGAGACAGTTTCACGCAAGTTGAGCGCTTCAGCCATGAGGGGAGACGACACAAAAAGAGGCTTAAAGAACGCAGAGATCAAGGTATCTTATCATCTCTAGCTATAATTCCGGCCAACATATGAATAAGGGTGGTCCAATCAGCCCACTCCATGGACTGGCCCTACAAATGAGCCTAAATGTTTTTCTGAAATTTTTGTAAAAGAAAAATAAGGCTAATGAGACAGCTTTGAGGCCCAAATTGCAGGCAAATGAGACAGCTTCACGCAAGCTGAGCGCTTCAGCCACGAGGGGAGACGAGACAAAAAGAGGCTTAAAGAACACAGAGATCAAGGTATCTTATCATCTCTAGCTATAATTCCGGCCAACATATGAATAAGGGTGGTCCAATCAGCCCACTCCATGGACTGGCCCTACAGATGAGCCAAAATGTTTTTCAGAAATTTTTGTAAAAGAAAAATAAGGCTAATGGGGTGGTCCTAGCCCACAGGGCTTCGTGGTACTTTTGGTCTTGTGGGCACATGAATGTCTTTTTGGCTCCAATTCGGACTACATGGGTCAAATTGACAGCTATAGATAGAGGTTGGTGTTTGTGTGTGCAATATTACCAAATAGTGGCTAGAAGAAACTTTAAAGGGATAAGATGGTAGAATGGATCTAAGACAATGATATATGATATATTCCCTATCCATATGCCAATTTGCCACTATTATTCAATTATATATTGACAGAGCAGCAACCTTCCCGTTCTTTCCATGAAATTTATGTGTGGTCTACATACATTCACAATAATTTGCAGTCACTGTTGTTTAAGGAAGGGATTATGGAAGTGAAGCAGCAGGCTGTTGTAGTTCCGTGTTCGTAATCTTTTGACAATATATTATTATTACTTTGATTGAATTTAAAAATTGAAGTGAATGGCTCTTAACCTGTCACAATCTCACCGAAAAGTAGCAACAAAAAATTTCTTCTCTTATTAGGTAGATGTGACCTGATGAGCGGATACCTTTTGGTTGCAGTTCAAGGGAAAGCTTTCGGGCTCTTTGAGAGCTTACGAAAGTAATTACATTTACTTTACCTTAAGAGGACTAGTGAGAAGTTAAACCCGAAACCTCTCGGATACAACTCCAGTCATGCTCCACTATATCAACCCCTTGAGGTTTCCTGATGAGCTAATACTGCTAAGGTGAAAAATCCTTCAATACCTAGAAGGTTAAGGAGGTTGTGAAGTAGAAGAAGAAAATTTCTGATGCTCAAAGATGAAAAAGACAAGGTATTAGCTAATTTCTGATGCACATAAGCTACTTTAAAAAAGTTGTAGACACACAAATAGAAGGTGAAGAAGGTGATGAATTATTGTTGTCTACAACTTTTTTAAAGTATCAATACTACAATTTTTTTTCAAGTACTTTACGATTTTTTGAAAAAGACACAAAATACCTCAGTATTTACTAATTATTTATTGGTGTTTATGATTTTTTTGAAAGTATCAATAATACATTATTTTTATAAGTATCGTACAATTTTCTAAAAAAAATGCTGATTTTATTCACGAAACTTCTTCTCCGTGCATTGCACATGTAATAGTCTAGTATATACATTACTTAGGTCGATTCTGTCGTCATGCGATTTCTTTTGATGATGATTATGCGCCTGAGATGCAGATTTGAAAAAACATCAACATTTTATAAGGGGGTATAAAAATACGCAACACATATATATAAGACGAAGAGGTAACAATAGCCTTTGGTGGGATGAGACAACAATGTCGGTTCAAAAATATAGAGTGAGTGTATATTGGTAAACAGTGGGGTACAAAATGAGGGGTAAATTTTGATAATTAAAAAAAAGTGTTGGACCAAAAAAAATTGACAGGGTATGTCGGTCCAAAAATATAGAGTGGGGTATGTTGGTAAGCAGTGAGGTACAAAATGAGGGTATATTGGTAAATGGTGGGGTACAAAAATAGAGTGGGGTATGTCGGTCCAAAAATATAGAGTGGAAGATATATTAGTAAGCAAGTGGAGTACAAATGAGGGTATATTGGTAAATGGTGGGAATAAAATTTTCCCACCAAAAGTGGATAAAAAAAGTGTTGAGTGGGGGTATATTGGTAAAACAATTGGGTACAAAATGAGAGGTGAGGAAGTCAACGATTGTGTATTAATTAAGAGAGATAATAATAAATAAAAAGATTGTTGGACAAATAAAAAATTTGTCGGGGTATGTCAGTACAAAAATATGTAATGGGGTATATTGGTAAACAATAGGGTACAAAATGAGGGTATATTGGTAAATGGTGGGGTACAAAATATAGAGTGGGGGTATGTCGGTCCAAAAATATAGAGTGAGGGTATATTGGTAAACAAGTGGGGTACAAAATGAGGGTATATTGGTAAATGGTGGGGTACAAAATATAGAGTGGGGGTATGTCGGTCCAAAAATATAGAGTGGAGGTATATTGGTAAACAGTGGGGTACAAATGAGGGGTATATTGGTAAATGGTGGGAATAAAATTTTCCCACCAAAAATGGATAAAAAAAAGTGTTGAGTGGGGGTATATTGGTAAACAGTTGGGTACAAAATGAGAGGTGAGGAAGTCAACGATTGTGTATTAATTAAGAGAGATAATAATAAATAAAAAAGATTGTTGGACAAATAAAAAATTTGTCAGGGGTATGTCGGTACAAAAATATATAATGGGGGTATATTGGTAAACAATGGGGTACAAAATGAGGGGTATATTGGTAAATGGTGGGGTACAAAATATAGAGTGGGGGTATGTCGGTCCAAAAATATAGAATGAGAGTATATTGGTAAACAGTGGAGTACAAAATAAGGGGTATATTAGTAAATGGGGGAAAAAAAAATTCCCTCACGCTACCACCTCCTGACGCTGACCATTTGAGCTACCACAATTTCATGTTACTAATGTGTATTACATTATGTTTATTTTATTCTTTCTTTTATTGCAAAACATTTTACCTACTTTTTATATCTATTTATTATTTATTTTGATACATATATATTTGTTATTATATATTACGTTTATATATTATATTTATTTGACATCTAATATTTTGTATCACATTCCATAGATTTTATTCTATATATTTACTAACTAGAATGTTATTAAATATAAGTAATTTTATTCATTTCAACATTTTTTTAATTCTCATCTTATAAATAATATTATATATCTAAAATGTTTGTCACATATTTTTGTATTCAGCTTGATGCACATACAATTATAATCAATATACAACTTTGATCGATTAGTCTGAGAGTACAAGGGGTACTCTAACCCATGGTACAAGTCAACATGCAATTAAGTTAGACACATGACTATTCCGCCCTTCAATACAGTGCACTCCTACCGAAAAACCACCTGCTCCCATACTAAGAGTTATCTAATTCCTACCCCGTTGAATGGGCCACTTCGAGACATGTCGCCACCAATCTCTAGAGAGAAACACCCAAAATCCGCCCGGAGTCGACCTTCCACCAACAGGACTCACAAGAACGCCAAACCCCTTCATTGAAGCTGCCAACTAATATTTGGTCCACAGTATATTTTTAGTTTACAACGTTTGTGCTTAATATTTTTCTATTCACTACGCTGCACTTAGAAAACGAGTAGAGAGAATAAACAAGATGACAGAACACATTGATCCTGCGGTTGTCAACGTCAATCACCTTAGTCAAAAGCAAGCTAAATGTCCTTATGCAAAGGTATATTTGCTATATATTTGTAAGTTACTATTTATTATTACTATTTTGGACCGTATAATACTTATAACTAATTCTTGCTGTAATAACATCTCAATATGAAAATACTCCTGAAATTATATACCCTGTGGTTGTCACTACTAAATTTTAGAGTACTATTATGGCAAAAACATTGATCATGTGGGTCTCTCATAATATACTGTGGTACTATTGCTATTTGGAATTTTGAACTTAGTGGTACAAAGGAAAAGACCATCTTTTCCACTAACTACTCTTGGCTACTCTTGCTATTTACATGTTAAAAGAGTGGTATCACAAAAAGTATAGATTTTGTATTCTTTAGAGTCTCTCTTCTCTTTCCATTCGTTCTCTCCCAATTTTTACTTTTGAATTTATTCAAACTACTAACATAACCATGTTTTTTTTAATTTGTTTTTGTCCTCCAAGGTAATTTTTCATCTTTAGGTATAAATATTATTCATTTTGGGTATGGTCATGTGCCAAAGTCAAGGACACCTATGTTATTCGTCTCATTTATGATAAGACTGAACCCAATTACACAATCTTATAAATATTTAATTAAATCATATGCAGCAAACAATTGTATTTTCTTTTGAAGCAGCAAACAATTGTATTGGATAGCAGAGATCACTATATATAAACACTATTTTATGTTGTTGGGTACCGTCTATAATTGAGAAATCAGACTACATGAATGTATTATGTCCTACCATTTTTAATCAAAAGTATGCAACATGAGCCATTTTCGCAAAGAAATATACGATAATCCTTTTAAATTGCAACGCACATATTTCTTGATAGATTTTTGGTGGATTCTTTTTTGATAGATTGTAAGCCATATATACAATGTAGTATAACCCTTTGAGGTATTGTATTGTGACTGATGGATTTTTATTAATGAGCAAAGTTATATTATACGGGGTAGTCAAACTCATTTATTAGATATCATGCTAAATTAGAGTTTAGTATAGCGGAGATAGAAATACATTAGAGTTTCGCGCTGCTATTTCAAATTAGTGTGAAGAAGTATTTAATCTTTTGATCGTTTGTTTTTCATAAAACAAAATAAAGGAGGATACTAAATCCCTTACTGAGAAACTAACACCATTAGATTCAACGACGTAATCTACCATCAGAGAGAGGGGTCGTCCTGATCCTCTCAAAGGTCAGGGGAAATGATGGCAAACCTATCATATTAATTTTTCTTAACTTAATTATTAAAATGCATTCTTAAACAAAATAAATGTGGACACAAATATTTTATAAATTCTTAAAAAATAAATTTGTCATTCTTAATATGTTATATCAAAATATATTTTTAAAAGTGACGCCCAAATGTCTATTTAAGAATATGGAATCAAAAATAATATTAAAAATAATTTATTGAGCATTTTTAAGGTATGCAAAAAAAAGTGACTTGTGATTTTATACGTACTATACCTATTTTTATCAATCATTAGTACTGTCACGGGTCATGCGGGATAACTAATGACGCATCGGTTCAGCCATTAACCCAGTGATGATCTGATCGAGTTGATCACCGGGTCAGTTTTAATAACATTGATAAAAATATAGAATTGTATTATTTGCTTGTTCCAAATTAGCTTATGGATTTCAAATAGTTATTGTCATATCAGTTACTTAGCCAATATTTTTACAAGCACATGAAAATGTTGGATTTCAACATATTTGTATCATATGTTTGCATAGTGTACTCAAGCTATATGTATTAACATCGGAGTCATGAATAGATAATACCTATTAACAGATCTCTCCTTGAAGGGTCTGTATACAACATCTCTAAATTTGCGGTAGTTTCTTAGTGCAGGAAGTACGTGCATGAGGAACGAGTACAGGCTGAATTTGAAGTTGCAAGCTATCATTATTTTTGTTTTTCGTGTGGGTCTTTTCCTCGAACATCGATTAATACAATTCGAGAAAACGATATTTATATATATATACACGTTTTGACAAATAATTTAACATACAAATTTGTATAAAATATTTATAAATATATGTTGATAATACATTTTTCTAAAATTATTATACAACATAATAGCTAAATTTTAGATAGTATCCAGAGTATTTAATATCTCACACAATGCAGTTAAATATACAACTTCAGTTTTTTTAATTCCTAAAAAAATTGTCAACCTCGGAGCCGTCGGTGACTATTTCGGGAGTCATGATGTAACATCCCTAATTTCGTTAATTTCAAATTAAGAAATTAATGAGTGATTTATTATCCGAATAAATAATAAATCAAGTTTCGGATATGAGATTGTTACGAAAGCAATTTAAAATTTGCTAGAGAAAATAATTTAAGTGCATAACTGAGTGGAAATTAGTACTCTAAGGCTATTTTAGTATTTATGCCACTCACCCAAAATGATCTCCGAGACATCAAAAGTATCCAAAATACTCTCTCATTCCACACTTGTGATAAAATTAAGAAAGAAATAAGGAAAGAAGGGAACGGAACAGAGAGAGAGAGAGATAAGAAATGAATAAAATAAGAAAAAGAAAGAAAGAAGGAAAGGAATTAAATAAGGAAAGAATAAGAAAGAAAGAAGAAAGAAAAACGTGAAACAGAGAGAGAGAATGGAGACCCGAGAGAGAGAGAGTGAAGAAAGGAATGGCGAAGGAGAAGAAGGGAAGGAGGGGAGGATCTCCCTCCACGTAGCACCGGGTAAGGGGATTTATAGCTCGTTTTCTTCCATTTTTCGTCCTCTATCTATTGGTACCACTTTCACACTCTAATTTCTTTCCGTTTTCGTTTTGCCATTAATGGGTTTTGAAGCTCAAAATTGGGGATTTATGGATCTAAGCGAAATTGAAGCTTGGAATTGATGATTGGAAGCTCAACAACTGATGTGGAGTGTTCGGTTCCGGGTTTGGAGCGGATCCGAAGCATGTTCGTGTGTTATGTGTCGATCGAGCTTCGGAGAGTTTCGATTGTTCGTGATTTTCATCACGATAGGTGAGTTTTACTCGCTTAGGGAATTTTAAACATCGTTTTTGAACCATGTTTGAATGATTTTCAAATTTCGAAGTTTCGAGAATTTTAGAGTCAAAAACGCTATGTTACGAAAATGACGCGTGTTTGAAAATTTAAAACGAAACCATAATGCTTTGATTTTTGAATTGATATGTTTGGACTGGATTATGTGGAATATTGTTTGTTTGAATGTGTTTTAAAGTCGTTGGTGTGATTCGGTTGAATTTTCAAAGCTATTGGAAAAACCGTAAATTTTTGTATATGTGTAAAATTAATGATTTTTGAACAAATTGATGTCCTGGACTGGTTTTTGGTGATTATTATTTTTGGGATGTCCATATTTCAGAGGAAACTCTGCGAATTTTCGTTAGAAATTTTGACACGAGAACTCAAAGCGGTTTTGAATTAAAGCGGTTAATGTTACGAATATTTCAGTAAAACATAGTATACGTGTGAGAATCAAACTTTTGAATATAAAGTGATGATTGGACCGTGATATAGGTTCTTGATTGTTCTAGTATGGTATAATAACATATCATAGATATAATTATGTTTTCGGTATATGAATTATATCGAATATAGAAAATGGCCCAATGCGTGTATGATGTCTAAATTATATTGTGTATAGGAGACGGCCCAATGCGGGTATGATATTGAAATATATCGTTTATGGGTGACGACCCAAGAGGATAGTACACTAGGGAGAGGAAGTCATGAGCCCTCGAGCTAGGCCCATATGAGGTTGTTCATCGTGAGTGGATTGGGTTCACCGCAAACCAGAAGAAAAGAAAAATGGTTTAAGGTGTTGTACTAGATTAATAAAGAGGATAGTGCATAGCCATCAAGAATTGGGCTATGAACTATAGATAAGTAATTTAAATTGTACATAGCCATCAAGAATTGGGTTATGAACTCTAATGTAATTTATTTACCGGATTACCATTGATTGATTGTGTATTGTAATTCATATTGAATTACTAATAAATGGGTGTACTTAGGTTGGAATGAAATTCTCAATGCTATTGACCAATTCGGCAAGGAATTGGGGTGGTCAAGGCGTACTTAGGTTGAGAAGAAACTTCCAACGCTATTGACCAATTCGGCGAGGATTGGGTGCATCATAAATAATCTATTTGAAAGGATAAGTGTTTTATAAATGGACCGAGTGATAGGTGAGGGTCACGGTAAGACTCACTGAGATTTGTTATCTCACCCTACAAATGTTGTTGCTTTTCAGATTAATAGGGAAGAAGAAGGTTGTATGGCACGAGTAGGTGGCATGCTCAGACAGAAGATTGAATATTTAATCTTCCTTCTGTCTTTATGTTTTCCTTGTTACTTTTGTATTAGTTTATGACTTAAATTTGTTTAAGTTATTTATTGGTTTTCCGCTATTCTTGTAAGGATTGTAAATCTAAGCAAGGAAATTTATACTCTGTTGTAAGCTAATTTGTATGTTTTGGTATTTCTATTGATTAGAAATACTAGGGTGTTACATTTTGGTATCAGAGCGGTTCGACCTAGTCGGACGTAGAGACCTTATGGTCAAGAGATTAGATAGAGTCACTTAGGGATGTGTGATGAGCAATTGTTAGAACCTTCGGTATGTTATGTGAAGCTTTGAGCTTGATCAACTCAATTTTTCATGCAAAGTGCGGGAATGATAACGATTGGTTGCCTTAGCCCCGAAAATGTCCAAACCCTACACCATAGGAATTCTGGCCTTCTCAGTTTATCAGAGCACGCAGCGAAAGCAAAGGGCTACAGTTGGTGTTTTGAAGTAAGCAATGGGCAGCTAAATTGGTTCGAGGAAATTGTGGGCGAATGTTCAATCAGTGAACCAAGTGCGATTGTAGAATTGTAAGTGGAAGTTATTGTAGGTCATACAAAGAGCTACAATTAAGAAAAGCCTTTAGGCGGGAATAATGTGAAGATCGTAAGATCTCGTTAAGATTAACGGACACCGGAATCCTAATTATTGATTAGCCGGTCTATCGATTCATCGAAATATTGTTTTACAATAACCTTACCTTATGGTTAGAGTAAACCCCAACTTAGATCGCAGATTAGAGATATCCTTTTGGATAGCTGCGAGTCTTGATCATGTTTCTTTTTCCTTTACGCCATATTGCGAAATGCTATGAAGCCGACCTAGTAGGTTGTAGTTCAATCTCTGTATTGGCTCACGGAACCCAATGTTGATCGAGTTAGTTATGATCACGGTTTTTGAACCAAGTCTCAATCAAGATAAGAGCGTTAGGTGACTTGATGGTGACATGTCTTTGGATTTCAAACTATTCCCGTTATGGCAATATTTTAGAAAGAGTGATTCATGGATTGAAAAGACCGCACCTATATTGGATGCTAATGTTAAACTTTCGGATGAGGAATTTGGAAGGGCATATTTTTAATCTATTCCGAAAGCTCGTTTTCAATCAAGTTATAGAATGGGCATGGAAGGCGATATTTGGATGGCACTCATGGACCGTTATTCGATTCTAAGAAATGACAAGCAGTGAGGAAAATGAGATGTCACATGTGAGGAAATATATTCAAGATGATTGATATATATATTATGAGGAAGCTAGTCTCGGTATGTGAGAAATTTTCGATAGTTCTCCGACTTGTTTTATTTATAACTTCTAATCCGGGACTCCGATTCTTATGTTCCGGGATGCGTTGGAAAGCTAACGAAAATGTATACACATCTGAGTAGTTTGTGAATCAGTTGTTCAGTGGTATTCTGAACTGTATCTCGGTAATATCCCGAGTTGTTTGGTACTAAAGCGGTTGTAGAACATAAACCTATTATAGGCACAGGAAGTTGAAAGAGGATTTTAAGTCATTAAGATGAGATTCCTAAACACTGTTTTAGGATGATACTCATTATAGTTTTCCAATGGTTTTATTCCCGGAAAAGGTTGTTAGCGGCTATAGCTTTTCAACGATCGGTGGAGCTTCCAAAAGCGATCGATTATGAGATATGCCGCCAGTATATCCAAGGGTGGAACATTCAATTTCTTAAAGTGTTGTTGTTCTATAGTAAGACGGAATCAAGTGAGCGTGAGACACCTTACTTATTGTTAAGCAAGACGTGTTCCATGCCAAATGGATACGTTAAAGAGGTTATGTTTATGTTTGAACGTTTGTGGGTTTGGAGAGTTGTGGGACCAAAGGAATGACTAAAGTGGTGAGAATTGTTCTCGGAATCAACGTTGGAAGCATTATCTTGTGCCCGCTTGATTCCGTAGAAGAATCCTTCTATTTTGATTAGTTCTTTGATGAGTATAATAACCGGTTTGATTTCGTGATGAATCCAAACATAAACGTTCCGCTTAGAGAAAATCCTACTTAGCTAGGAAAGCGGTTATGTATCAAGCGAGGATCTATGTGGTTAGATTCTTTTATGCTTGAGTATTTGAGTATTAGACTCCATTCAAGAGAATGGTTGGCTTGAGAAAAGTTGTTTGACATATGATCCATACCTTAGTTAATGACCCTAAGGACCATGATGATGAGGCTGCTGAAGTATATAATAGTTATAACGGGAACTGTACTGTGCGGTGCTGCAAATTTGAAGGAGAGTATGAGGAGTATTTATGGTACTTTTAACGAAGCTTTAACTACAAAAAATGTAACTTAAGACTATGCTATTCCAAACAGATCACCAAGAAATGTTGTTTTGATTGGAAAGTGGCTAGTTCGGAAATTACTCATCTATATTCAATGAAATAAAGTCAAAGGACTTTGATCTGTAATCCATGTGTAATGCATGAAATTTTGGTTCACAAGTTAGATTTGCAACTACTGTGATTAGTTACTGAGTTAGTAACATTGGTATAATATTATTAATAGTCCCTAATCTAAAGAACATTTTGATATTTGGGATGGGTACGTCCTTGTATCACCATTGTTGATGGATTCTAAGTGAATGAATAGTAGATTTCAATTCAAGGAATGATTGGTTGGAATAGTCATCCGACTTATAGGTTTCGAAAGGCCGTCGTGTGTGTGAAAATATCCGGATTTAGGAATTGAGATTCAAAGATCGAAGTCACAAGGTGAAAATACGTCTCATTAGTATGTCGGGTTAACAAAGAAACAAACTCCTATGGGTAAGTGGGAAGATTATTTCACATTCAAATGTTTCCAAGAAATTTTTTTTTACAAAACCGTTACCCATTTGTGAGATAGTCATGAACTTCGATGGTAATGAGTTTAACCCAAGTTCTAATAGTACAAGATTTCCAAGAAATCGAACGTGATGTTACCTAGTTTTCCCACAAGTTCAAGTGCGCTGTGTCACTTGTTGGAAAGAAAAGATGGGAGCAGGAGGTCGGGTATAAATTACCTCCGGTTGGATAAAGTTATGGTTAAGAATAAGAATCTATGCTTAGGTTGTTTAGCTTCAAGGTGAAGCGGTGATTTGAAAGTGTGGTCTAAAGTCGGGTTATTTTTAATTAAAAGTTAGGACTTAGATATTAGAAGACGATTTTCTATACTAGATATGGACATTGCGAGTGAGTAGTGATGCTCTTCTTGGTCCAACTAATGTTCCTACGGTATTCATGGATTACATGAACCGAGTTTTTCACCCGTATTTAGATTTGTTGTTGAAATTTTCCGATAACATTATGGTATACTATAAGACCATGTGGATCGTGACTTACATCTCGCATTGTGCGAATATACTTGAGTAAAGAAGTGATGGGCTAAACCTCTGAAGTGCGATTTGGGAGGTTTGAAGTAAAATGTCAAGGATATGTGGTATCCGATTGTTATGGCGATAAATTCTAGTAAGGAGTTATTGGAACTAATTGATTTGTATAATAGGTCTATCGGAAGATTCTCACGATAGTTATTTCACTCATTCGGTTAACTTGTAAAGGTCGGCCGTTGAATGGGATTTCGATTGTGAGGAATAATTTTTAGAGTTGTATGAGGATTGACTGTTTCAATCTTTATTCTTCCGAATCCATCCCCGATTTCTAAATTTACAATGACGCCTTGGAAAGGGTTTAGTATGTGTTTGGTCTTTGAATCAACAAGAGGTAGTTATGCACCCATGTAAGAGAAGCCTCATGAGGAGAATTATTTAACTCATGATTTGTAATGGGCAAATTCTGTGTATATAGTGAAAAAAAAAAAGCGAAGATAGCTCACGAGTCGACAAAAAGGGTTATGTTGACAATAGGAGTAGACCACGAGAGTTGGATCCGATGATCTCAGATTGTAAGAGTTACATCAACCATTATTACCTGGTAGAGCATTGCCGCGAAGAAACTCGGTTCTCGAGTGTATTGTACTAGTGGAGTATTGTATAGTTTTATCTTGGGCATTGTTCAATTTAAAGGAAGTATTTCTGTATCCTAATTGAGGAAAGACCTTCTAATCCCGATCAATGTGGAGTTAGAAACGATTGATCTTTGACTAATTCGTCATTTCAACCTTAACCAAATCTAAGTCATATCTTAGGTCATGAAGAGAAAATGCTTTGGACGAGAACAATTACAATTGTTTAAGGAGTTTGTAATGGTTTTTCGGTCGAGGAGCTATTTGGGAATTAGAGGGACGATATGCGGATTAGATATCCGTATATATTCTCTTGAAGTATGTTTGTCAAATTTTGAGGACAAAATTTTTTCAAGTCAGGGTGATCAGAATATCCCTAATTTCGTTAATTTCAAATTAAGAAATTAATGAGTGATTTATTATCCGAATAAATAATAAATCAAGTTTTGGATATGAGATTATTCTGAAAGCAATTTAAATTTTCTTTAGAAAATAATTTAAGTGCATAATCGAGTGGAAATTAGTACTCTAAGGCTATATTTTAGTATTTATGCCACTCACCCAAAATGATCTCAGAGACATCAAAAGTATCAAAATACTCTCTCATTCCACACTTGTGATAAAATTAAGAAAGAAATAAGGAAAGAAGGGAACGGAACAGAGAGAGAGAGAGATAAGAAATGAATAAAATAAGAAAAAGAAAGAAAGAAGGAAAGGAATTAAATAAGGAAAGAATAAGAAAGAAAGAAGAAAGAAAAACGTGAAACAGAGAGAGAGAATGGAGACCCGAGAGAGAGAGAGAGTGAAGAAAGGAATGGCGAAGGAGAAGAAGGGAAGGAGGGAGGATCTCCTCCACGTAGCACCGGGTAAGGGGATTTATAGCTCGTTTTCTTCCATTTTTCGTCCTCTATCTATTGGTACCACTTTCACACTCTAATTTCTTTCCGTTTTCGTTTTGCCATTAATGGGTTTTGAAGCTCAAAATTGGGGATTTATGGATCTAAGCGAAATTGAAGCTTGGAATTGATGATTGGAAGCTCAACAACTGATGTGGAGTGTTCGGTTCCGGGTTTGGAGCGGATCCGAAGCATGTTCGTGTGTTATGTGTCGATCGAGCTTCGGAGAGTTTCGGTTGTTCGTGATTTTCATCACGATAGGTGAGTTTTACTCGCTTAGGGAATTTTAAACATCGTTTTTGAACCATGTTTGAATGATTTTCAAATTTCGAAGTTTCGAGAATTTTAGAGTCAAAACGCTATATTCTACGAAAACGACGCGTGTTTGAAAATTTAAAACGAAACCATAATGCTTTGATTTTTGAATTGATATGTTTGGGTGGATTATGTGGAATATTGTTTGTTTGAATGTGTTTTAAAGTCGTTGGTGTGATTCGGTTGAATTTTTCAAAGTTTATTGGAAAAACCGTAAATTTTTGTATATGTGTAAAATTAATGATTTTTGAACAAATTGATGTCCTGACTGGTTTTTGGTGATTATTATTTTTGGGATGTCCATATTTCGGAGGAAACTCACGAATTTTCGTTAGAAATTTTGACACGTAACTCAAAGCGGTTTTGAATTAAGCGGTTAATGTTACGAATATTTCAGTAAAACATAGTATACGTGTGAGAATCAAACTTTTGAATATAAAGTGATGATTGGACCGTGATATAGGTTCTTGATTGTTCTAGTATGGTATAATAACATATCATAGATATAATTATGTTTTAGGTGATATGAATTATATCGAATATAGAAAATGGCCCAATGCGTGTATGATGTCTAAATTATATTGTGTATAGGAGACGGCCCAATGCGGGTATGATATTGAAATATATCGTTTATGGGTGACGACCCAAGAGGATAGTACACTAGGAGAGGAAGTCATGAGCCCTCGAGCTAGGCCCATATGAGGTTGTTCATTTGTGAGTGGATTGGGTTCACCGCAAACCGAAGAAAAGAAAAATGGTTTAAGGTGTTGTACTAGATTAATAAAGAGGATAGTGCATAGCCATCAAGAATTGGGCTATGAACTATAGATAAGTAATTTAAATTGTACATAGCCATCAAGAATTGGGTTATGAACTCTAATGTAATTTATTTACCTGGATTACCATTGATTGATTGTGTATTGTAATTCATATTGAATTACTAATAAATGGGTGTACTTAGGTTGGAATGAAATTCTCAATGCTATTGACCAATTCGGCAAGGAATTGGAGTGCGTCAGCGCACTTAGGTTGAGAAGAAACTTCCAACGCTATTGACCAATTCGGCGAGGATTGGGTGCATCATAAATAATCTATTTGAAAGGATAAGTGTTTTATAAATGGACCGAGTGATAGGTGAGGTCACTGTAAGAAGACTCCATCGAGATTTGTTATCTCACCCTACAAATGTTGTTGCTTTTCGAGTTAACGGGGAAGAAGAAGGTTGTATGGCACGAGTAGGTGGCATGCTCGCATGTAAGATTGAATATTTAATCTTCCTTCTGTCTTTATGTTTTCCTTGTTACATTTGTATTAGTTTATGACTTAAATTTGTTTAAGTTATTTATTGGTTTTCCGCTATTCTTGTAAGGATTGTAAATCTAAGCAAGGAAATTTATACTCTGTTGTAAGCTAATTTGTATGTTTTGGTATTTCTATTGATTAGAAATACTAGGGTGTTACACATGAAGGTGGGAGTGATGGAGACACCACGATCGGTGATGGAAGACCGATCGATAAGTCGAGAAGACGCCACAACCGACTATGGAGGTTCCGGTTGATAAGTCGGGATGAGCGCCACGTCGACAAACCGATAAGCTCTAAGAACGGCTCAGAGAACCAAAGAGACACGTCTCTAAATTTTAACTCAAATTTCAACTTTTTTTCATTTCATAAACCGAGTTACAATATATAGAGAACTAGAGGTCCATTTGGCCCATTTGACTCAATAAACCCTAAAACTAAAATACTCAAATATTACCTAATTATTAATTTTCATATTTGAGTTTAAAATTAAACCAAATCTAAATTAATAAACTAAAATCATTAAATCCTAATAAATAAAATAAATGGCAATTATGACCTTTACTAAGGAAGGGAATCAAATCATTAAATCCTAATAAATTAAATAAATGTAATTAAAGTTGTGTTTCAAAATCAAACAAAGATGGAGATTCTTTGTAGGTTTCTTTCCACATGCTCAAAGAACCCTTGATCACATCATTTTTGACTTCTAAAGTGTAGGAGGTGAATATTTCTTCTTTGTAGAATTCTTTCTACATGCTTAAGGAACTCATGCTCTCGTCATTCTCTCATTCTTCGAAAGGATTTGTCCTCAAATTCAAACCTGCATCTATATAAATATCTAAAGGAAGCTTTTTTCCAAGCCTCTAAGATGCTCCACATCATCCTCATTAATTTTTC
This sequence comes from Oxytropis ochrocephala, assembly GCA_020916435.1. NCBI lineage: Eukaryota > Viridiplantae > Streptophyta > Magnoliopsida > Fabales > Fabaceae > Oxytropis > Oxytropis ochrocephala. Next base: position 109,242,008 of record CM037094.1, on the reverse strand, counting down.
AATTAGATTTTCAATTATATTAATATCTTTTTATAATTTACACATATAAGGAGACTTATATTAATGATTACATATTAAGGCTAAATTATTAAGACCCTTTATATTTTTTTGGTTATTATATAATTAAAGACAATAAAGCGTATTGATATGAGTTGAATAAAAATAAAAATACATAAAGTTTGATGACTAGGAGAATTGAGCATTATTTTATTATTTATAAAAATAAAAACCACATGAAACATAAAAAAACGTAGAATTTAAATTTTTCATATCTTTTTAAGAAAAAATTGTGTTCACTTCTATATTTATATTTATTATTCATTTATTTTAAACTTAAAGAAGACCTCATTTTTAGTAAAAACTTTAAGTGTCAATTATAAACTTTAAAGTAAATTATTATTGAAAATAAATAGTCATTACTTAATTTAATATTTGAATGACTTTTCATATTTCCATGCATGAATAGTACAATTTAAAAATATAATATTTTATTATTTTATATACTGAAGGAAACCTATAATATGATATATTGAAGAAAGTTTGATATCATATTATATTTATAAGATAAATATAATTAAAATCATGCAATAATATAATACTATTTATCTTAAAAATTAACTAAATGAAATTGAATATTATTTACCTGAAATAATATAATATTAAATATTTTTTAAAATCTTATTTATATTATTATAAAAAAACATAAATAATGTATTTTTTATATAATTTTTTTAAGTTAAATTTTAAATTAAATATCAATAACTTCAATTTAATTTTTTATTTCATTTTTACTTTTAATTCAATTCATGAATTATTAAATGGTGATGAAATAATAAATAGTACTAAGTTTTTGTTTTGTAATATTTGTGTTTGAATTCACCGTACATACTCAGATGTCCCTATTATTTTATGTCCTCCCCCTAAATTCATCATGTTAAATGAGGTTATTCTCAATATAATGAAAAATAGTGTACTACTCTAAAAACTAACATTTTTTAACCATAAAGTATTGAATGAAGGTTCTATTTTCATTTCACTTTTATAAAAGTATATTTTGAATCAATAAATCTCATAAAGGTTATTTAATTAACAATTATTTATATTAAAAAAAACATACACTATATAAAAATATCAGCTAAAAATATAAGTTTTATATAAAAATTAAATTCATAATCATACTATAACATAGTCTTTTTTTATTACAATCTAATATTATACTATATACCATGCTCTAAATATACATGATTTATACTAATAATTTAAATATTATATATTCCAATGAAGCCTCCACAATATTCCTTGAGTTTTTGTTTTTATATTTGTATTAAATATGAAATGAAATTCTTCTATTATTCATTTTGTGTCCAATACACTACTAACTATTAAGTATAAACCAATTAATTATTATTCATTCTAATTTAATGTCATAATTTTTAATTTACTTATCTTAAAATCATGTAAAATTATTTAAATTATATATATATATATATATATATATATATATATACATATATATATATATATATATATATATTAGAATATACATTTGAAAACATAGTTCATTGGTCCAAAAAAGTAAAGGATGCTTTAATCTAGATCGATTCTCTCTTATTTTTATAAAGTAAATTTCTATATATAATTTTTTTGCAACTAAAAAGTGTTATTTGGAATTTGAAAGTTCTCATAATCACCTGTTACTTTTATTTTATATTCAATCGACATTCCATTATAAAGATTGCAATTTTTTTATTCATATTGTAACTACCAATGGAACAAGTTGAAAATATTGTCTGAATACTTATTATCTTTTTTTTATTTTGTCAAAAGAAATTACTTTTCCAATGAAATTAATTAATGTGTAAAGTTAAGGTTTGAAACGTATATGTTAGCATAAACGTTACAATTTAGAGAAATGGAAAATGCTAGGGAAAAAAATGGATATGAATTTAGTAAAAAACTGAATTGGAATATTAAACGGAAAATAATAGTGGTGCATGAAGTTAGAGAAATTGAGAAAGCAATATTCAGTAAATATCCAGTAAATCAAAAGTATAATAATCGCTCATCATTATATAACATTTTTTCAATTAAAACAAGATAATATTTTTACTTGATTTATAATTATAAAATTGCAACTGAATTGGATGACTTAGTAAAATTTATAAGTTGACCTTTAAAATTCTTTTTTATGTAACAATTATGCATTGAATAGAGGGGTTTCACATTCACATGAATTATTGCTTTATGTAACACCCTGAAAATTTTTCGCGATTGCAATGCTAATATTACATATCCGAATATATCAGAGTAGCGGAACATAATATACAACTTGTATCAATACAAGTTATATAGTCAAAATACAAAGAAACACAAGCGGAAATACATAAGCATAAATGCTCCTTAGCCATCTTCAACACAAGCTTCAACTAGCCGTGCTTCTTAGCTTTCCTCTTTCCCTGTTTCTCTGTAAAATAACCACAATATATTGGGTGAGACAACTTGTCTCAAATGAGCTTTACCGTGACCCCTAGCCACACTCATGAGCCAATTAAAATCATATATACACAAAGTTAGTACTTACTGGATCTCTTAGCAATTCTATTATATGAATTGCGAAACATAAAACATAGACACAAAGCAAGTTAATACTTATGGATCTCTTAGCAATTCTATTATATGAATTGTCAAACATGGTAATCCAAGAATGAATTACAATAAAGTTTTATTAATTTTAGTACACCACCAACAACCTAAAAGAAGCATGGGTGGACCCGGTCATAGCCAATAAGTGTACAACTCTCAAAGGCGGAATAATCTTTTTAACATTGGGGCCTAGGGCCGGGGCTCATGACCGCCTCTCCCTAGCATACTAACACATAGAAGGTCGTCACCTCAACTCGATATATTTATATATCGTAACATAACGGATAGAGCATATCATTTTCGCAAAGCATTATTTCAATTCCATTTAATTTATAATTATAGGTCTCATGGATAGGTTTAGATGATTTATAATCATCCCTAGCCAAAACATAAAAATAGAACATTTCGTTCGGTTTATTTTCCAAGACATAAGTTGTAACATCCCTAATTTCGTTAATTTCAAATTAAGAAATTAACGAGTGATTTATTATCCGAATAAATAATAAATCAAGTCACGAATATGAGATTGTCGGGAAGGCGATTTATAATTGCTAAAGTATATGATTTAATTGTATTGTGGGTTGAACTATGTGATAGTGTGTGGAGTAACTAGAGGGGTGTAGGAAGGAATTTTATTTAAGGCCCAACCCAAGTTATGGCCCAATGTTCCTTTGTTTTAAAAAAAAAAGAAGAGAAAGCCCATTAAGTGAAAGAAAGAAATAAGAAAAAGGAGAAAAGAAAGAGAACAGAGAGAGTGCCGAGAGAGAAGAGGAGAAAACGTGAGGAAGAGGAGAAAAAGAAATGAGAAGATCTCACTCGATTCAACACCGGTAAGTAAGGGCTTTATAGCTCGTTTTCTCCCATTTTCCGTCCTCTATCTATTGGTACCACTTTCACACTCTAATTTCTTTCCGTTTCGTTTTGCCATTAATGGGTTTTAAGCTCCAATTTGGAGAAACGGAGATTTAAGCGAAATTGAAGCTTGGTATGGACGATTGGAAGCTCAACAACCGACGTGGAGTGTTGGTTCCGGTTTTGGAGCGAGTTCGAGCGAGTTCGTGAAGTTCGGGATCGTGAGCTTCGGAACGTCTCGGTGGTTCGTGATTTTCATCACGAGGAGGTGAGTTTTACTCGCTTAGGGGATTTAAACATCGTTTTTGAACTATGTTTGAATGATTTTTCAAATTTTGAAGTTTCGAGAATTTTAGAGTCAAAAACGCTTATTTTGCGAAAATGACGCGTTTGAAAATTTAACACGCAACCATAATGATTTGATTTTTGGATTGTTATGTTTGACTGAATATTTGTGTGTATGGCTGTACGTGGTTGTTTAGGATTGAAATACAGTTTGGGATCGATCGGAGAACGAAACGGAACGGAATTGGGCATTAAGTCGAGAAGTTCCTATGTTCCCAATATCCAATGTTTCGTTTCGACGCCCGCTCGTTCGAACTTCAAACTTCTTTTAAATCCTTTTCCTAACCATCTAGAGCATTTATGTGGAATAAAGTTGTTTGGTGTGAATCGGATAAATTTTCAAATCTATTGGAAAACTGTAAATTTTGTATATGTGCGATATTAATGATTTTGAACAAATTGATGTCTGGACTGGTTTTTCAGGTAAATATTATTTTTGGGATGTCCGTATTACAGAGGAAACTCTGCCGAAATTTTGTTAGAAATTTTGATACAAATTCAAAGTGGTTTTGAAATAACGATTAATATTATTATTATTTCGAAAAACCGAACTAGTGAACGTGTGTGGACTTATGTCTTGGAAAATAAACCGAACGAAATGTTCTATTTTTATGTTTTGGCTAGGGATGATTATAAATCATCTAAACCTATCCATGAGACCTATAATTATAAATTAAATGGAATTGAAATAATGCTCATGAAAATGATATGCTCTATCCGTTATGTTACGATATATAAATATATCGAGTTGAGGTGACGAACTCTCTATGTGTTAGTATGCTGGGAGGCGGATCATGAGCCCCGCCCTAGGCCCCAATGTTAAAAAGAATTATTCCGCCTTTGAGAGTTGTACACTTATTGGCTATGACCGGGTCCACCCATGCTTCTTTTAGGTTGTTGGTGGTGTACTAAAATTAATAAAACTTTATTGTAATTCATTCTTGGATTACCATGTTTGGCAATTCATATAATAGAATTGCTAAGAGATCCGATAAGTATTAACTTCTTTGTGTCTACATTTTATGTTTCGCAATTCATATAATAGAATTGCTAAGAGATCCAGTAAGTACTAACTTTGTGTCTATGTTTTTAATTGGCTCATGAGTGTGGCTAGGGTCACGGTAAAGCTCTCATTTGAGACAAGTTGTCTCACCCTATCATATGTGGTTTTTTTCAGAGAAACAGGATAAAAGAAAAAGGAAGAAGCACGGGCGGTTGATGCTTGTGTGGAAGATGGATCTGAGCATTTATGCTTATAATATTCTATTTTGTTTCTTTGTACTATATTGTATAACTTGACTTGATACAAGTTGTAAGTTATATTTCATTACTACGATATGCTCGATATGTAATGTTTTGTATAATTCGCATTTAAAGCGCGAAAAATTTTTAGGGTGTTACATTTGGTATCGAGCGGTTCGACCTAGTCGGACGTAGAGACCTTATGGTCAAGAGATTAGATAGAGTCACTTAGGGATCTGTGGCGAGGCAATTGTTAGAACCTTCAAAGTATGTTATGTGAAGCTTTGAGCTTGATCAACTCAATTTTTCATGCAAGGTGCGGGAATGATAACGATTGGTTGCCTTAGCTCCCGAAAATGTCCAAACCTACACCATAGGAATTCGGCCTTCTCGGTTTATCGAGCACGCGGCGAAAGCAAAGGGCTACGATTGGTGTTTTGAAGTAAGCAATGGGCGGCTAAATTGGTTCGAGGAAATTGTGGGCGAATGTTCAATCAGTGAACCAAGTGCGATTGTAGAATTGCAGTGGAAGTTATTGTAGGTCATACAAAGAGCTACAATTAAGAAAAGCCTTTAGGCAGGAATAATGACAGTATCGTAAGATCTGTTAAGATTAACGGACACCCCGGAATCCTAATTATTGATTAGCCGGTCTATCAGTTACCGAAATATTGTTTTACAATAACCTTACCTTATGGTTAGAGTAAACCCCAACTTAGATCGCAGTTAGAGATATCCTTTTGGATAGCTGCGAGTCTTGATCATGTTTCTTTTTCCTTTACGCCATATTGCGAAATGCTATGAAGCCGACCTAGTAGGTTGTAGTTCAATCTCTGTATTGGCTACGGAACCCAATGTTGATCGAGTTAGTTATGATCACGGTTTTTGAACCAAGTCTCAATCAAGATAAGAGCAGTAGGTGACTTGATGGTGACATGTCTTTGGATTTCAAACTATTCCCAGTTATGGCAATATTTTAGAAAGAGTGATTCATGGATTGAAAGACCTGCACCTATATTGGATGCTAATGTTAAACTTTCAGATGAGGAACTTGAGGAATATCTTTTCAATCTATTTCTGGAAACTCGTGTCCAATCAAGTTATGCAATGGACTGTTGCTTGATTTTGAGAAATGACGGCAGTAATGAAAATGAGATGTCACATGTGAGGGAAAATATATTCAAGATGATTGATATATATATTATGAGGAAGCTAGTCTCGGTTGTGAGAAATTTTCGATAGTTCACCAACTTGTCTTATTTATAACTTCTAATCAGGAACTCCGATTCTTATGTTCGGGATGCGTTGGAAAGCTAACGAAAATGTCTACACATATGAGTAGTTTGTGAATCAGTTGTTCAGTGGTATTCTGAGCTGTATCTCTGTATTATCCCAAGTTGTTTGGTACTAAAGCGGTTGTAGGACATAAACCTATTATAGGCTTGGGAATTGGAAAGAGAACTTCCAAAGAGTTAAAATGAGATTCCTAAACACTGTTTTAGGATGATACTCATTATAGTTTTCCTATGGACCTATTCCCGGAAAAGGTTGTTAGTGACTTTAGCTTTTCAACGATCGGTAGAGTTGCCAAAAGCTAACGATTATGAGGTATGTCGCGCCAAGATATCCAAGGGTGGAATATTCAATTTCTTAAAGTGTTGTTGTGCTATAGTAAGGCGTAATTAAGTGACGTGAGACACCTTACTTATTGTTAAGCAAGATATGTTCCATACCAAATGGATACGCGTTAAAGAGGTTATGATTATGTTTGAACGTTTGTGGTCTGCCGAGAGTTGTGGGACCAAAGAAATGACTAAAGTGGTGAGAATTGTTCTCGGAATCAACGTTGGAAGCATTATCTTGTGCCCGTTTGATTCCGTGGAAGAATCCTTCTATTTTGATTATTTCTTTGATGATTATAATAAATCGGTTTGATTTCGTGATGAATCCAAACATAAACGTTCCGCTTAGAGAAAGTCCTACTTAGCTAGGAAAGCGGTTATGTATCAAGCGAGGATCTATGTGGTTAGATTCTTTTATGCTTGAGTATTTGAGTATTAGACTCCATTCAAGAGAATGGTTGGCTTTAGAAAAGTTGTTTGACCTATGATCCATACCTTAGTTAATGACCCAAGGACTATGATGATGAAGCTGAAGTATATAATAGTTATAACAGAAGGCGTATGGTGCCGCAAATTTGAAGGAGTATTTGTGATACTTTTAACGAAGTTTTAACTCTGAGAAAATGTAATTTAAGACTATGCTATTCCAAAGCAGATCATCAAGAAATGTTGTTTTGATTGGAAAGTGGCTAGTTCGGAAATTACTCGTCTATATTCAATGAAATAAAGTCAAAGGACTTTGATCCACGTAATCCATGTGTAATGCATGAAATTTTGGTTCACAAGTTAGATTTGCAACTCATCGTGATTAGTTCTTGAGTTAGTAACATTGGTATAATATTATTAATAGTCCCTAATCTAAAGAACATTTTGATATTTGGGATGGGTACGTCCTTGTATCACCATTGTTGATGGATTCTAAGTGAATGAATAGTAGATTTCAATTCAAGGAATGATTGGTTGGAATAGTCATCCGACTTATAGGTTACGAAAGGCCGTCGGTGTGTGAAAATATCCGGATTTAGGAATTGAGATTCAAAGACTGAGTCACAAGGTGAAAATACGTCTCATTAGTATGTCGGGTTAACAAAGAAACAAACTCCTATGGGTAAGTGGGAAGATTATTTCACATTCAAATGTTTCCAAGAAAATTTTTACAAAACCGTTACCCATTTGTGAGATAGTCATGAACTCGTGGTGAATGAGTTTAACCAGAAGTTCTAATAGTACAAGATTTCTAAGAAATCGGGCGTGATGTTACCTAGTTTTCCCACAAGTTGGGGTGCGCCTGTGTCACTTGTTGGAAAGAAAAGATGGGAGCAGGAGGTCGGGTATAAATTACCTCCAGTTGGATAAAGTTATGGTTAAGAATAAGAATCTATGCTTAGTTTGTTTAGCTTCAAGGTGAAGCAGTGATTTCGAAAGTGTGGTCTAAAGTCGGGTTATTTTTAATTAAAAGTTAGGACTTAGATATTCAAGAAGACAGATTTTCTATACTAGATATGGACATTGCGAGTGAGTAGTGATGCTCTTGGTCTAACTAATGTTCCTACGGTATTCATGGATTACATGAACCGAGTTTTTCACCCGTATTTAGATTTGTTGTTGAAATTTTCCGATAACATTTTGGTATACATTAAGACCATGTGGATCGTGACTTACATCTCGCATTGTCCGAATATACTTGAGTAAAGAAGTGATGGGCTAAACCTCCGAAGTGCGATTTCGGGAGGTTTGAAGTAAAATGTCAAGGATATGTGGTATCCAGTCTGTTATGGCAGTAAATTCTAGTAAGGAGTTATTGGAACTAATTGATTTGTATAATAGGTCTATCGGAAGATTCTCACGATAGTTATTTCACTCATTCGGTTAACTTGTAAAGGTCGGCCGTTGAATGGGATTTCGATTGTGAGGAATAATTTTTAGAGTTGTATGAGGGATTGACTTCTGTTTCAATCTTTATTCTTCTGAATCCATCCCTGATTTCTAAATTTACAATGACGCCTTGGAAAGAGTTTAGTGTGTGTTTGATGCTGAATCAACAAGTAGCAGTTTATGTATTCACGCAAGAGAAGCCTCATGGAAAGGATTTCTCCAACTCATGATTTGAAATGGATAACTAAGGTGTATGCATTGAGAATCGAAGATAGCTACGAGTCGACAAAAGAGTTATGTTGACAAAAGGAGTAGACCACGAGAGTTGGATCTGATGATCCTGTATTGTAAGAGTTACATCAACCATTGTTACCGGTAGAGTATTGCCGGCGAAGAACTCAGTTCTCGAGTGTATTGTACTAGTGGAGTATTGTATAGTTTTATCTTGGGCATTGTTCAATTTAAAGGAAGTATTTCCTGTATCCTAATTGAGGAAAGACCTTCTAATCCCAGTCAACTGTGGAGTTAGAAACGCTTGATCTTTGACTAATTCGTCATTTCAACCTTAACCAAATCTAAGTTATATCTTAGGTCATGAAGAGAAAATGCTTCGGACGAGAACAATTACAATTGCTTAAGGAGTTTGTAATCGTTTTTCGGTTCAGGAAGCTATTTGGGAATTAGAGGACGATATGCGGATTAGATATCCGTATATATACTCTTGAGGTATGTTTGTCAAATTTTGAGGACAAAATTTTTCAAGTTGGGTGATCAGAATATCTCTAATTTCGTTAATTTCAAATTAAGAAATTAACGAGTGATTTATTATCCGAATAAATAATAAATCAAGTCATTTAATATGAGATTGTCGGGAAGGCGATTTATAATTGCTAAAGTATATGATTTAATTGTATTGTGGGTTGAACTATGTGATAGTGTGTGGAGTAACTAGAGGGTGTAGGAAGGAATTTTATTTAAGGCCCAACCCAAGTTATGGCCCAATGTTCCTTTGTTTTAAAAAAAAAAAGAAGAGAAAGCCCATTAAGTGAAAGAAAGAAATAAGAAAAAGGAGAAAAGAAAGAGAACAGAGAGAGAGTGTTTGAGAGAGAAGAGGAGAAAACGTGAGGAAGAGGAGAAAAAGAAATGAGAAGATCTCACTCGATTCAACACCGGGTAAGTGGGCTTTATAGCTCGTTTTCTCCCATTTTCCGTCCTCTATCTATTGGTACCACTTTCACACTCTAATTTCTTTCCGTTTGTTTTGCCATTAATGGGTTTTAAGCTCCAATTTGGAGAAACCGGAGATTTAAGCGAAATTGAAGCTTGGTATGGACGATTGGAAGCTCAACAACCGACGTGGAGTGTTCGGTTCGGTTTTGGAGCGAGTTCGAGCGAAGTTCGTGAAGTTCGGGATCGTGAGCTTTGAACGTCTCGGTGGTTCGTGATTTTCATCACGAGGAGGTGAGTTTTACTCGCTTAGGGATTTAAACATCGTTTTTGAACTATGTTTGAATGATTTTTCAAATTTTGAAGTTTCGAGAATTTTAGAGTCAAAAACGCTATTTTGCGAAAATGACGCGCGTTTGAAAATTTAACACGCAACCATAATGATTTGATTTTTGGATTGTTATGTTTGGATGAATATTTGTGTGTATGGTCATGACGTGGTTGTTTAGGATTGAAATACGGTTTGGGATCGATCGGAGAACGAAACGGAACGGAATTGGGCATTAAGTCGAGAAGTTCCTATGTTCCCAATATCCAATGTTTCGTTTCGACGCTCCGTTCGGCTTCAAACTTCTTTTAAATCCTTTTCCTAACCATCTAGAGCATTTATGTGGAATAAAGTTGTTTGGTGTGAATCGGATAAATTTTCAAATCTATTGGAAAACTGTAAATTTTGTATATGTGCGATATTAATGATTTTGAACAAATTGATGTGCGGGTGGTTTTTCGTAAATATTATTTTTGGGATGTCCAGTATTATGGAGGAAACTCTGTAGAAATTTTGTTAGAAATTTTGATACAAATTCAAAGTGGTTTTGAAATAACGATTAATATTATTATTATTTCGAAAAACCGAACTAGTGAACGTGTGTGGACTTATGTCTTGGAAAATAAACCGAACGAAATGTTCTATTTTTATGTTTTGGCTAGGGATGATTATAAATCATCTAAACCTATCCATGAGACCTATAATTATAAATTAAATGGAATTGAAATAATGCTTTGCGGAAAATGATATGCTCTATCCGTTATGTTACGATATATAAATATATCGAGTTGAGGTGACGACACTTCTATGTGTTAGTATGCTAGGGAGGCGGTCATGAGAGCCCGGCCCTAGGCCCCAATGTTAAAAAGAATTATTCCGCCTTTGAGAGTTGTACACTTATTGGCTATGACCGGGTCCACCCATGCTTCTTTTAGGTTGTTGGTGGTGTACTAAAATTAATAAAACTTTATTGTAATTCATTCTTGGATTACCATGTTTGCAATTCATATAATAGAATTGCTAAGAGATCCAGTAAGTATTAACTTGTGTGTATATGTTTTATGTTTTCGCAATTCATATAATAGAATTGCTAAGAGATCCGATAAGTACTAACTTGTCGTGTGTCTATGTTTTTAATTGGCTCATGAGTGTGGCTAGGGTCACGGTAAAGCTCACCGAGACAAGTTGTCTCACCCTATCATATGTGGTTTTTTTGAGAAAGCAGGATAAAAGAAAAAGGAAGAAGCACAGGCGGTTGATGCTTGTGTGGAAGATGGATACTGGAGCATTTATGCTTATAATATTCTATTTTGTTTCTTTGTACTATATTGTATAACTTGACTTGATACAAGTTGTAAGTTATATTTCCATTTACTCGATATGCTCGATATGTAATGTTTTGTATAATTCGCATTTAAAAGCGCGAAAAATTTTTAGGGTGTTACATAAGTCCACACACGTTCACTAGTTCGGTTTTTGAAATAATAGTAATATTAATCGTTATTTCAAAACCGATTGATTTGTATCAAAATTTCTAACAAAATTTCGCAGAGTTTCCTCCGTAATACTGGACATCCCAAAAATAATAACCCACTGTAAAACCATCCGGACATCATTTTGTTCAAAAATCATTTATTTCGCACATATACAATTATTTACTGTTTTCCAATAGATTTGAAAATTCAACTGATTCACATCAAACAATTTTATTCCACATAAATGCTCTAGGTGGTTAGGAAAAGGATTTAAAAGAAGTTTGAAGCCGAACGGAGCGTATTAAACGAAACATTGGATATTGGGAACATAGGAACTTCTCGACTTAATGCCCAATTCCGCCCGCTTCGCTTCTCCGATCGATCCCGAATCGTATTTCAATCCTAAACAACCACGCATGCATGACCATACACACAAATATTCCGATCGAGCATAATACAATTCATCAATCAAAATCATATTGTTTTAGTTCTATGTTTCAAAAACACATAATCTCGTAAAATACCGCTTTTTGACTCTAAAATTCTCGAAACTCCGAATTTTGAAATTACTCTAACATAACACAAATACAAAATTGAAATTCCTAAGCGTGAGTAAAACTCACCTATCGTGATGAAAATCACGAACAACCGAAAACTCTCCAAGCTCGATCGACACATAACACACGAACACGCCGGATCCGCTCCAAACCCGAACGAACACTCCACGCCGGTTGTTGAGCTTCCAATCATCAATTCCAAGCTTCAATTTCGCTTAAATCCATAAATCCCCAATTTTGAGCTTCAAAACCCATTAATGGCAACTTGAGTTAGAGAATAAATTAGGGTGTGAAAGTGGTACCAATAGATAGAGTACGAAAAATGGAAGAAAACAAGACCAAAAGCCCTTACCGGTGCTACGTGGAGGAGATCTTCCATTTCTATTTCCTTCCTCCATCGCCACTCTCTCTCGGTTTCTCCTCTGTTTCATTTTTTTTTTCCAATTCCTTCCTTTCTCTCACGCGTGCTCTCTGCTCCCTTTCTATTCCTTTCTTCTTTTATTTTTCTCTCTCTGCCACGTTTTCTTCTCTTTCTTAATTCTTTCTTATTTCTTCTCTTCTTTTCTTTTATTTATTCCATCCAATTTAGGAGTGAGACAAGATTTTGGATATTTTCGATGTCTCGAGAGATCATTTTGGGTAAGTGGTATGAATACTAAAATACCCTTAGTGTTCCAATTTCCACTCCGTTATGCACTTAAATTATTTTCTCTAGCAATTATAAATTGCTTTCAGAATGATCTCATATTCGTGACTTGATTTATTACCTATTCGAGTAATAAATCACTCGTTAATTTCCATAAATCGAAATTTAAAAATTAGGGATGTTACAATCACCCTAACTTTTAAAAATTTTGCCTCAAAATTTGCGAAAACATAACCCAATAAAATAGATATGGATTTCGGTCCATATGCCATCTCTGGATCTCCATTGGTCACCACTTTGACCATTGCAATCGCCCTCGTCCAAGGTGCCTTTCTGCCTTGTTCATGCTTAGCCAAGATATAGATAGTGGAGATACTTACAAGATTACCTTATCACTATTTCCAATTCTAATTGTCTTCCTTCCATTACAATGGAGTTTTCCATTTCCTCCCAGCTACTATAACACATACTTGAAGTATATCTTCAAGAGTCTAATTAGTTCGTTCGACGCGTACACTTTAATTCCTAAAGCCTCCTTTAAACTTTAAGTTGTGATCGACACCATCTTTGTAAAAATTCCATGCAACTGATGATATGGTTCATATACACTTCTACTAACTTGGATACTTTAAAATGTTCCTAACGGAATATAGTGAGCGGATTTGGTCAATCGATCCACACTACCCCATTAGCATCGTTCTCGACTTGCCCTCTTGGCCAACTATAACAAAATCCATAGAGGTATCTTCCCATTTCCACATTGGAACCTCCAATGGTTGCAACTTGCTTGCGGGTTTTCGTGCTCTGCTCTAATCCTTCGTCGAGTCAAGCTCTTAGCTACAATTTCCATAATACCGATTTCATACTGCCACTCTCTCGATTCAAATAAGAATCCTTAAAGCGTAATTTATTAATTAAATTACAATAATCGCAATTCATTATCCGAATTGCAATAATAATCTGTAATTCGTAATATGAATTACAATAGCATCTTCGTGGATCGAGGGTGAATCGAATACTAGCTCCGATAAACTCCTCAAAAATCGACTTTTCTCATTAATAACGTTGGGTACACAACCCTACCATCGGGAACAGATAATACTACCACATGTCTTGGGTATAATTTGGTAATCATTTCGAGATTGTAGCTCAACACCAACCCCTAGGCCTTCACCGATTAGGTTTTCAAAGCGTTCAAATTCGAACGTGCCTTAACACTATCCGACTCTTTCTCACGCCACTTTGAGATTCAATTCTCTAAAAGATCCCAACAATGTCATTTCGTGGATGGTCAATTCCACCGTGTGAATAGATTTCCTACTCCATGGGTCTGTTACAACATTGGTTTTCCAAAATAATACTTTAATGAAATGAACGAATTAGACATATTCAGAGGATACAAACTCTGTTTCGGATGTTAAACATACTCAAGCTTTTCGATATTTACCAATCTCAACACATAGCTTTGTCTTAGACCTTACATCGAGACAGAGCTCCTAGCTTCATAGGTTAGCAACTCCCTTCGTTTATTATCTTAACAGAGTAGCGAAATGGTCTATACAACTTATAATAAGTACGGTTACAAACCAAAACATACTCATATAAGGGAAACATAACATGGAATAAGACATATAGTCTCATTCAACTTCATTGATACTTTGCCTACTTGATTGTTATTCAGCTCGTTATGATCGAGCAGATATTTCAACCTGTTGTGATCACTAAAGACTTTACAACTAGACCCATAAAGATAGTGTCTTCGATTCTTTACTGCGTAAACTATAGCTGCCAACTCCTAATCATGAGTTGAATACTTTTCTTCATGTGGCTCCAACTATTTAGATGCATAAGCTACCACCTGATTTTCCGAATAATCACACTTTCTAACCCCTCCCTGATGCGTCACTGTAACTTTGGATTTCCAAATGACGGACCCGGGAGAATTAAGATTGGAGCAAAAGTAAATTGCGATTACAACTCTAGGAAGCATCCTTCCAAATCGTCATTCCAAATAAATTGTTGGCCCTCGCGAGCTAACGAGATAAGAGGAAAAACTAACTATTAGAATCCTTGAATAATTCTTCGATAATAACCAGCAAGTCCTAAAAACTTCTGACTTCAGCCGCTGCTGCCAGGCTAGGATCGACCGCAATTCCTGCCTGAGAAATCACGTGATCCAAGAACTCCACTTCTGTCATCCAGAAGTCACTCTGCGATGGCTTGGCATATAACTTCTTCTCTCGAAGTAACCTCGAAACAATACGGAGATGTTGCACAAGCTCCTTAATAGTCTTTGAGTACACCCAATTCCCATCCATGATTACCACCACGCTTCTGCTGCGCACTCTGATCTGATTATATCATTACCTTAGATCAATTCTTTGAGAAAGCAACCGCACCTTGAAGTTGGTTAAGTAAATCATTTACCCTTGACAATAGATATCTATTCTAGATAGCCACTTGTTCAGCTAACGATAATTGATACACAACCTCATACTCCCATCAATCTAGTTGACATGTAATGCAGGAGCACCACCTGGAGAGACGTTCAGTCGAATAAATTCCTTTGAGGTTAATTCCCCAAGTTGGGGTTCAGTTCATTTGATTCTAAGGAAGACATTCAGTAAGAAGCTATGGCTATTGGTTCCGTACCTGGAACTAATTCTATAGAAAACTTTATCCGGAAATACATCTAGGAAAATTCATTGATAACTTGAGCGGATGATAAATACAAACCAATTCCAGTGAGTTGCGCACAACACAAAAATAAAAACTTCCGTACATAGAAATAAAGACTTGCCATCCGGAGGAAAAGTCTAACCACTTCCTTAATGGTCCGAAACAATCCACAAATTCAAGAGAGAACCAAATGGTTTGGTCGAAACAATCTTCTCAAACATCGGTTGTGGTAGGAGACACAAATAATCCTACCCGATTTACATAAGCTATAAGGATAAACAACGGGTAGCTTTATTGTCATACAATATGCTAACATATTTATCACCGAGGAAACTTGTACCCTTCTAAAGATTATCCTCGGGCTTGATTGTCCGAGCTTTAAGGGTTCCTAATTTAGCATTACTGGTGCATAATGACCTCCTCTTTTGCAACAGAGCACGATTTAATCCCCATTGACATTTAACACAATTATACTCTTACCATAGGACACTTGCTAGGCTTTGAGGAATCCGGCCAAGTGACTTGCTAAACCAAAGCGGTAATTATTCACGAGAATGAAAACTAAATCCTTGTTCCATATCACCTCAAAGACCTTCCGTAACTCTAGTCATATTCCGGACATCTTCTCAAGAGCATACATACTTCCAATATATAGAATTGATCTAATCTCTCAACATAGCAAAGCATACTTCCTAACCGACATAACACTCGCTTTAAATTAATACGTTACGCTGTTTACACGATCTTCCGGCCCGGAAGGAAACGAATCGATTCGTAAATCGTTCCTTGAAATGATTCCGAGTAAAAGGAATACCTTAGGTTTGCATCCCAAAGATGAGTGTTAGTCTACTCGGAATGTGCATCCTCATCCAGAGCATTCGTAGAATAAATCACTTTCCTTCCTCGTTACATGACAAGTGGTGAGAATTCTTTCCATGACGTCTACCCCGGTACATGTCACCATCAAAATCACCTACTGCTCTTATCTTGATTGAGACTTGGTTCAAAAACCGTGATCATAACTAACTCGATCAACATTGGGTTCCGTAGCCAATACTGAGAGATTGCACTACAACCTACTAGGTCGGCTTCATAGCATTTCGCAATATGGCGTAAAGGAAAAAAAACATGATCAAGACTCGCAGCTATCCAAAAGGATATCTCTAACTGCGATCTAAGTTGGGGTTTACTCTAACCATAAGGTAAGGTTATTGTAAAACAATATTTTGATGAATCGATAGACCGGCTAATCAATAATTAGGATTAGGGTGTCCGTTAATCTTAACAGATCTTACGATACTGTCATTATTCCCACCTAAAGGCTTTTCTTAATTGTAGTTCTTTGTATGACCTACAATAACTTCCACTGCAATTTTACAATTGCACTTGGTTCACTGATTGAACATTCGCCCACAATTTCCTCGAACCAACTTGGTTGCCCATTACTACTGCGCAGAACACCAACTATAGCCCTTTGCTTTCATTTGCGTGCTCGATAAACCGAAAGGCCAAAATTCCTATAGTGTAGGGTTTGGACATTTTAGGGGGGCTAAGGCAACCAATCGTTATCATTCCCAGCACCTTGCATGAAAAATTGAGTTGATCAAGCTCAAAGCTTCACATAACATCTTTGGAAGGTTCTAACAATTGCACTGTCACGATCCCTAAGTGACTCTATCTAACCTCTTGACCATAAGGTCTCTACGTCCGACTAGGTCGAACCGCTCGATACCAAATGTAACACCACGAAAATTTTTCGCGATTGCAATGCTAATATTACATATCCGAATATATCGAGTAGCGGAACATAATATACAACTTGTATCAATACAAGTTATATAAATAAAATACAAAGAAACACAAGCGGAAATACATAAGCATAAATGCTCCTTAGCCATCTTCAACACAAGCTTCAACTAGCCGTGCTTCTTAGCTTTCCTCTTTCCTGTTTTCTCCAAAATAACCACAATATATTGGGTGAGACAACTTGTCTCGTTGAGCTTTACCGTGACCCTAGCCACACTCATGAGCCAATTAAAATCATATACACAAAGCAAGTTAGTACTTACTGGATCTCTTAGCAATTCTATTATATGAATTGCAAACATAAAACATAGACACAAAGCAAGTTAATACTTATGGATCTCTTAGCAATTCTATTATATGAATTGTCAAACATGGTAATCCAAGAATGAATTACAATAAAGTTTTATTAATTTTAGTACACCACCAACAACCTAAAAGAAGCATGGGTGGACCCTGGTCATAGCCAATAAGTGTACAACTCTCAAAGGCGGAATAATCTTTTTAACATTGGGGCCTAGGGCGGGGCTCATGACCGCCTCCCTAGCATACTAACACATAGAGGTCGTCACCTCAACTCGATATATTTATATATCGTAACATAACGGATAGAGCATATCATTTTCATAAGCATTATTTCAATTCCATTTAATTTATAATTATAGGTCTCATGGATAGGTTTAGATGATTTATAATCATCCCTAGCCAAAACATAAAAATAGAACATTTCGTTCGGTTTATTTTCCAAGACATAAGTCCACACACGTTCACTAGTTCGGTTTTTCGAAATAATAGTAATATTAATCGTTATTTCAAAACCGATTGGATTTGTATCAAAATTTCTAACAAAATTTCGGCAGAGTTTCCTCTGTAATACGGACATCCCAAAAATAATAACCACCTGTAAAACCAGTCCAGACATCATTTTGTTCAAAAATCATTTATTTCGCACATATACAATTATTTACGGTTTTCCAATAGATTTGAAAATTCAACTGATTCACATCAAACAATTTTATTCCACATAAATGCTCTAGGTGGTTAGGAAAAGGATTTAAAAGAAGTTTGAAGCCGAACGGAGCGTCGAAACGAAACATTGGATATTGGGAACATAGGAACTTCTCGACTTAATGCCCAATTCCGTTCCGTTTCGTTCTCCGATCGATCCCGAACTGTATTTCAATCCTAAACAACCACGCATGTACCATACACACAAATATTCCAGTCCTGCATAATACAATTCATCAATCAAAATCATATTGTTTCGTTCTATGTTTCAAAAACACATAATCTCGTAAAATACCGTTTTTGACTCTAAAATTCTCGAAACTCCGAATTTTGAAATTACTCTAACATAACACAAATACAAAATTGGAAATTCCCTAAACGTGAGTAAAACTCACCTATCGTGATGAAAATCACGAACAACCGAAACTCTCCGAAGCTCGATCGACACATAACACACGAACACGCTTCGGATCCGCTCCAAACCCGGAACCGAACACTCCACGTCAGTTGTTGAGCTTCCAATCATCAATTCCAAGCTTCAATTTCGCTTAAATCCATAAATCCCCAATTTTGAGCTTCAAAACCCATTAATGGCAACTTGAGTTAGAGAATAAATTAGGGTGTGAAAGTGGTACCAATAGATAGAGTACGAAAAATGGAAGAAAACAAGACCAAAAGCCCCTTACCCGGTGCTACGTGGAGGGAGATCTTCCATTTCTATTTCCTTCCTCCATCGCCACTCTCTCTCGGTTTCTCCTCTGTTTCATTTTTTTTTTCCAATTCCTTCCTTTCTCTCACGCGTGCTCTCTGTTCCCCTTTCTATTCCTTTCTTCTTTTTATTTCTCTCTCTCTCTGCCACGTTTTCTTCTCTTTCTTAATTCTTTCTTATTTCTTCTCTTCTTTTTCTTTTATTTATTCCATCCAATTTAGGAGTGAGACAGTATTTTGGATATTTTCGATGTCTCAGAGATCATTTTGGGTAAGTGGTATGAATACTAAAATACCCTTAGTGTTCCAATTTCCACTCCGTTATGCACTTAAATTATTTTCTCTAGCAATTATAAATTGCTTTCGTAACAGTCTCATATCCGTGACTTGATTTATTACCTATTCGAGTAATAAATCACTCGTTAATTTCCATAAATCGAAATTTAAAAATTAGGGATGTTACACTTTAATTTACAATAAACTCAGAGTTAGTGGAATATGAGTGGAAGAGGTAGAGTTTAAGCTAATTATAACAAAAAATGACTATTTAAAGGAGAGATCTTTGGATGGTGAGGATAGAGGTTTTGACAAAAAGAATCATATAAAAAACAAGAAGTAGAAGAAAGGAGCAAGTTTCACAAGAATATGTAGAATGCACAAAAAGGGTAAAGAATTTTATGTTCTTGACAGTTTGAAGTTGACAAATAGACAACAAATTTTTGTAAAGTTATAGACATCGAGAAGTTATGTATATTTTAATATTGTTCTTTAGAAAAATCTTTAATTTTTTGTAGAATTGTATGATGTGCTAGATCTAAATGAGTTACATATGTTCCTTGAGACTTCATATAACATTTGGTGTCACTTCTAAGAAGGAAATTACATTAGGTGAAAGAATCATATAACAAACAAGAAGTAGAAGAAAGGAGCAAGTTTCACAAGAGGATGTAGAATTCACAAAAAGGGTAAAGAATTTTATGTTCTTGACAGTTTGAAGTTGGCAAATGGGCGACGATTTTTTGTAAAGTTATTGGCATTGAGAAATGATGTGTATTTTAATATTGTTCTTTAGAAAAATGTTTACTTTTATAGTTTAGTAAAATAGTATGATGTGCTAGATCTAAATAAGTTGCATATGTTCCTTGAGCCTTCATAACCTTTGGTGTCAATTCTAAGAAGGAAATTACATTAGATATCTCTTCTCTATATCTCAAAGGAAAAAAAAAATAGAAAAACATCATTTTATTCAACAATAATTTTACTTTTAGTTTCAATTTATGAATTATTTAATTTAATTTTTTTTATGGTATGTGTTTCGCCATACACATTGTTTTGTCTTTATTATTAAAAATCATTCCCAAAAGCTAAACAAATTATATAGTCTTACATTTCTTATTAATAAATATAATAAAAAATATTGTAGTGTTACAAATTATTAGTAAAACAATATTTTCAACTCATAAAAAATGTTGACAATTAAAAAACGCATACACTATATAAGAATATTTTTTAAAATAAGTAATTTTTAATTATACAAATGAATCAACATATTTATATAATGTATACTCTTCAATATCCATAACTTATATTGTTTTATTGACAAACTCGATATACTTTATATTAGAAACTTATATATTTTTATGTAAATAAAAGCTCCATAAATTGTGAGAAATTTTTTTAATAGTTTTTTAATAGAAAATGAATCAAAATTAGTTAATAAAATATTTTTAATATACATGATTTATATATTAACAACTAATATATTTTTATATAAGATTATTTCAAAAATTTAAATAAAAATAGTATAACAACCCGTGCATCGCACGGGTATTCCCCTAGTAGTAAATTAAAGGGTTATATAAAAAAATTCTACAAGTTTTCACTCCCCTTTCTTTTTTTGAATTCTTCTTTTTTTTTTCTTCTCCTTCCCAAACTTCCAATCTTTCTCAACATCACCACAAATATTTTTCTGTATTTCTTCCTCTATTTCTTTGATTTCTCTCAATTCCTCTATCTTTTCCATCTCTATTTCTTTTCCCACTTCTCTACTATTGTTTGCCTCTTGCTTTTCAGAAGCACACTCCAATTCCTCTTGTGCTTTACGAAGATGCTCACATAATATTTCAGAAATATCAACCATCATTCTTTCTATTTTTTCGTCTATTCTTTTTTCTCTCAATTTATTCTCTCTGATGTAGATTTCATAATCCCTTTGCCTTCCCTCCATCATGAACCACACACACAAAAAAACAAAAAAAAAACTTCCAAACAAACAAGAAAGAACGATAAAAAATATTGCCTTTTTTTGCATTTTTTTCTTGCTCTTCTTTTTTTTCCTCTTTTATTCTTTTTTTTTTTTTGAATTTTCGATTTTTTTCCCTTTTTTTTATATTTTTTTCCAAAATTAAATAAAATGAGATCAACTAAAATTTAGAGACTACAATTGAAAAGGATAGATAACACCTTGATAGAACCTAAGCTCTGATACTAGATGATGGCAACCTCGGAGCCGTCGGTGACTATTTCGGGAGTCATGATGTTGGGAGTGATGGAGACACCACGATCGGGGATGGAAGACCGATCGATAAGTCGAGAAGAAGCCACAACCGGCTATGGAGGTTCCGGTTGATAAGTCGAAATGAGCGCCACGACAAACCGATAAGCTCTAAGAACGACTCAGAGAACCAAAGAGACACGTCTCTAAATTTTAACTCAAATTTCAACTTTTTTTCATTTCATAAACTGAGTTACAATATATAGAGAACTAGAGGCCCATTTGGCCAATTTGACTCAATAAACCCTAAAACTAAAATACTCAAATATTACCTAATTATTAATTTTCAGATTTGAGTTTAAAATTAAACCAAATCTAAATTAATAAACTAAAATCATGAAATCCTAATAAATAAAATAAATGGCAATTATAGCCTTTACTAAGGAAGAGAATCAAATCATTAAATCCTAATAAATTAAATAAATGCAATTAAAGTTGTGTGATCTTCAAAATCAAACAAAGATGGAGATTCCTTGTAGGTTTCTTTCCACGTGCTCAAAGAACCCTTGATCACATCATTTTGACTTCTAAAGTGTAGGAGGTGAATATTTTTTCTTTGTAGAATTCTTTCCACATGCTTAAGGAACTCATGCTCTCATCACGTCTCCTCCTAGTATTAGAAATGAGGATTAGAAGTGTGTTGATTCTTATGTAATTCTCTTTTGAGCTTTAGTCCCGGCCCGTTTAATTAAAAAAATAGTTGCTCACCATGGAACCTTACTAAAAAACATCAAACACACTTAATTGTTTTCTAGTGACTGATAACTTACTAAACATAAAACGCTATCCAATAAAATTGAATATGAAAAAATGGAGTCCCACAAACTCCCAAGCATGAAGCAACAAATATTGGATCAATTCTTTAGCCACAGGATACTACTTCTCAATTTTAACTTCTTTGAAAACCAAATTGAATGACAAAGCTTCAGCATAAAATGGGATTTTTCTCTTCAATGATGCACTCTTCGTTGCATCTGTGGTGATGTCAATAACACCACTGGTGCCGAGTTAGACAACCCACGATTCAGTGTGGCTGGAGAGTTGCTGCTCTCACCAGTCTCCATAACACCATTCAGTGTGCGTGGGGGTGATAGACACCCAACCAACCTCAATAAACTTGCCAGGTAGATCCTGCCATACAACAAAGGTAAGGACAATGAATTCACATAATTTGAACAAAATATTCTTTAAAGGCACATATCGTAAGAGTTTGCATCTCAATTCTATTTCTATTCTACAAATTCATGTTGCACACAACATGTGCCGCCTCTTCAGCTTCCATTTGTCCTTTGCCAACCCTCGTATCCTCAGGATTCTGCCAAAAAACCGCCATGATATTAGGAAAGTTAATGGCCCAGGTAATGTAATCCAAATACACACAACAATTATAATATGGTATTGAGCCCAGACAATGAAATGCTCCACTATACTATGAAACTACAAACAATCATGTAAGTCATAGCATGTTGAAGCAAGAGTTTCAGTCATTCTCGCATTTGAATAGGAATTATCATCATTGAAACCATCTTCTGATTCTGCAATCTTTTGGTAAAGTAAGCCAAATTCACATCACGGTTCAAGTGACTAATTAGAAGTAACCAAACAAAGAGGAAGCAATATTAATGCCAAAACTATAAACATAAAAAAGAAACTAAAAAAGAGATGACTTTGCTATGATGATATAGATAAGTGATAACGAGGGAAAGACATTATTCAAAATTGCTAGAAGAGGAGAGGTAAGAGAAATTGTTCACCAATACATATCTCGTCTTTTTCTCTCTTCATCCTTTTCTTCCTCCTCTAATATCAAAAAATGCTGAAATGAAACAAAGAGAATTAGAGACAAAAATTGAATAAATAATAAAATAAAATCAACAGTATTAGAAGGAGAGTGAACGAAAAATATATAGGATTTAAATTGGGCTTTATCTATGGGACTATATAGGGCCGAAATATATGCGCAATTGAATTTCAAAATTTGAACGTTGCATAAACTCAAGTAAATGGCATTTTGACCAAAGTAAATGACAATTATATTGGGCGTTATAAATGACAATTATTTTTGATAATTAAATATATCTTCCAATTTGAATAACTCATTTTAGTACTGAGCATCGAATTTGATGTCGTAATAGAAAGGAAATAAAATATTAGCCATTAAACATTCATAAAAATATGCAATGTTTTAATTGAGTATGTATTAATTTTTTTTAAATTGTTCCAGATGAGTAGCGAGCATTGATGTTGGGACTAAATATTCAATTTGAGAATTGAGAATGGAATCTATATCTATATAAATATCTAAAGGAAGCTTTTTTCCAAGCTCTAGGAAGCTCCACATCATCTTCATTTACTTTTCTATTTAAATCTCAATATTCTTTTTTCCTTAATTAATGTCTACTCAACCTTTATGACATCCAATTTTTAATATAAAATCCCACTTTATTAGTAATTATTTAATATCACAATAAAAAATTTAATTAATTTTTTAAAACAACAAATTAATATATTAGTATTAAAAATGATATACTTATTCATTAATCAAAAAATTTATAAACATTAAAAAAATGTATAACTCAATTTATTATTGATTAGCAAAAAATATGAATTTGGCCAATTTCATCAAAATCTGAATTTTACAAAGCATTTGGCCAATTTATACTTTTGACACTTTACTAGCTACACCACTCTAAATTGCTAATCACATCCTATATGTCTTAGAACAACTACTAGGCTTCTAAAAGCAAAATACATCAAAATACTATTATTACAATGCAAATACATCACCCTAAATTCATAATCATATCCTGTATGCCTTAGAGTAAAAACTAGGCTTCTAAAAGGAAATATATATTTCGGTCAAAAAAAAAAAGGAAATATATCAAAGTACAATTATTACAATTTTAATGATAAATGAAAATAACAACTAATATTTTCCTATAATCAATGACTTGAAAATGCTCTTGCTTTTCTTCCTATTCTCCAATCTTGATCCTCATCAATGAGACAATAAACTTTGTAAATTATATTATGATTAACAATTTTAAAATCTAAATTATTTGGGTAAAAATAATTACGTACAAATATTAATTATTAAAATGAATTTAGAATAGTTCAAGACACATAGATTTGTATTTTTATTCTTCATATCTTAAATACTCCTCAATGTTTGTAACAACTAAATAGATAATAGGTATTATTTCGTTTCATTTTCTTGATTGTAAAAACCAACTGATCATAAGCTGAAAACACTCTCATGATAGAAAGCTTTATCTTTTAATAATGATAATAGTTTATATAAATTTAAAAAAATTACAATACACATGCATTTGCCTTTTTAATCACAGTTAATCTAAGTTTTTTTAAACAACATATATTTAGTGGACCATTGAAATTCTTTTTGAAGTAATCATTGTGCATTAAAATTTCACATTAATATTAATTTTTCTTTAATTTACAATAAACTCATGAGTTAAGAGAAAATAAGTGGAAGAGGTAGAGTTTTAGTTGGTTATAACACTAAGCATTATTTAAAGAAGACAATTTTGGATGGTGAGTGGAGAGCTTTTGGTGAAACATTTAGAAAGAAAACAAGATATACATATGAATAGAAGAAAGGAGTGAGATTCACGAGGAAAAAAATGCGGAGAAGAAATAAAAAGTATCATGTTCTTGACAGTTTTGAGGTAGTCAAAGAGGCGGAGAGAAAAATTGGATCACTTAGTAGACGATGCAATTGAGTCAACGATGCTTTGTAAAGCCATAGTCATCCAATTCCAGGAATCATGTTTAGTTTTAATATTATTTTTGGAAACTGTTCTTTTCATAGATCATGAGAAACCTATTATTCATGTGCAACTTCGAAAAGTGTGGTCCTATTATTTCCTCACCTTTTATCCACTTTTTATGTCCGAGCATATTTCTACTTTTGTATAGAATTGTAAAAATAATGGGTTTAATGAAAAATATTTTTAAAGTTTTTTTGTTGTCAATTTTTTAGTTTAGTTTGTCAAAATGATATTCTTAAAAATCACTTGCTTAACTCTTAATGTACTATTTTTTTGTTATATCACTAATTATTATATTTAATTCTAAAACAATGGATATACTAAAATAGTAATATAGTGTAACTTAAAATATTTTGACTCATTAAAAAAATTATCATAATGAAAGGTTGAATATTTTAAATTTTTTTTGGGGTAGAATATTTAAACTTCTTAGTAATAATTTCATTTTAGAATTAAAATTTTCATAATAATTTTTGTTTTACTTTACAAATTAATAATGGACTCACTTACTACTAATTTTTACGTTTTTCTATTAGAAATTAAAATATAGAAACACACTTTTAATTGTTTATTTATAAAAAATAATGAATATATTAAAAAATAGTGATATTGTATATATTCAAATGGTAACTAACAAAAAGAAATATTCATTCAAAATTATATTTTTGAAAAATTGTTTAATGTGCTCATTATATAATATTTCTATTGATATAAAGATAATTATTATTTTTATTTCTAGAATAATGAATACATGAAAAAAGTAATATAGTGTATGTTAAAATAGTTCTACTCTTCACAAAAAAACTAAAATAATATTTTCAGTTCAAAATAGTCTAATATTTGTAAGGTCACATTTGGTAGTAGCAAATTAGCAATTCAAATGTTTTGGATGCGAAAGGACAAACCTTTAATATTTGTAATTGCAAATTTTGCATATTATTAAATTTATAGTATAAATTTTAGCTTTAGTTTATAAATTAAAAAGAGACTCACTCACTACTAACTTTTTACATTTTTTATTAGCTATTAAAATATGACAGCAAATAGATGGTAGTTTGTATAGGATTTAGGTGTTTTTAAATATTTAAACAAAAAAAATACAACTTAGATGATGCATCCATAATGCTCCTCATTTTTATCTATATTTCTATTTCTATTTATATATAAATAAACAATATTATAATAACTTAAAAACAAATCATTTTGATCTATAATTATATTTATTTATATTTTATATGTAAAATAGACTTAAACTACTTTTATGATAATTTGTTAAATTTAAATGAAAAATTTATGATCAGAGTAGGGAATTGTTACATTATTAGGAGATGGTTGGCCTTCCATATGATTATTATTATTATTACTTATTCTAAATTTATGTTTAACTTTCATCCAAAAAAACTTATGTTTAACTATCAGGGAATTGTAATGTGTATCTTATAGTTTTATTTATTGTCTATTAAAAAAAGTTTTATTTATTCTAAGTATTTTTAAGTGTGTTAACAGATATTTATGTTTTAAAATAAATAGTTAAATGTGCTTTCAAATATATAAATCAAAATTTTTAACATGCATCTTAAAATCTAATACTATCATTTCCTATTGTTATTTAATACTATCTTATTAATATATCTGAAAATAAGTAACTGATCTCATAATTTTATGGAACTATATCAAAATTATTTTAGTTATTTATTTACTAATGGGTGAATGTCTTATTAGTTAACTTTTTATACTTTTGTAGTTGTAGATTTAAATGACAGGACTTTTCGATTACATAACAGAAGCTTTAACTCAAGAAAATAAAACCGACACTTTAATTTCTATTCATATATTTATACATCTGAATTCCTACCATTTTTGTTAACCACCAACATTCTTCCATAATTCCTTTTTAATTTTTATGATCACATCACTGTTTTTTCTCCCTCAAGAATTTTATTTAAGTTTGCATGGCTCTATATTTCTTGGCTTTATTCATCACTATATGTTCTCTATGGTAGATTTCTATTAGCTTTATAATTCATCATTTGATATATACTTATTAACACTTCAATGTGTGTTCCTTCTTTGTTAAAGGCATCAAATATCACTTTGTATTTGAGGCATGCAAGAGATGTTTATACCAAATAGAGGCCAAGCCTAATGAAAAAACATGCATTTTTTATGGAAGGAGGCACACGCCAAGAGGTTGAGATCTAAACAAAAGAAGGATGCTAAAGGTGGGAGATTTTTTTTCTTTCACTAAAGGTTAGATATTTGAGAAGAAAATCCATTAGTTTTAGTGGTATCATTTAAAAAAATTTGCCTATCAATTTATTAGTCAAATCATTAAAGTGTATACGGGAATGAGGTAGATCATGTTTTTCCAAAACACGTTTTAATTCATCTGAGATCTCCTCCAATAAAACAATGCTATAGCGTAGGAACAATAATCCGAAAG
Source organism: Oxytropis ochrocephala (assembly GCA_020916435.1). Taxonomy (NCBI): domain Eukaryota; kingdom Viridiplantae; phylum Streptophyta; class Magnoliopsida; order Fabales; family Fabaceae; genus Oxytropis; species Oxytropis ochrocephala. The sequence goes on along the minus strand of CM037094.1, from coordinate 109,214,273 downwards.
GAATATAGTTTCGCATTTGTCGAGGATTGGATGTGAAAAATTCAATTGTTTCAAAAGTTATTGTCATATAGAATAACATTTTACAAAATCTTCTACAACATCAATTTTACTATTTTGTGGGATGTATACATAGATTTTAATATTATAAGTGCGATTATTATGAAGCCTTTTTAGAACGAAACATAAGAAAAATTCACATTCTTAAATCATTTGTTTCATGTCTTTGTATGTTATTGTATACTTGCATCTTCTAAAAGGAGAATTTTCCTTTTAAAATTGTGTAAATGAACATTTTTTAAAAATTGTGTACACAAAAATGATTTTACTTTATGTTACACTTAAAATTATCACTATTTTGTGTTTGCAAATTTTTTCCTTCTACCTCATACCTCTCTTTTAGTCGTAAATTTTTCTTATTCGTTATTTACTATCTTTAAAAAAAAATGCAAATGATGTTCATAAAATTTATTAAATCTATATATCAAAAGGAAATACAACATTATACTTCTTTCTATAAAGAAAAATTAGTGTCTTTTGTTGCAATATATATATATATATATATATATATATATATATATATATATATATATATATATAATTGTAACTAAAGACACTTATAAACTTACCAACTATAAGAAGAAAAAAACTTAAATTTTACTATCTTATAAAGAAAAATATCAAAAAATACAACTTCAAAATACTACTCTCAAATTATAAATGTATAATAGATCAGTCCTTTAATTAATATATTAAAAATCTTATTTTATATAAATATAGTTAATGATAAAATACTTAAATGACATTGAAATTGGAGAGAACAATTATATACATCGTAAAATTCATTGAGAATTTTGTAAAAAAAAAACTCAATATGGATGAAGAATCGTTAATTTTGTTAAATTTAGAGGGAGAATTTAAAAAATAAACACTACTATTTTTATCTCTTTTGAGTTCTTTTTTTTCCCTTCATATTATTACCCAACAACGAAATGAATAATAGATTTTAGTTACTATTTTTATCTCTTTTTACCTAAATCTTATTCTAATTTCAAAAACTTAAATGTCTTACATATATACATGCCAATAACTTCAACATACTAAATAGTATTTTTTTTGTATTACTAAATATAATGGAAAATATTGTACTAATCAAATAAAATAATATGAAAACATATTTTTCATATTTTAAAAAAAAAGTATTCAATAAAGTTTCTAAAATTCGTTTCACTTTTATAAGGTTATATTTTCAACGACTAATCTAATAAAAATTATTTACAATCATTTGTATTTAAAAACGTATACATTCTATAAGAACAATACCTAAAACAATTAATATTTATATATAAAAAGTACAACAACATATTTATATAATATATTTTTTTGACAAGATAATTGTAACACCCTAGTATTTCTAATCAATAGAAATACCAAAACATACAAATTAGCTTACAACAGAGTATAAATTTCCTTGCTTAGATTTACAATCCTTACAAGAATAGCGGAAAACCAATAAATAACTTAAACAAATTTAAGTCATAAACTAATACAAAAGTAACAAGGAAAACATAAAGACAGAAGGAAGATTAAATATTCAATCTTTCTCATTCGAGCATGCCACCTACTCGTGCCATACAACCTTCTTCTTCCCTCGTTAATCAAAAGCAACAACATTTGTAGGGTGAGATAACAAATCTCGGTGAGTCTTACCGTGACCTCACCTATCACTCGGTCCATTTATAAAACACTTATCCTTTCAAATAGATTATTTATGATGCACCCAATCCTCGCCGAATTGGTCAATAGCGTTGGAAGTTTCTTCTCAACCTAAGTACGCTTGACGCACTCCAATTCCTTGCCGAATTGGTCAATAGCATTGAGAATTTCATTCCAACCTAAGTACACCCATTTATTAGTAATTCAATATGAATTACAATACACAATCAATCAATGGTAATCCGGTAAATAAATTACATTAGAGTTCATAACCCAATTCTTGATGGCTATGTACAATTTAAATTACTTATCTATAGTTCATAGCCCAATTCTTGATGGCTATGTACTATCCTCTTTATTAATCTAGTACAACACCTTAAACCATTTTTCTTTTCTTCGGCTTTTATGGTGAACCCAATCCACTCACACAGTGAACAACCTCATATGGGCCTAGCTCGAGGGCTCATGACTTCCCTCTCCCTAGTGTACTATCCTCTTGGGTCGTCACCCATAAACGATATATTTCAATATCATACCCGCATTGGGCCGTCTCCTATACACAATATAATTTAGACATCATACACGCATTGGGCCATTTTCTATATTCGATATAATTCATATACCGAAAACATAATTATATCTATGATATGTTATTATACCATACTAGAACAATCAAGAACCTATATCACGGTCCAATCATCACTTTATATTCAAAAGTTTGATTCTCACACGTATACTATGTTTTACTGAAATATTCGTAACATTAACCGCTTAATTCAAAACCGCTTTGAGTTCTCGTATCAAAATTTCTAACGAAAATTCGCAGAGTTTCCTCCGAAATATGGACATCCCAAAAATAATAATCACTGAAAAACCAGTCCGGACATCAATTTGTTCAAAAATCATTAATTTTACACATATACAAAAATTTACGGTTTTTCCAATAGCTTTGGAAATTCAACCGAATCACACCAACGACTTTAAAACACATTCAAACAAACAATATTCCACATAATCCAGTCCAAACATATCAATTCAAAAATCAAAGCATTATGGTTTCGTTTTAAATTTTCAAACACGCGTCATTTTCGTAACATAGCGTTTTTGACTCTAAAATTCTCGAAACTTCGAAATTTGAAAATCATTCAAACATGGTTCAAAAACGATGTTTAAAATTCCCTAAGCGAGTAAAACTCACCTATCGTGATGAAAATCACGAACAACCGAAACTCTCCGAAGCTCGATCGACACATAACACACGAACACGCCGGATCCGCTCCAAACCCGGAACCGAACACTCCACGTCAGTTGTTGAGCTTCCAATCATCAATTCCAAGCTTCAATTTCGCTTAAATCCATAAATCCCCAATTTTGAGCTTCAAAACCCATTAATGGCAACTTGAGTTAGAGAATAAATTAGGGTGTGAAAGTGGTACCAATAGATAGAGTACGAAAAATGGAAGAAAACAAGGCCAAAAGCCCCTTACCCGGTTCCAAATTGAGGGAGATCTCCCTCCCTCTTTCTCCTTCTCCTTCGTTTTCCCCCTCCTCTCTTCTCACGGTCCTTTTTTTTTTTTTCTCTCTGTCTCTCACGCATGCTTCTTTCTTATTTCTTTCACTTTCCTTTATTTTATTCATTTCACTATTCATTCCTTTCTTAATTCCTTCTTATCTCTCTCTCTCTCTGCCACGTTTTCTTCTCTTTCTTAATTCTTTCTTATTTTATCACAAGTGTGGAATGAGAGAGTATTTTGGATACTTTTTTTGTGTCTCGGAGATCATTTAACTAAGTCGTATAAATCCTAAAATACCCTTAGAGTACTAATTTCCACTCGATTATGCATTTAAATTATTTTCTCCAGCAATTATAAATTGCTTTCGTAACAGCCTCTTATCCGAAACTTGATTTATTATTTATTCGGATAATAAATCACTCGTTAATTTCTTAATTTGAAATTAACGAAATTAGGGATGTTACAGTCACCCCAACTTGAAAAATTTTGTCCTCAAAATTTGACAAACATACCTCAAGAGTATATATACGGATATCTAATCCGCATATCGTCCTCTAATTCCCAAATAGCTTCTCGAACCGAAAACGATTACAAACTCCTTAAGCAATTGTAATTGTTCTCGTCCGAAGCATTTTCTCTTCTTGACCTAGATATGACTTGGATTTGGGTGAAATGACGAATTAGTCAAAGATCGATCGTTTCTAACTCCACAGTTGACTGGGATTAGAAGGTCTTTCCTCAATTAGGATACAAGAAACACTTCATTTAAATTGAACAATTCCCAAGATAAAACTATACAATA